>CM062808.1:183947430-184414442 GCA_031772625.1 Pinus tabuliformis
ATCATATTTTGCACAATCTTTATCAAAGATTACATTCACAAACAAGCTTCACATCAAAAACACTTGTATAGTGAGTGAGCATGACGCAACTGAAGACATATTGGACGACATACAAATTCTCATCCCAAAAGGTGATCAAACAATTAGACTCATCATTAATCCAAACAACATGACATGTCAAAGAAAACACATTGTTGTAAATAAGTGTTTGTACATGACTTCACTTTACAAGATACCCAAACGGGATATACAACAAGTATTTACAATTTTACAAAGCAAGTAAACTATATAAAATAGTCTACCCTTATCATTGTGTATCCGAGCTTATGGTTTTCTCTTTTTGCATCCGCTCGACTTTGAAGGTTGCTTCAGGAACTATACCAGTTTCCTCTTTGCCACTTGTCACTTTCTTTGCAATGGGTCGCATGACCTCGTTGTCCTTCTTTGGACAAAATTCTAGATGAAGTTTCCAACACCTTTCAATCAAGACCATTCATGTTACAATGGGTACAAAAATACTTTCGCTTGCCATCGATAAGGAAGTCTTCAAACTTGAGAGAGGTTCCTCGTGCTTTATTCCAAGGATTTTGTCCCATTATATGACCATCACTTGCGTTGCTTGCAATTAGCAACATATGGTCGACTGCATCACAAAATGTGCAAGGAAACATGTCCCATAGGTTATCAAAATCACCCAATATTTGTACATTCCCCATGAAAGTTATATCTATCCTTTGGGTTGTGACTTTGATGATGAGGACTAGACTTTGCATGTCCTTTGAAACATTCATCTTTCTTTGGAGACAAATCATAAGCGAGTTGAAATTCGAATGCCATTCAAAATCCATCACATATCCTTGAGGGATTTTTCTGTCTCCTTGTCTCTCAGGCATTACCAGAATCCAAACTCAGATCACTAGGCCCTAAACCAAGACAAGTTTTACCACAATCCAAACCCAGATCACCATGCCCTAAACCGAGACTCCTCACTCAGGCTTTACCGTGCATCCTACCAAAATCGGTCAAGGGATTCCTAGGCCTTTGGGAATGACCTAGACCACCTCCTCTCCCCGATTCTGAATCCATCAAGCAATTCCAAAGCTCAAAACCGAGATAAACATCCCAACACACCATAGCATCTGGAAAAGGCTAGGCTGAAAACCACTATCATAACCTGACAAAACCATGCCACCGACAGTAAGAGAACCATACACCCACATGCAAAGCCATGCATATCAAAAACTGGCTAGGAATCACACATGTAATATGTTTACTTGTAAGTATTCCTGTTGAAGTTGCTTGATCCTGCTCTTCTTCCTTGATCCTTGCTTTCCTTCCCTTTCCCTTTGCTTGCTTATCCTTCCTTTATCCAAAGCTAGAGTGCTCTAAGAAAACTTTAAATGACCAAGAGTGAGAGAGAGAGAGGGGAGAGAATGATGAGAGAGCTCCAAAATTGAACTAACAAAAGGTTACCAACTGATCCTCATAAGCCTTTTTATTAATGAGGCCTCTAATCTTCTTCTTTCCATTATTTTCCTTCATTTTCCTCCTCACATGCAGCCTTGACATTTCATCTTACTTTTCTCCTAATTTCCTTTTATTCATAAAATAAATGTGTCAGAAATGCATTTTTTCCTTTTAATGGTTTTTCCTTAGCCTTTGCTGATTTTCCTTATCCAAAAAACACATGCAGTGATTCCCACTAGGACATCTTTCCCCAACATTTAGCTTGGAATATGCGCCTTTTAATCGTGGTCTTATTTTTGTGTTTGTTAACTTTATTACATGAACTTTTAACCAAGGTTTTTACAAAACCCTCCCCCTTGGGGAACACCGTACTTAGTGCTAAACCACACCAAGATATTAACAAAACCGCTTAAAAACAAACATATTGCCCATGGAGATTTATAACTTAGATCGTTGCAGTATTTACAATGAAAGACCTTCTCAAAAGAAAAACATCATGACAACATGACAAGATAACAACCATACCACTTATTGGAGCTTTATAACTTAGCTCATGGAAGTATTTACATCAATAGACATATATACATACACCAAAACATCAGCAAAACATATGCCAAACATATACCAACATCAAAGCAAAATTGCTTTGCCTCAATCGACAAACAGTGAAGGATATAGGGCCTGCATCTGATCTACCATCTCCCATGTAGCTTCTTCAGGCCAAAAGTGCTTCCACTGCACTTTAACTTGCTTTGTGGGCTATTCCTAAGCATGAGCTACTTCTGCCACAATATACACTGAGGCTCTGGTTGAAACTCTCCTTCTTGCTCCACCTGCAATACAGACCAATCAATAACATGATCAACATCCTTTATATACCTCTTAAGCAATGAAATATGGAAAACATCATGGACTTTCAATGTTGGAGTCAGTGCAAGTCGATAGGACACTGGTCCAATCCTCTCAATGATCTCAAAGGTCTGCAAAACCATGGTGCCAACTTGCACATGAACTAATACTCAAAGATATTTTCTTGGGCTTGATGCACAAATACACATGCTCCCCAACCTGAAACTCCTTGAACAACTTGTGTTGATTTGCACAACTCTTTTGTCCATCTTGTGTTGCCTTTAAGATATTCTTTATAGCCTACATTTCCTACTCCATGTCTTTCAACATATTTGGTCCAATAAGTACCATGTTCACTGGATCACTCCAGTTGATGGGAGCGTTACAACTCCATCCATACAATGCCTCAAAGGGACTCATCCTCAATGACTCTTGATAACCATTATTGTATGCGAACTCAAGCAATGGAAGATACTCCTCCCATTGCCTCTGCTGGTGCATCACGCACATCCTTAACATATCCTCCAATATCTTGTTTACCCTCTCTGTTGTCCATCTGTTTGCGAATGATAAGTCGTACTGAAGGCCAACTTTGTACCCAAACTTGCAAATAACTCCTTCTAGAACTTGGAAGTGAAATTTGCATCCATGTTCGATAAAATATTCTTCAAAACACCATGTAATCTCACTATCTCTCTTATGAAAACTTGTGCTACCTCACTGGTGGAATATGTAGTCTTCACTGTAATGAAGTGAGCTACCTTTACTTTCATCAACATGTCGACCACGGCCATAATAGAATCATGTTGTTTCAATGTCCCTCGAAATACCTAGAATGAAATCCATGGAAATGACCTCCCATTTCCATTCCAGAATCGCTATAGGTTGTAGTAGACCACCTGGGTGATTGCATATGCGTTTACCTATTGACAATCTAAACATTTAGCCACGAAATCTGCCATTTCCTTCTACAGATTTGCCCAATAGTAAAAATTCTTCACCACTGTCAATGTCTTTTTGATATCCTGGGTGACTCGAGTATGGCTTGACGTGAAACTCCCTCAAGATAAGCTTCTTGAGTTCACTGCAACTTGACACATAGATCTTATCCTTGAATCTCACCAAACCATCTACCGTGAGACGAATAGTATTCATCCTGATAACTTGTACCTATACATATGCATGTACCTGTATATACACCTGTACCTGTACTGTATCTACAACCACACATGTGCTTGTACCTATACTCTGTGTTGACTTTGGGTAGCATCAGATGTGCTCTAGCTCTGAAATTTTGTGGAGTGGCTAGAACACATGAGATCTCAAAGACCCAAAAATCTTTTGGAGAAATTCCATCCGATGAGGAGTTATTAAAATACTTAATATTTTTATGGGTTCGTAAGTCTAAACTTAGGAAAATAAAAATATTAATGGGTATTGAAAAAGATATGGGTGAGAAGCTTCTAAGAGACGAGGATCAAGTCTATTTTAATCTTATTCGTTGATTAGAGACTTAATCTCAGTCATTAATTCATCAACATGAAAAGTATAAGAAGAAAACTTGAGAGTCATTCTGAGAGATATACCGCGGAAATACTTAGTGCCCCGAGGGGAATCCATTCTCAAGGAGGAGTTTGATTTCAGAGGGAGAGTTGCAGGGTGGAGGAATAGAAGGGCATTAGTAGCAGTCAGTGATTGAGGAGGAGGTGATGCAGGCTTTCAAGAGGCAACACAGAGGGAAGAGAAGGTAGGCAGCACCATTGGAGACGTAGTCCTCCTCACGTAGGCTGACGCAAAGTGACGCAGAAGTGATGCAGAGGTGGGTTAAGGGTCTCTAGGGTGTCAGAACATCTCCAAGAGGAGGAGAAGCTTTGTCTCAGGTGTTTTCTCTCATAAGTGTTTCAGTTTCTCTGTGAAATCATTCCTTGTAAAGTGATTATTGCTGAAGATTAATAAAACCCTCATCTGTTGCATCGATTTTCTCACATTGGATTTTTCCAAGGACAGTTGTCCAAAAAAATTGTGTTTATGTGATTGATTCTTGTGCTTGTATATCACAGTTATTTTCTCTATGTAATTATGTGATAACTATAGTAGAATTTATTTTAATGTTTACTGAAGAGTTTTCGTAAATAACTTATTGTGAGAGATAAGTAGGTGAAATAAATCAGTTACTGCAGTAGAATTTCGTATTAGAAATTTTCACATGGTATCAGAGCAAAGATCGGACAACAGGATAGAAGAATCTGTTATGATTCAGGGGCATGACACTGAGGCATCAACTCAAAGGGACTCACGCAGATCTCTAAAGAAATAAGAAAGCGCGAAGAACATGGATCATGATTATTCTATGTTAGCTTCCAGATTAGAAGAAGAAGTTGCTTGCCTAGAAAGTTCTGCCTCCTCTGAGGTTTGGTATATAGATAGCGGAGCTTCCTAGCATATGACACGAATACGAGATGTTTCTCGAATTATCAAGAAGAAAGGATGAATTTTCAGATCACCATGGGAAATAAGGCAAAGTGTACCCTCGTGTGAAGAGGTATTGTAATCTTTCAAACATAAGTAGGGGATCGACTTCAAGCAACCAATGTGTTGCATGTGCCAGGATTGGGGATGAACTTACTCTCTGTATCTCAATTTCAAAACAAGGGCTATGACGTTTTCTTCATTAAGGAAAAAGTATATGTCAAACACTCGAGTTGGAAAAAGAAGGTCGAGATTGGAATCAGAAGTAACAGGTTGTATAGATTACAACTAGAATCTCCAATGGCATTGATAGGCAGTAGTGGGGATAAAGATTTGAATAAACTGTGGCACAAGAGGATGGGACTCTTACACCATGGGGCTCTAATACTTCTTGGGAAAATAGTATTAGGAGTTCCAGAATGTTGCAGAGGATGCGAACTATGTAAATACGCCAAGGCAACATTTTCCAGAAGCAATAATAAGGCTAAGAGTGTTTTGGGATTGATACACTCAGATATCTATGGACCCATGTCCACAAAATCTCTTAGTGGTGCCAAATATTTTGTCACCTTCATTGATGACCATTCCAGAAAGACTTGGATCTACTTTATAAAAACCAAGGATGAGGTTTTTGGTCGATTGAAAGAGTTCAAGGTTCTAGTTGAGAATCTGTCAAGAAAGAACATAAAGATATTGCGCTCAGACAATGGTGGAGAATACAATGACAAGGACTTCACTAATTTTTGCGCAAGGGAAGGCATCAGAAGGGAGCGGACAACCCCCTATAATCTGGAGCATAATGGAGTAGCAAAAAGGAAGAGCCAAACTATTAGTGAAGCAACAAGGGCAATGTTGTATGATCAGGATATGCCCAAGTTTATATGGGAAGAAGCATGCAACATGACAATGTATATCCAGAACATGACTCCTCACAGGGCATTAGGTAAGATTACTTTGGAAATTGTCTTCACCAGTAAGAACCCTGAGGTTAGTCACTTAAAGATATTTGGGAGTTTGGCATACTGCCATGTACCTGAAGAAAAGAAGAAGAAACTGGATCAAACTTTGGAGAAAGGATACCTTGTAGGATATAGCGAGAATGCTAAGGCATATAAAATTTATCTTCCGGGGAATAGGAAGATCGTAATTCAAAGGGATGTGAAGTTCACGGAGGATAGAGCCTTCAGAAAATCCCGAGAAATGCCTTCCGACGAGTAGTGAAAGGATGATCCGTTGGTTCAACCACTTCGACCAATAGGAACTAGTGCTAATATTTCTTCTAAAGACAAAACTCCAGAGGTGGAGCTTAGGAAGAGGAGAGACCAGATAGATATACCCACTACTAGTGGTAGAGCGAGCCAGGAACTTTGATAGATACTACGGGATGTAGAGAATTTTGTCGAGGCACCCAGGAACGAGAAAAGGGAGCATAGACAGCTAGACAATACCAAGTCTTGGTGGTTCCGATTGGATAACCCTCTAGTTTTTAGGAGGTCGTTCAACATAAAGTGTGGGTAGATGCTATGGTGGAGGAATATAGTTCCATAATGGTCAATGATGTCTGAGAAGTGGTACCTAGGCCTTAGGACAGGTCAGTTGTAGGGTCGAGATGGCTCTACAAAGTCAAATACATTGCAGATGGCAGTGTAGAAAAATACAAAACCAGGTTTATGGCTAAGGGGTTTGCTCAGAAGGAAGGGATAGACTATGAAGAAACCTTTGCCCTAGTAGCCAGGTATGCTTCTATTAGATCCGTGATATCCCTTGCAGCTCATATGAGGTGGGAGATTCACCAAATGGATGTCAAGATGACGTTCTTGAACGGGGTGATAGAAGAAGAAGTATATATTGAACAACCAGAGGGTTTTGAGACACATGAGAAGGAATATCATGTATTCAGATTGAATAAATCTCTGTATGGGCTTAAACAGGCACCTAGGGCATGGTACAGTCGAATTGATGGCTACTTGCAGAAGATGGGATTCGTCAAGAGTGACGCAGATCCTAACCTTTATTATCTGGTTATAGAGAATGAGCCTATAATCCTGGTTTTATATGCGGATTATCTCTTTCTAACAAGATCATCCAGGCTCATCAAATATTGCAAGGAGAACCTAGACATGGAATTCGACATGAAGGATTTGGGACAGATGCATTATTTCTTGGGGTTGGAAGTTTGGCAGTAGAAGGGTGAAATTTTCCTTGGGCAAGGGAGATACGATATAGAGATTTTGAAAAGGTCCAGAATGCAGGACTGTAGACCTATGGCTACTCTAATGATCACCAACTGGAAGAATATTGATGCATCCGAAGATAAATAAGTCGATCCCATCTTGTACAGGCAACTCATAGGGTCCCTGATGTATATGGTCAATACTAGAACAAAAATTTGTTACGTTGTCAACACCCTCAGTCAGTTCATGGTAGAACCAAAGAGGGCACACTGGGTAGTAACCAAGCATGTTCTCAGGTATATACAAGGAACAGTCGAGCATGGACTGATGCACACCCAAGGCAATGACATCAGGTTGAGTGGGTTCACTGATGCAGATTGGGATGGAAGTTCAGTAGATCGGAAAGTACCACTGGGTATTGTTTCAACATTGGATCAGGAATGACCTCCTTGTGTAGTAGGAAACATAAATTCGTGGCTCTGAGCTAAGTTGAAGCTGAATATATGGTAGCTAGCACAGCTTCGTGTGAAACCATATGGATTAGAAAATTGCTTATGAATCTATTCAAGAGAAAGATGGAAGCGATGAGTATTCTGCGTGATAATCAGAGTTGCATCAATCTCTCTAGGAATCTAGTATTTCATGATCAGTCGAAGCACATTGATATCAGGTGTCAGTTTATCAGAGACTATGTCCAACAGGGGGCAATACAGTTGAGGTACACCCCAATAGGAGAACAGGTGGGAGACATTCTCACTAAAGCCTTAGGAAGAACAAAGTTTGTTTACTTTAGGGAGAAGATGGGAATGGTGAAGAATCTGTTTCAGTAGCATAAGTAGGTAATATAAGGAGTTTCAGTGCAGCAAATAGCAGTGGCAGTGGTATGGGTAGCATGATGCAGCATATTCAGAGGGAGTTGCAGTACAGATGTCGCAGTGACAGTTACAGTGTCGTGGGCAACACTACAAGTTGCAGCAGCACAATGGATGAGGGGAAGTAGGCTGAGCATCAACAACGCAGAGGACTGATGTCGTGGATCAATGTGATACTTATATTGGGAAGTATTGCTAGAGCACATTCCTCGCTAAGAGGGAGTGTTGATTTTTGGGTAGCATCAGATGTGATCTAGCTCTGAAATTTTGTGGAGGGGCTAGAACACATGAGATATGCAAGACCCATAAATTGTTTGGAGAAATTCCACCCGGATGAGGAGTCATTAAAATAATTAATATTTTTAATGGGTTCTTAAGTCTAAACTTAGGAAAATAAAAATATTAATGGGTATTAATAAAGATATGGGTGAGAAGCTTCTAAGAGACGAGGATCAAGTATGTTTTAATCTTAGTCATTGATTAGAGCTTAATCTGGTAGTTGATTCATCAATAGGAAAAGTATAAGAGAAGACTTTAGCGTCATTTGGAGATATACTAGGCAAATACTCAGTACCCCTAGGGAATCGATTCTCAAGGAGAAGGAGTTTGATTTCAAAGGGAGAGTTACAGGGTGGAGGAAGAGGAGGGCATTAACAACAGTTAGTGATTGAGGAGGATTTGATGCAGGGCATTCGAGAGGCAGCGCAGAGGGAAGAGCAGGCAGGCAGCACCATTGGAGATGCGGTCCTCACGGAGGCTGACGCAAAGTAACACAGAAGTGACGCAGAGATGGGTGAAGGGTATCCAGGGTGTCAAAAATTCTCTAGGAAGGAGAAAACTTTGTCTCAAGTGTTTTCTCTTAGAAGTGTTTCATTTTCTCTATGAAATCATTCCTTGTAAAGCGATTGTTGCTAAAGATTAATAAAACCCTCATCTACTGCACCGTTTTCCCACATTGGGTTTTTCCTGGGACAATTCTCCAAAAAGAATTGTGTTTATGTGATTGATTCTTGTGCTTGTGTATCATGGTTATTTTCTCTATGTAATTATGTGATAACCGTAGTAGAATTTATTTTAATATTTACTGAAGGGTTTTCGTAAATAACTTATTGTGAGAGATAACTAGGTGAAATAAATCAGTTACTCCAGTAGAATTTCGTATTAGAAATTTTCACACTCTGCTGTAACCTGTGCATAATCTCCATGTACATGTTATCGCGTTGTCCTGCCTATAAATTTCTATCATGTAACTATGTCCCATAAGAGCTCATAGTTGCTATATGATTTACCTATACCTTCCTGCTGAGAGCATCTGTAACTCGATTCTCCTTTCCTTTGATGTATCTAATCTTGAAGTCTAACTCACTAAGGGTGGCCAACCATCTAGCTTGCATGACATTTAGATTCAGCTAGTCAAACAAATATCTCAATCCATTGTGATTGCTCATCAATACAAACCTCTTGCCAAGAAGATAGTTCCTCCACATCTTCAATGCATGTATGATCGCTGCTAGCTCAAGATCATGCATCGGATAGCTCTAATCGTGATCATTCAGTTTCTGTGACTCATAGCACACTACCTGTCCTTCTTGCATAAGGACTCCACAAAGTCCTCTCTTGTAAGCATCTGTACACACTACAAACTCCTTATCTGGATCTGCAATTTGTACTGTTGGCGCATGTGTCAACAACTGCTTAAGCTGCTCAAAACTAGCCTCACACTCCTCTATCCATTTGAACTTATTACCTTTCCTCTGTAATGATTTGATAAGATATGCAATGCATGAGAAGTTACCTATGAACCTCCTGTAGTAACCTGCCAATCCCATGAATGATATCACCTCATCCACGTTCTTAGGATATGACCACTCCGTGATGGCCCTTATCTTTTCTGGATCTACTCCTATGCCTTCCTTGGAAACGACATGTCCCAAGTAATGCACCTCTATTTGAAATAAGTTGAACTTGTTGATCTTAGCATACAACTAATGCTCCCATAGAAATGTCAACACTGTTGTTAAATGCTCAACATGTTCTTCCTCATTTTTAGAATATACCGATATGTCATCAATGAATATAATAACAAACTTGTCTAGATAAGGACGCAACACACTATTCATCAAACACATAAATGTAGTTGGAGAATTAGTCAAACCGAATGGAACTACAACAAACTCATAATGCATATACCTAGTCGTGCATGCAGTATTAAAGATATCCTCTTCCTTTATGCGTACCTATTGGTATCTCGATCTCAAGTCGATCTTAGAGAACATTGTTACTCCCTTCAATTGGTCAAACAAATCATCAATTCTCAGCAATGGGTACCTGTTCTTGATCGTCACCTTGTTCAGATGCATGTAGTCAATGCACAATCTGCGAGTGCCATCTTTCTTCTTTACGAATAATATTGGTTCACCCCAAGGTGATACACTTGTCCTAATGTATCTCTTCTCAAGCATCTCCTTTAACTACAAATTCAACTCTACCAACTCAGGTGTGCTCATCTGGTAACATGCCTTTGATGTCGGAGCTGCCCTTGGCACCAACTCAATAGAAAAGTCTACCTCCTTGTGAGGTGGCAACTCTGTAATGTCCTCAAGAAATACATCCTGAAACTGCTGCAGAACTAGATACCTACTCAAAGCATTTGCGTCCTCAAGTTTCTTAATTTTGGCACTAGAAATGTGCAATGAAAACATCACACAACCTTTTCTGCAACTACGCTTAGCCTACATAGCAGTAACCATCCTCACTGATGTAGGCTTCTCCTTTCGCTGCAAGGTCCTCTTTCTGCACTATCATCCACACACTCAATGGTATTGTTGAAGAAATCCACTTTGGTCTTATGAAGATACAACCAATCCATACCCAAAAGCATACTATATGCTCGCAATGGCAATACATTCAAATGTGTTGTTGTAGGCATACCATTTAACTCAAATGCACAAGCTCTTACCCAATGGTGAACTCTCTTCTTTATACCTGTAGTCAACTGTACCAACCAATATTATGCATGCACTTCTTTTCTCAAACCACACTTATCCACCAGGTCAGGATTAATATAGCTATAGTTAGATCTAGGATCAATCAAAATAGAAATAACTTGATCACAAAGATTACCGTCCATCCCAATGATAGATGCCTGATGATCCACCTGCCTGTTGTCCATAGCTGCATAGATACGAGGAATGTTATGACCAACATAACCAATTGTATGTGTCTCCTGAGCACTGTAGATTTTGGGTCTACCACCTGATCTGAAATCACCCATAAATGATCTCAGAGAGTTAATGAAGGTATTACAGACTCAAGTGTTGGAGTGTGCCTATGTTATTTAATGCAACGGATCAATAAGATTGCAAAATACACAGACACTGAAGCAGTAAGAGAAACGCAGTAAGCAAACACATAAACACAACAAGTTTAATAAGGAGTTCACCCAATCCTCCTGGGCTACGTCTCCTGGTCCAGCCTTCAGTGGTGGACTTTCTATTGTGTTTTAAAAAGCAGATTTTTTACAATAATGAAATCAATTTGAGTCTCACTTAACAGAGGATGATCAGTAGGATTGTACTTGGATCCCCCAAGTCTCTAGAGTACACAGATTCCCCTTACTGAATCTCGACCTCAACTGGTCTCAGTGGTATGAGTCCAATCTAGTACTCAATACCTGATAGGTATACACAGAAGAGTTTGCTTGAACCTCTCAAGCCTTCTCTGGAGTTCATAGACTCTCAGACTCTCTCTGTCTCTGTCTGGCTCGATGTTGCCTTTGCTCTGTAGGTCAGCTCAACTTCTCTGTTCTCTATAATTCACTTCTCTCTTGCCTCTCGGCTTTTTGCTTCTCTCTCTCTGCCTCCCCGTACTCTCTATCCGTTTGTGACTTAAAGCCAATCTGCTTCCTGACTGTTCGTTTTTGCTTCCCGACTCTCTGGATCTCTTTTCTCTGTCTGTTTGAATTCCTGCTCTGCGTCATCATCACTGTGTAATGCTTCACATAGAGGTGACCACCTGTTTCCTCACGAACTGAGCGTCAATTCTCTTCGAACGGTCGTTATTTCTGTTGCCCCAAGATTTGCCGTGAAACTTATTCCTCTGTCAACTCATTGGTGATGCCGGACCTCAAATCTTATGTGACTCAACCTATTTCCCCGTCGAATCCAGCCATCCGTTGGATCATTTCTCCGCCGTTGATCTGGGGTTCTAGATCCTACGATCTCCATCCATATCGAGCGGGTAAGTAGCATGACTTTTACCCGTCCGATGTGAATGATTTTCTCTCTCATCCACCAGACGCGTGTCACCCAGTGTATGGCATCGAGCGGGACTCGGTCGAACCCGCTTACCACTTGAAGCCCTTCCGATATCATGTCGGTTTTAATGTGGGACCCACCTTCTGACGAAATCGGCGATTTCTGTACGTTTTATGCTTTTCTCGGGACCGAGCGCTTAGGGGCTTTCCTTCACTAAGGGGGATGCCATGCAATACGCGATTAGTGCTAATCGCGTATCAGAAACTACCCCTGTTTCTGGATTTGACCTCCCGTTTATCAATTTGTGCCAACGCGTGGTTACCATGGGCCAACGGTCTGCGTGCTTTGACCGAGGGTCCTCGTTGCTCTGTGCTGATCACAAATTGCCATTGTTTAGAGGTTATTTCTGATAAGCTCGACATACATAAGGCTTTGAAACTTTGGCATGAGTTTTTACAGAGTTCGGGAAATTTTAAGAGTGTTTAAGGATCTAATTCGGATCACCACCATTCTGATACTGCGGACAATCCCTCTTACAATGATCCTTACCACATATCCAACACTGCAATGGTTCCCTGTCACTGCGTCTAACCTACTGCTCTCCATATCCTTTCTTAGTTGTATCAAACTTCTTATAAGGGAATACATTTTCTTTTTCACTTGCGTCTTGAGGTCTTTCTTGCTTGGGTGGACATTTTCCTTTAGATTTCTCATTTATTTTCAAGTCATGCTTAGGCTCAACTTTGCGTTTCGACTGCACATAACAATGTTTCAGATTTCAGATGACCTCCTCCAACGATCTAGGCACATCGAACTCAATCCGGTGTTTGTATGCTACTAGCAGTCCACTGATGAATCTATGAACCTTTGCCTTCTCCTCCTTGAGGTAAGGTACATATCTCAACAACTCCAAGAACCTGCTAGTATACTCATCATCTATCAAGGAACCCATCTGCAACTTATGAAACTCTTTAACTCTGTCATTAAAGTATCTTTCCAACAAATACTTCTTCTTGAAGAGCCTTTCAGACTCATTCCAAGTCAGATCCTCCTCATGTATACCTTTAATGTTCTTCACATATTCCCACCAAATATTTGCTTTACCTTTGATACTGAAAGTGGCTATCTTTGCTTTCATGTTTTCTAAATAATCAAGCAATCTGAAGAACTTCCTCATACCAAGCAACCATGCCTCTACATCATGTGACTTCTTCGTCTCTCCATCAAAGTTAGGTGGCTTTACCTTCTTAAACTCATATGGCAAGTATTCCCTATCACTCCTCCTGTAAAGATGATAACGATGATGATCATGATGCCTCTCAGAACTAGAACTAGAATAGTACATGTGTCTATCACCTCTCCTATCCAGAGCGTCCAAAAACCTGCCATCTTTGTCCTACCTGTGACCACCATAAGACCGGTTGCCATATGCCCCATTAGTTCTATCTTCCTACTCATGGCTAATCCAAAGTGGTCCTTATCACTGCAATTCTGACAAGCTCTGAAGTAGTATTGCATTAACTTTTGTTTGTTTCTCTTGTTCCTGCATGATTTTTTCATTGTCTGCCTTACAACTTCTTATCTCTTCCTTCAAGCTTTTCTATGTATTTTCCAAATCAAAAGAGTGCCCAACACCACATTGCTTGTCTAATTCATAGGGAGAGTCTTTGTAGTCTACCATCTTGCTAGCCATTTGATCTCTTTCCTGCAAGGCATACTATGTCAGCTAAACCAAATCACAATAAACCAACGTACCTTAGCATAGTTCGGGGAGAATATATCATCTACAAGATCATCAAATCAATGTGATACATGTATAACATAATCATATAAGCATAAGATACATACGCATATAACCATGTAATCATCAGTCTAGCTAGAGTCCAGTCATCAATGCATGAACATATCAACTACACATACCATGACAACACGCATGACAACAACAACCATGACACCATTGTATACTTGACCACATGCAAACATTAACATGCATAAGCAATGTGTAACCAACCACACATGCATAAACACATATAATAAAGCATGAATGCCGACACTTGTAACCAAACCTACAAGAATGATACATGTAACCAAGCATGCAAGAATGTAACCAAACATACAAGAATGTAACCAAGCATAAAAATTGACACATGTAAGCGACATATAACAACATGTAACCAGTCATACACTCATGACAACATGCTTCACACAACGAAATCCTTATTCTCGTGGCAACATCACTACGACCATGACCAACACCATGCGTATGCAACAAGCACATAGACCACAAGGGTGACTGGCACATGTACAACTGACATGAATGCATGACAAACACATTCACCCAAGGAGAGCACAACCACGCTCTGATACCAATCGGTAACCGCCCTCCTCCCACATCTACCCAAGTAACCAGCCAACGGGGGTAAACATGGGACGAGAGAGGCCACTATGATATGATCCAACCTCCCTGATGACCTTAAGGAAATGGAATCGAGGGAACACCTCAACCATAACTTCCACATCAGCAACAACACCCCCAGGAGACATCTCAGCCACTCAGACATCCTACCCCTGGGTCCCACTGATATTTTATGCCTCTTGACCTTTGGACACTCTCATGCTATAGGGATGCCAATGTCCAGGGACCTCTAGATGCTCTCACAGGCCTACAAGAAAGTGTCCAGGGACTTTTCCCAGCAGACATGTGCTAGTGTTCGCAGGATTCAAGGCATTTTTCTAGCCTAGAATTCCAGCGACTACCTAGAGCTTGTTATAAATTTCATAATCCATCAAGGACCGGATGACAAGAATAATAAACCAAAATTCAACCTCAGGACTAGGCCTAACCATCCCTAACCAGGACTGACTTTTTGTCAAACACTTGACATCAATGCAACCTACAGGTGTAGGATACAAGATAGAGCGTAAATGATTGAAAACTCTTATGAAACATGACAAGAAGTATCACCACCTTCCCTATTGAATTGTTATAACATCAATTAGCTATTTCATCCATCATTTCAATAATTGCAAGTAAATACATGAAATAACCATGACATGAACTAGTCAATTAACTATGCTTATAACCAACATAAAACCATGTAAATATCAGAGATATAACAACCATTAATCCACATATAAACAAGTACAAAAGCAAGAGAACTTATCTTTCATTAATCATGGGAAAAGCTGACCAGGTTCGCGACTTCCATGTATCACCTGACCATAGATCTGGTTGAACCAAATCTTTCTTTCAACCAGTCACCCCCGTGACATATTCCAAGCATGAATGTGGGATCTCATGGAGAAACCAATCCAAAAACAACCAAGAGAATCCAAAGTTTAAACCACCTCCACCCTCACTAAATCGTGATCACACCAAAACTTGGGCTCAGATCACAACTAAACCGAACTTGGAATGCCATTCAGAATCCATCTCTATCCTTGAGGAATTTTTCATCTCCTTGTCTCTCAGGTTTTATTGGAATCCAAACCCGGATCACTAGGCCATAACTGAGACTAGTCTCTCAGGGTTTACCACAATCCAAACCTAGATCACTAGGCCCTAAACCGAGACTCCTCCCTTAGGCTTTACCGTGTATCCCACCGAAACTGGTCAAGGGATTCCTAGGCCTTTGGGAATGAACCTTGAGACCACCTCCACCCTAGATTCCAAAATTCATCTAGCAATTCCAAAGCTAAAAACCGAGATAAACATCCCAACACACCATGGCATCCGAAAAAGGCAAGGCTAGGCTGAAAGCCATTTTTATAACCCGACAAAACCATTCCACCGACAATAAGAGAACCATACACCAACATGCAAATCCATGCATGTCAAATCCAGCTAGGAAATCACACATGCAATATGTTACCTACAAGTATTCCTATTGAAGCTACTTGATCTTGCTCTTCTTCCTCGATCCTTGATTTCCTTCCTTTCCCTTTGCTTGTTTTTCCTTCCTTGATCCAAAAATAGAGTGCTCCAAGAAAACTCTAAGTGACTAGGAGTGAGAGAGGGAGAGAGAGAATAATAAGAGAGCTCCAAATTGAACTGACAAAAGCTTGCCAATTGATCCTCATAAGCTTTTTTATTAATGAGGCCTCTAATTTCTTCATTTTCCATTATTTTCTTCCTCACATGCAACCTGTGAGATTTCCCTTTACTTTTCTCCTAATTTCCTTAATTTTCATAAATAAATGTGACAAAAATGCCTTTTTGCCTTTGCCATAGCCTTTGCCAATTTTCCTTAGCCAAAAACACACCTAGTGATGCCTACAAGGATATCTTTTCCCAACATTCAACTTGGTATATGTGTCCCTTAACCGTGGTCTTATTTTGCCTTTATTAACTTTTATTACATGAACTCTTAACTAGGGTTGCTACATCACTCAACCCCAGGAGGCCTCTATCTCGATTCCTCACCTTGGGAGCTCCAATAGGGTAGGAAGAGTTGGCTCAATGTCCTCGATCAATGCTTCCCCTTATCTGGAGGAGCCACATCCATTAGTCCAAGTTGCTCTATTAAGACCAAAAACTTTCCCTTTGGTAATGCCTTGGTGAGAATATTTGCAATCTGTTCATATGTCGATATGTGATGGAGCCTGGAAACTCCTCTCTGCACCATGTCTCGAATAAAGTGATATCGAATCTCAATATGCTTGGACTTGTCATGGAACACGGGATTTTCTGCCAGACGGATTCCACTCTTGTTGTCGCAGTATATCACTGTAATATCTAGGACCTAATCAAATAGTTCTCCAAAGAGATTTCTCAACCAAACTACTTCACAGCTAGTCATGCTAGTGACAATGTATTCTGCTTCGGCGGTGCTTAGTGCTACAAACTTTTGTTTCCTCCTCATCCATGATATCATGGCAGATCCAAGACTAAAAAAGCATCAAGATGTACTATTTTTATTGATAACATTTTTAGCCCAGTCAGCATCAATGTATCCATGAAGTTGAACATTTTCGGTTGTATATCTCAGGCGAAGTGTGATCAAACCATGCAAATATCTCAATATGTGTTTGGCAACTATCCAATGCGCATGGAGAGGCTCAGTCATGAATTGACTCAATGTGTTTACTGCATAGCATATGTTTGGACGGGTGTTCACAAGGAACATCAAAGCCACAATCAGTTGTCTGGATGGGTGTTCACAAGGAACATCAGAGCCGCAATCAGTTTTCTGGATGGGTGTTCACAAGGAACATCAGAGCCCCAATCTATTATCTATATTTGGATGGATTTTCCAAGTCTGATCTTGCGGTTTCTCCACATAACTTCTTGAAGTTCATTTCCATTGGTGTAACCATGGATTTTCATTTAGTCATTCCAAATATTTCTAGCAGCTTCACAACGTATTTTCCTTGTGAAAGGAAAATCTCACCAGTCCTTTGCCACACCTCAAGGCCTAAAAAGTAGTGCATAAGACCAAGGTATTTCATCTCAAATTTAGAGGATAGCATTCTCTTATACTTGATCATTAAAGGCTCACTACTTGTCAAGAATAAATCGTCAACATCTAAAATCAAAATCAATGGCATACCTTTGACTACCATGAAGTAAATGTTGGGATTGGCATTGCTTCTTGTGAATCTAAACTTCACTAAGTAATTGTCAGTTCATGCATATCAAGTTCAGGATATCGCTTCAAACCATACAATGCCTTCTTCAGCCTGCAAACATGTGTTCTTTGATCTTCCACTTCAAATCCATGTGGTTTTTCAACATATACTTCTTCCTATAACATGCCATGAAGGAATGGGATCTTTACATCCATCTAATGAAGAGTCCATCCCTGACTCGCAACAAGGGCAACTATAGAACGGATCGTTGTATATCGAGCCACGAGAGAAAATATATCATCATAATCTTCACCCTCTTGATGAGAGAATCCTCGAGCTATGAACCTTGCTTTGTATTTCTCAATGCTACCATCAATTCCATGTTTGATCTTAAATAGCCACTTTGAAGTCACAACAGACTTCCCATTTGGTCTAGGTACAACATCCCATACATTATTTTTCACGATTGATTCATATTCCTTAGCCATAGCATCGTTACAAAATTGTTCTTTTACCACTTCTTCAAATGAGGACGGTTCGGCTTGAATCATAGTGCTCATAGCTGCAACATATCCCTGACACCTACATGGTTTCTTTCCTTCTCTCAATGATCTACGAATGGGAACATTTCTTTCAGCATTCTGTAAAGTATCGTGAAGCCAAAGTGGTCTCTTCTTAGCAGAAGGATCACTTAGAGGAGGATCTAATGGATCCATAGGCTCCATGGGATCATCATCAGTATCAGACTTGGGTACATAACGACCATCAAGAGTATCCCAGTCATCGTTCTCTTCCTTGGGAGGAGGAGGCGAAGGAAGATCTATTTCTTTTCCAAGACCTTCAACTTCATCAAATGTTATGTCCCTGCTAATTTTGACCTTCCTTTAACCAGGAATATATATTCTGTATACTTTGGATTTTTCACAATAACCCACAAATGTACCTTTCCTTCCTGTAGCTTCCAATTTGTTCCTTTTTTCCTTCGGCACATGAAAGTATACGGAGCATCCAAATACATGAAGATGGCTACTCTTAGGCTTGATACTTGTGAATATTTCTTAAGGGGTCTTGTTTTCTAACTCTTCATGAGGTACCCTATTTGAACATACACAATAGTAGATGTAGCTTTGGCCCAAAGGAACTTTGACACTTTTTGATCATAGAGCATAACACGGGAAACTTGTAATATAGACATCTTCCTTTTAGCTAGACCATTATGTTCAGGAGTATATGGCACAATTGTTTCTTTCTTGCAAAATGCTATGAATTCTTTTGACATGTATTCCCCTCCATTTTCGGATATGAAGACTTTGATATTCTTTCATGTTTGATTTTCGACCAAGGCTTTGAATTCCTTGAATATTTAAAAGGCTTCATCCTTGTTCTTAAGATAGATATCCATGTCTTTCTTGAGAAGTTTTCAATAAAGGTGATGTAGTAGAGATGACCACCAACAAAATGTATAGGCATCAAACCACATATATCATAATGAATGAGATGGAGGATGTTATTTGTCTTATTCTTACCAGAGGGAAATGGACCCCTTGTTTTCTTTCCACTCGTGAAACGTGGAAAAACTCCATCATGATGATATTGAACATCAAGAATACCCAAGACCAATTTCTTCAACTTTGAAAGTTCATCATAGTGTATATGAGCCAGTATGTTGTGCCATAAATTGCTCAGATGATTGGTATTATGAACCAATGCTAGAAAAGGTCTTCTAATGACTCTATAGAGTCCTTCAAATCTCTATCCTAATGTGAATGCATCTCTTATAGGTGAATCAACAAGCCAAGTCAAAAAATTTCGTTTAATGAAGGCAAACCTCAACCCTTTATATTCCAATGTGAATATAGATGCCAGATTATTCATTAATCCTGGTACATACATAACATCATGTTATGAAACCAGCTCACAAAAAGATAGAAAAGATAGATCAACACCTTAGAATTCAGCCTCTTTGAGGGGGAAACCTCCTTTACATTACATAAATGAACAATTCTTGGATGATACAAATGACAAGACCTCCTTTCTATATATAGGAGTTTAAGGGGTCATAATATAATCAGAGCTGACATAACAATAATAATGTAAGGGCACAATAATAACAATAGTGGGCTTCTCTAGGGCACAATAATAACAATACGGAGACTACATGGGCACAACAATATAATAAGGGGCTTGTACTAATAACAATAAGGGGTTACACTAGTAGTATATGGACCTAACATGCCCCTCTCCTTCAAATAGTGTTGTCCTCAACGCTTGAGTAGTTCATGATGCTTTTGTATAAAATTCTTGTCCTCCCATGTGGAATCTTCAGTTGGTAAGCTCTTCCACTTGATGAGATACTCTGAAATTGATCGATTTTGTAGCTGTCGGATTCTTGTTTATGTGACTGCTCTAGGTTCCAATATGATTTTTCCTTCCTCGTCAAGTTCTGGAAATATTGTTTGAACTGGGATCTTCTACAACTTTTGAATTAGTGGCCACACTTCTTCTTCCTTCTTCCATTCATCCCTTGCTTCGTTTATCTAATCTGGTTGGATAATAGAAATAACACAAAATAATGCTTCCACATCCTCATCCTTTCTTGAGAGTGCATCTGCAACAACATTTTACTTCCCTTTTTTGTAGATGATTTCAAAGTCATAACCCATGTAGAAATTTGAATAATATAACACTTATTCACAGAGATTATCCTGATTATACACTATTTGTGGAATGCATGCATAATACATAACCTCCTCTACCATTGATCATCAATTTGCGGAATTAAAAAACAATTGCATGCGCACATTGAAACATCAATCACACATATCAACACAATATGTAATGGGGAAAGCATACAACTGAAAACCCCCGACTATCTGTATATTATAATGATAGAGAACATGTAACAATACATAGTACAATACTCCTCATAAGTACTCAGTACTATCTCCACATGCTACACACAAACTAGCTCAGATCTGAACAAGTCACGGGTTCAAATCTCCTCCACTGTTTGCCTGCCTCTACTGCGCAATCCAAGTTGAGAATAGATCAGATCCAAGTTCGAATTCCCTTGGCTTGTACTGCGCAATCCTCATTGGCAATCTCAATCAATGATTGTGCAAATCTCGTGCACCGCTATAGTCACAACTGATAGTAGTCTCACCCTTTCACCCACCTCTAACACTTGTCTCCAGTGAATTGTCCATGCACTGAGTTAACTAATGTATTCTTTAGTTGATTTATGAGTTAATAATTAGTGAATTAATTAATAATTAATTCACATCACTCATCACTAGTGTATTTCGCAGTTAGACTAAATACAACTAGTTCAACTAAGTCAAACTGAACACAACTCCATCAACTCCTCAATCAACTCCACCAAACTCAATCACTTGAGTTCTAACTGAAGTCCATCATGCAATAGCTCAACTAACCCATAGGAAAAGCGTATTTCCTTCTGGCACTTGCATGTGCCACATTCGTAGCTTGAACTGAAGCGCTGCAAGAGGATAGGATAATGTTTATAGTCCAAATATTATTAAGAGCTAATAAGAGCTAATAATATTCGACTGTTCTATTTTTAGACTGGCAATCTAAACATAGACTCTGCCCATATGTCTAAAAATAGAGGTCCATCTATTTTTACCAACACGACCAATCATCCATAAATAGCATCCTGCAACTCATAGACCATGATCCATATGTCTAAAAATAGACATAGTCTAAAAATAGACTTTGCGCCAAAAATAGCCTGCGGGCCCACTTAGTGAAGGCGACTTCTTTTCACTAAGCTCCATCATCTTGTTGCATTTTCAACGCTCCCTCTCAACAAGCAACCCCTATCCTGCCTCTGCGGTATTCGAATTTGCTCCTGGTTAGTGCCTTCGTCAAGATATCAACATCCTGATCCTCCGTGGGAATGTATGAAAGTAACATGATTCTCCGCTGCACATAATCTCTGTTATGATGGTACCTGATGTCAATGTGCTTGGATCTATCATGAAATACTGGATTAGCCGAGAGTTTAATGCAACTCTGGTTATCACAATAAATCACAGTAGGCTCCAAGTGTGACCCGAACAACCTGACCAGGATCTTCCTCATCCGTATAGCCTCACATGCAGCCAAACTTGCTGCCATATACTTGGCCTCTGCTGAACTGAGTGCCACGGATCTCTGCTTCCTGTTGTACCAAGAAACTGCTGTCGACCCGATACTAAAGATCCCTCCAGATGTGCTCTTTCTGTCCGTTGGGCTCCCTGCCCAATCTGCATCCGTGAAGCCACATAGCTTCACCTCATCCTCCTGTCTGTACCACAATCCATATCTCGATGTGCCTCTGAGATAACGCAATACATGCTTGCAACCATGCATGTTGAACTTCTCCAGTATCTCCCAGGCATACTTACCCTGAGAAACAAATAGTCCATCACTGCGCTGCCAAATTTCCAATCCCTGGAAATAATGAAGGAGGCCCAAGTCCTTCATCTCAAACTCTCTAGCAAGATCCTCCTTGCATGAAAGTATCAACAGCTTATCTCCCGTCAAAATCAAATCATCTACATAAAGTACAATGATCAACAACTTACCCTCCACCACAATCTGGTATAGGTTAGGATCCGCCTCACTCTTGGAGAATCCATGTCTGGTGAAATAACTGTTTATCTGTGTGTACCAAGCACGATGTGCTTGTTTCAACCCATACAACGCTCTCTTGAGCCTGCACACATGTGACTCGCTGTTGAAGGTCTTGAAGCCTTCAGGCTACTCTATGTACACCTCCTCCTCAATGACTCCGTTGAGGAACGCAGTCTTCACATCCATCTGATGGATGTGCCACCCCATCTGCACTGAGAGAGCAAGAATCGTCCGTATGGAAGAATACCTTGCGACAGGTGCAAAGGTCTCCTCATAATCGATCCCCTCTATCTGTGAGAAGCCTCGGGTAACAAATCTTGCCTTGTACTTCTCCACACTCCCGTCAGCTGCCTGCTTCACTTTGTAGATCCATCTCGAACCCACCACTGATTTCCCCTCCAGTCTTGGGACAATCTCCCATGCACTGTTTCTGACAATCGAATCATACTCTTCCACCATGGCATCTACCCATGCAGGATCCTCCACAGCTTCCTCGAAAGAGGATGGCTCAGTCACGACACATTTGCTCACAAGAGCCATGTATCCAGTGTACCGATCAGGTGACTGTCTCTGTCTGCGCTGTGCTGTAGGTGGTCCTACAACCTTCTCTACATCTTGAGCCAGTCGCTCAGCTTCTGTAGTGCGCTTTCGCCCTCTGATGGTTGGCGTTGCATGAGTGGTCTCTTCCACTCCATGAACTTCATCTTATGGCTGATCCACATCCTGAAGCTCATCCTTAGGAACTAATAGCTCCTCATCTGCATGCAAGTGTGGCTCCCTCTCAAGCAAACACTTCATGGCTTTCTCCTCCTGAAATTTGATATCCCGTCGCACAACAGTCTTGTGACTGTTTGGCAAATACACACGATAGTTGTGGGGCGTATCAGTGTACCCCACAAATATCCCAACCTCTGCGGTCAACTCCAGCTTCTTCCTGGCATCCTTCGTCACATGCATGTAAACAGGAGAACCAAAAATCCTCAAATGGGAAATATCAGGCCTCTTACCAGAAAAAACCTCCTCGGGTGTACTCATGCCAAGTATCTTGTGAGGACAATGGCTCTGCACATATACTACAGTATTGCATGCCTTCGCCCACAAGTGAAGGGTTAGGCCCTGATCATGCAACATCGCCCGTGCAGCACCCACGATCGTTCTGTTCTTCCGCTCAGCAACCCCGTTCTGCTGTGGGTTATGGGGAGCTATGAGCTCTCTTCGAATCCCTTCTGCGCTGCAGAAGTCCTTGAACTCGCCAGAGATGAATTCACCACCATTGTCGCTCCTAAGAGCCTTCACCTTCTTCCCCAATTCCTTCTCGACCAGTGCTTTGAACTCACAGAACTTTGAGTATGTCTCGCTCTTCTTCTGCATGAAGAAGATCCAGCACTTTCGAGAGAAATCATTAACAAAGATCACATAGTACTTGTGCTTTGCTGTCGAAGCTACTGAGAAAGGTCCGCACACGTCTGTGTGAATTCTCTCAAGGATCGTCGTGGCACGACTACCCTTCTCGTGAAAGGTGGCTTTCACAAATTTTCCCAAAGTACACCCCTTGCACTGATCTGACTGTGCAAGAGTGCCTTTAGGAAGCCCAGTAGAAATCTGCTCCAGTATCTTCAAGGCTCCATGGTGAAGGTGGCCCAATCTCCGGTGCCACAGCTCGCCATCATCTTGGCTCACCAATCCTTCTACCTTGCATGCCATTGCCGCGCTGCCATCTACATGCAATTGATAAAGGTTCTTGACTCGAACCCTATCTTTCGGGTTTCTCCAGTTGTCTTACTGAGCAGGAAAGCCTTTCCCTCGCTGAAGACAACATCATATCCCTTGTCTTCTAACATCGCCATAGAGATAAGATTCTTCTTAAATCCTAGAACATGCATCACTTCCTTCAATACGAAGGGTTTGCCAGACTCCCTCTCAAAGGAAATGGTACCGATACCGGTCGCACTGTATCTACCATCATTGCCCATCTCGATGTGCACTCCAAGATCTTTCTCATCTAGATCAGAAAACAAATCTCGATCTCCTGTCATGTGAAAAGACACACCACTGTCTAAGAACCATACCGATCCCATCACACTTGATACCAAGCATGTGATCAGCGAAAAATCCAGCTCAAACTGCGAGACTAAGGCCTCTCCCGTTGCAGATCCAACAACTTGCTTATTTTTCTTCTTCTGCGGATAATTTGTGGCATAATGTCTGTGCTGGTGACAGTGAAAGCACTTCACCTTGGACATGTCCTGCTTCTTGCCTTTCGCACCGGAATGAGAAGCTTTCTTGTTCTTCCCCTTCTTTGCTTTGGCAACCAAAGTGCAATTTTCTTCATCAGATGCCTTTGATGAAGATCCGTCCCTGGTATTCCGCCTGATCTCCTCTTGCACAAGATCATACCAAAGTCTCTCCCATCCTGGAAATTTCTCCCGACCATTGACAGAGTCCTGATAGGAATGCCAACTCTTTCGAAGACCAAGGAGAGCCAAGCTCACCAAGTCCTCATCATCGACAATCACCCCCACACTTCCCAGCTCATCCTGGCATTGGGTGAACTTCGTGAGATACTTGGGCATACTGTCTCCTTTCTCACACTTAATGTTTATGAGTTTATCCTTGAGCGCCAACTTCCTCTGGTCGCTCTTGCTTTGGAATAAATCTGTCAACGCTTTCCACATCAAGTATGGAGAAGCCTTTCCATGCAGGTTGGATACAATGTGATCCTTCACGCCTTCCAACAGAAACCTTCGACACTTTGCTGTCTTCTTTTTCCAAGCCTCAACTTGAGCAGCATCAGTAGGCTTCGGGACCTCAACATCTATGAACTCCTTCAACCCGTTGTCATCTAACACCGCCTCCATCCTGTCTTTCCATGCAATATAATTCGAGTTGCCTTCAAGGGCATACTCCAATCGCAATCCGTTGAAAGACATTTCAACTTCGACACCAAGAAAACACTGCTGCAAATTCGAATTCCACCAGCTCAAAACTCAACCGCTTCTGATCTAAAATTCGTGAGAACAAAGTATTTCTCGTACAGAGATTGACTGTACGGGCATTTACCGGATATCTCACCTTCCAAAAGAAGGATGAATCCAGAGGCTACCTGGCCCGATTACAGACTCTGCTTGAAGAAATAAAATGTAATCATTTTCTGAATAATAGATCTGATGATCAACTTCGCTATGATACCATGTAGAAATTTGAATAATATAACACTTATTCACAAAGATTATCCTGATTATACACTATTTGCGGAATGCATGCAGAATACATAACCTCCTCTACCATTGATCATCAATTTGCGGAATTAAAAAACAATTGCATGCGCACATTGAAACATCAATCACACATATCAACACAATATGTAATGGGGGAAGCATACAGCTGAAAACCCCCAACTATCTGTATATTATAATGATAGAGAACATGTAACAATACATAGTACAATACTCCTCACAAGTACTCAGTACTATCTCCACATGCTACACACAAACTAGCTCAGATCTGAACAAGTCACGGGTTCAAATCTCCTCCACTGTTTGCCTGCCTCTACTGCGCAATCCAAGTTGAGAATAGATCATATCCAAGTTCGAATTCCCTTGGCTTGTACTGCGCAATCCTCATTGGCAATCTCAATCAATGATTGTGCAAATCTTGTGCACCGCTATAGTCACAACTGATAGTAGTCTCACCCTTTCACCCACCTCTAACACTTGTCTCCAGTGAACTGTCCATGCACTGAGTTAACTGATGTATTCTTTAGTTGATTTATGAGTTAATAATTAGTGAATTAATTAATAATTAATTCACATCACTCATCACTAGTGTATTTCGCAGTTAGACTAAATACAACTAGTTCAACTAAGTCAAACTGAACACAACTCCATCAACTCCTCAATCAACTCCACCAAACTCAATCACTTGAGTTCTAACTGAAGTCCATCATGCAATAGCTCAACTAACCCATAGGAAAAGCGTATTTCCTTCTGGCAGTTGCATGTGCCACATCCGTAGCTTGAACTGAAGTGCTGGAAGAGGATAAGATAATGTTTATAGTCCAAATATTATTAAGAGCTAATAATATTCGACTGTTCTATTTTTAGTCTGGTAGTCTAAAAATAGACTCCGCCCATATGTCTAAAAATAGAGGTCCATCTATTTTTACCAACAGGACCAATCATCCATAAATAGCATCTTGCAACTCATAGACCATGATCCATATGTCTAAAAATAAACATAGTCTAAAAATAGACTTTGCGCCAAAAATAGCCTGCGGGCCCACTTAGTGAAGGGGACTTCTTTTCACTAAGCTCCATCATATAGTTGCATTTTCAACAACCCAACATATTTGTGACCCATTTTTTCTGTTCTTCTAAAGATAATCTTTGTTCTAAAAAATATTTAAGAATATCATGATCCATTTTTACCTTGAAGTGCCTTCCCATTAGGTAAGGTCGCCATTTCTTAAGTGCATGTAGTATTTCCAACAATCCCTTCTCATAAATAGTTTGATTGAGATGTAGCCGTAAAAATACACAATTTCCTACATCAAAACTTATTTCACTGCGATGTTGATCTGCCTGTTTTTTCATTCGATTCTGCACCAAAGTGGCATTATCATTTAAAAGTTGGAGAACTTGTTGTTGATACTCGATGTGATCTTTCACTGCTTGAATCTTTTTATTCTTGATATGTCCTTCTATCTTGAGAGTTTCAGGAGTGGTAATTTCTTCCAATGCATTACAAGATATGGTCGGATTCATTTCTTGATGCTCGATGTGATCTTTCACTTTTTGAACATTTTTCTTCCTGATATGTCCTTCTATCTTAATAGTTTGAGGAGTGGTAATTCCGGCCAATGCATTACAAGATATGGTTAGATTCATTTCTTCTTTCTCGATGTGATCTTTCACTTTTTGAACCTTTTTCTTCTTGATATGTCCTTCTATCTTGAGAGTTTGAGGAGTGGTAATTCTTGCCAATGCTTTAGAAGATATGGTTGGATTCATTTCTTCTTTCTCTGGGGTTGGTTCCTGGTGTATATCCCCTTCTTTTGACGTTTCTTGATCCTTTTCTTCCTCCTCTCCACAATCAATGTAAAATAATTTCTTCTCAGCACACTTATGACCTTTAATGTATTTGTTATCAGAATTGTAACAAAGCCCTTTTGCTCTTTTTTCTTCCAATTGTTATGGTGTCAACCTTGTAGGTTCTGGAAGGCTAGGAGAAACAACACTTCCATATTTATAGTTGTGAGGGGTAGACATCCTTGTTGCCATAATTTTTCTGTCCACTTTTCTCACCAACCTGAATGCATTCTCCAATGAATCAGGTTCCCAAAGACGAACCTCATGTTGAATGTTATCCTTTAAAGTCCCGATGGAAACATCAATCCTTTGCTTCTCTAGAATATCATTTTCCCTTATATTCAATTTTTGAAAGTCCTCAATGTGCTCTGCCATTGAACACTTTTGTTTGAGATTTATCAATTGGCTAAAGAAGGTGTTTCTCTTTGTATCCTCGTAATGTGATATCATTTCCTCTGTGAAAATTGACCATGTAACAAGTGGTTTACGAGAACAAAGCCTTTTATACCATAAAAATTGATCTGGTTATAAATATGAAGATGCAATATGTACCTTTTGTAACAGTTGCACTTCATGTAGATCAAAATATTGCTCCATCTGTAGTATCCAATTTACCGGATCATTTCCATCAAACTTCCTCATATCGCCTTTTCTTGATTTTAGGAGCTCAATCTTGAAAGGACTGTAACTCTGTACTTTCAGGTCTCCAAGTTCTGAAATTTCGGCATGTAATAGCCCTCTGAGTCCTCTTTCTAACTCCACAAGTCTGATCGCAATTGGATTCCCGAAGAAAGATTTATTCTCAATCTCTCGCGATGACCTAATTATAGACTAGTTCAGTAAAGTGAACTTGTACGACGCACCACGTGTCACTATTTTAACCTTAGGTTCTGAAAATTATACCCAAACAAAACACGGTCCGTCCTCTTTCTGTAATTTCTTACGAAATTTCAATCTGATGCTCAGAGAGAAAGTTATGACAATTTTCCCAAGGTCACCTGTTTAGGATGTAATTCGGGAGTCTGAAAAAACACTAACTTCCTCAGATCATATATCCGAAATATAGCGAGACAAGATCTGAAACTAGGGCCTGATATTCAGACCGATTTCTTCTCAAATGGGTTTTTTTTAGCTTTTGAAACTTCATAGTGAAAAGGTTATAGCGACAATTCCATGATGACCTGTTTTAGATGAAATTCTGGAGCTTGCAAAAACCCTGACTTCCTCAGATCATATCTCCAAAAAAATAGTGATACAAGATCTGAATTTTGGAACTGAGGTTCAGTGAGATTTCATCTCAAATGGGTTGCTGTTTTAGCTTCTGAAACATCGCAGAAAAAAGTTATAGCGAAAATTCCATGATGACCTGTTTGGAGCAGCAAAACCAGAGAATCCAAAGCTCTGATACCAAATGTTATGAAACCAGCTCACAAAAAGATAGAAAAGATAGATAAACGCCTTAGAATTCAGCCTCTTCGAGGGGGAAACCTCCTATACATTACACAAATGAACAATTCTTGGATGATACAAATGACAAGACCTCCTTTCTATATATAGGAGTCTAAGGGGTCATAATATAATTAGAGTCGACATAACAATAATAATGTAAGGGCACAATAATAACAATAGTGGGCTTCTATGGGGCACAATAATAACAATATGGAGACTACATGGGCACAATGATATAATAAGGGGGTTATACTAATAACAATAAGGGGTTACACTAGTAGTATAAGGACCTAACAAGCCTCTCTCCTTCAAAAAGTGTTGTCCTCAACGCTTGAGTAGTTCTTGATGCTTCTGTATAAAATTCTTGTCCTCCCATGTGGAATCTTCAGTGGGTAAGCTTTTCTACTTGATGAGATACTCTGAAATCGATCGATTTTGTAGGTGTCGGGTTCTTGTTTCTGTGACTGCTCTAGGTTCCAATATGATTTTTCCTTCCTCGTCAAGTTCTGGAAATATTGTTTGAACTGGGATCTTCTGCAACTTTTGAATGAGTGGCCACACTTCTTCTTCCTTCTTCCATTCATCCCTTACTTCGTTTATCCAATCTGATTGGATAATAGAAATAACACAAAATAATGTTTCCACATCCTCATCCTTTCTTGAGAGTGCATCTGCAACAACATTTTGCTTCCCATTTTTGTAGATGATTTCAAAGTCATAACCCAACATATTTGTGACCCATTTTTTCTGTTCTTCTAAAGATAATCTTTGTTCTAAAAAGTATTTAAGAATATCATGATCCATTTTTACCTTGAAGTGCCGTCCCATTAGGTAAGGTCGCCATTTCTTAAGTGCGTGTAGTATTTCCAACAATTCCTTCTCATAAATAGTTTGCTTGAGATGTAGCCGTAAAAATACCTAATTGCCTACATCAAAACTTCTTTCACTGTGATGTTGATCTGCCTGTCGTTTCATTCGATTCTGCACCAAAGTGGCATTATCATTTAGAAGTCGGAGAACTTGTTGTTGATGCTTGATGTGATCTTTCACTACTTGAATCTTTTTCTTCTTGATATGCCCTTCTATCGTGAGAGTTTCAGGAGTGGTAATTTCTTCCAATGCATTACAAGATATGGTCAGATTCATTTCTTGATGCTTGATGTGATCTTTCACTTCTTGAACATTTTTCTTCTTTATATGTCCTTTTATCTTGATAGTTTGAGGAGTGGTAATTCCGACCAATGCATTACAATATATTGTCAGATTGATTTCTTCTTTTTCGATGTGATCTTTCACTTTATTCTTCTTGATATGTCATTCTATCTTGAGAGTTTGAGGAGTGTTAATTCTTACCAATGCTTTACCAGATATGGTTGGATTCATGTCTTCTTTCTTTGGGGTTGGTTCCTGGTGTATATCCTCTTCTTTTGACTTTTCTTTATCCTTTTCTTCCTCCTCTTCACAATCAATGTAAACTAATTTCTTCTCAGCACACTTATGACCTTTAATATATTTGTTATCACAATTATAACAAAGCCCTTTTGCTCTTTTTTCTTCCAATAGTTTTGGTGTCAACCTTGTAGGTTCTGGAAGAAACAACACTTCCATATTTATAGTTGTGAGGGGTATACTTCCTTGTTGCCATAATTTTGCTTTCCACTTTTCTCGCCAACCTGAATGCATTCTCCAATGAATCAGGTTTCCAAAGACGAACCTCATGTTGAATGTTATCCTTTAAAGTCCCTATGGAAACATCAATCCTCTACTTCTCTGGAATATCATTTTCCCTTATATTCAATTTTTGAAAGTCCTCAATGTGCTCTGCCATTGAACACTTTTGTTTGAGATTTATCAATTGGCTAAAGAAGGTGTTTCTCTTTGTATCCTCATAATGTGCTATCATTTCCTCCGTGAAAATTGACCACGTAACAAGTGGTTTACGAGAACAAAGCCCTTTATACCATAAAAATTTATCTGGTTCTAAATATGAAGATGCAATATGTACCTTTTGTAACAGTTTCACTTCATGTAAATCAAAATATTGCTCCATCTGTAGTATCCAATTTACCGGATCATTTCCATCAAACTTCCTCATATCGCCTTTTCTTGATTTTAGGAGCTTGATCTTGAAACATGTAACTCTGTACTTTCAGATCTCCAAGTTCTAAAATTTCGGCCTGTAATAGCCCTCTGAGTCCTCTTTCTAACTCCACAAGTCCAATTGCAATTGGATTCCCGAAGAAATATTTATTCTCAATCTCTCGTGATGACCTAATTATAGACTAGTTCAGTAAAATGAACTTGTACGACGTGCCACGTGTCACTGTTTCAACCTTAGGTTTTTAAAATTATACCCAAACAAAATATAGTCTGTCCTCTTTCTGTAACTTCTGATGAAATTTCAATCTGATGCTCAGAGAGAAAGTTATGACAATTTTCCCAAGGTCACCTGTTTAGGATGTAATTCGGGAGTCTGCAAAAAACCCTAACTTCCTCAGATCATATATCCAAAAATATAGCGAGACAAGATCTGAAATTCGGGCTTGAGTTTCAGACCGATTTCTTCTCAAATGGGGTTTTTTTTTTAGCTTTTGAGCAGCGAAAAGGTTATAGTGACAATTCCACGATGACCTATTTTAGATGAAATTCTGGAGCTTGCAAAAACCCTAACTTCCTCAGATCATATCTCCAGAAATATAGTGAGACAAGATCTGAAATTCAGACCCGAGGTTCAGTGAGATTTCGTCTCAAATGGGTTGTTGTGTTAGCTTCTGAAACATCGCAAAAAAAAATAAAAAAATAAATTAAATTATAGCGAAGATTCCATGATGACCGGTTTGGAGCAGCGAAACCCTAGAATCCAAAGCTCTGATACCAAATGTTATGAAACCAACTCACAAAAAGATAGAAAAGATAGTTGAACGCCTTAGAATTCAGCCTCTTCGAGGGGGAAACCTCCTTTACATTACACAAATGAACAATTCTTGGATGATACAAATGACAAAACATCCTTTCTATATATAGGAGTTGAAGGGGTCATAATATAATCAGAGACGGCATAACAATAATAATGTAAGGGCACAATAATAACAATATGGAGACTACATGGGCACAACAATATAATAAGGGGCTTGTACTAATAACAATAAGTGGTTACACTAGTAGTATAGGGACCTAATACATCATGCAACAAAATTGATTCCCCATAATTCCACTGAAATTTGACGAACCCAAAGCCTTTCACGGGATGAGTGGAGTTGTCCCCAAGAATGATATTCAGCTTAGTCTCCCTCTCTACCAGATTAGATAGGACTTCCTTGCATCTAGAGAAATGATGAATGGCCCCATTATCAACCAATCAACTATCCCATGAATTTGGTGGAGAAGAACTAATAAGAGCAGAAATAAGAATGTATTCATATTTATTTACAACATTACTTTCATACTTGGGAGCCCTTGACTTCTTTTGAGGAGGATGATCTTCTTCACACTGACTTGAGGATTCTCTTCTTCTTCTTTCATATCTTCTATCACAGTTCTTGCTTTGATTGTCTTTTGTTCTTTTGTTATTGTAGTTGCCTCTAGTGTTGTAACGTGGTCTTTTTCTCCTTTGAGGACAATCACGAGCATAATGAATTGTCTTGTGGCAATTAAAGGATTCAATATGAGATAACGATTTGTCATTCCTTCCTTTTGTATTTTGAGAAGGAGGCTTCCTTGATGGACCTCCTTTTGCCTCCTTCCTTTTGTCATGAATGATATATATAGCGAGCTCTCCCACTTCGTGATTTTGAATCCCTCCTCTTGTTATCATCCTCAATTCTTATTGAGTGAGTTTCCCAACTTTTTCATCAAATGTCGGAAGGGCATTGATCTTTCTAATTATAGTGATGAAGGTTTCCCAAATAAGAGGGAGAAATCTAAGAGTCACAACTACTAGCTTCCTGTCAGGAACATTTTCTCCAACTCTTTGTAATTGATCTCTAAGGCAAGAGATCCTCATAATGTAGGATTGAACAACTTCTCATTTTTCATCTTAGTTTCCTTGAGTTGATCTTTCAAGGTGATGATCTAATTCAAGTTGTTGATTTCATACATTCCGGCTATCTTGTCATACATATCTTTAGACTTTATTAAATTCCCATCATATGCAAGTAAATGATCTTGTAAAACATCAGCTACAATTTGCTTTGCTTTGGACTCACCTTCCTTGTACCTATTCTTGAGGGAAGCAGAAACATTTTCTGGAGGCTCAGGCATCCTTCCTTGGATGTATTCCAGCACATCATTATTGTCAACTATGATCTCCAATCTGACTTTCCATGCATCAAAGTTTGATGCAACACACAACTTTTCATGCTCCTTGAAGGTAGAGGACGAAATCTTGACCTTGACTAGGTAATCTTTTCTGAAAGTCAGGGCTTCAATGCTTGTCCTCTTTTGGGCTTGTCATTCACCTCAGCTATGCTACCATGTTAAATTTTCTGATTGTTTTATGTTGTATCAGTTACTTTATCCCAATTTACTTTTTCATTAACAATGCACCCAATTATTGGCAGTATAATCAATCATAATCATAACTAAAGAAAGAACAATATATATAGTGACAAAGAAGACAAAACAACCATAAGAGACTGCATATTGGTCCAAGACCAGGGAAAAACCCCACAAGGGGGAAAACCCTTTCAAATCTTGTTCTTAATAGATCGTCATAAAAGTTTTCAGCTGAGAGTACAATGAGCCCAATACATATGCTTGTAGAGGATACTAATAAATCAGATCTACATATTTATAGATCTATATAATAACAGAGATAAACCCATATCTACTAGTTCACTGAAGCCAACTGATAAACCCAAGATCAAAACCCTGGACACTCTCAGCAAAACTATTTGTGTGCGTCCAAAACTCTTTGGACGCTCTATTTTCCACTGTGTGAGGGCATCTGTAGTTGCTCGGACGCTCTCAGGAAGACCCTGTGCATGCGTCCAAGATAGCCTAGATGCTCTCAGCACTACTCTGCGCGAGCATTCGGGGACCGACACCTTCAAATCTGCCTCTGAACCCTTGGACGCTCCCTTAAGCCTTTGTGTCAGCGTCTAAGGCTCTTTAGATGCTCTCATAAGCCTGTGTGCTAGCATCCAAGGACTAAAATGCCTAATTATGTGCTAATGTCCGAGGATCAGAAAACCTTAAGTCAGAGCGAACCTCACGTCTGTGATTTCAAACCCTTATGCAAACTCCTTCCGTCGAACTTGTGTGAACCAAGACAAAAGAAAAGAAAAGAAGATGGTTTGATCTTTGTGATGAAATGAGATTAAGGTTTCTTATATTTATAGGCTTTCCTTAGGGTTTAATTAGGGTTAAGGTTGACCTAAGCAATTACCCATGTGATTAGGGCCGACCCACTCCATAATGCATGTATGAAAAAAATAATTCAAAACTTCACTTCTGCTTGACCAAATTGGGTGATATTTAGGTCAATTTTGGTCCTCTTGAAAAGAGGAATTTAATGCAAGAATAATCTCGATCATCTAAGCTTTCCATTGTGGAATTTGGACCTATTTGCAAAAATTAACACTTGGTGGGTTGAGTTACTAGTCATGGAGACTTGGTTCGACAAACACTCTGGAGCCCGACAACAGTTGTGGGTTAATTTTCTAGTCCTGGAGTCTTGGTTGGAAAAAACACTCTAGAGCCCTAGAAGGATTGGGTAGAGACCAATCTAATGATGGTTTTTTGATGTCCGACCGTGAGGTGGAATCACTATTTGATGGGTTGAGGTGGTTGGCATCTTGAAGCCTAGGTTGGGTTTTGGTTATGTCTTTTATGAGATCCCACATTCACACTTGGAATATGGCACGGGGGTGACTGACATAAGAGAGTTTTGGATTAGCCATGTCTATGGTCGGGCAACTCGTGGAATTACCACAACTGATTGGCCTTTGCATCATTAATATGAGGTTCTTTCTCCTTGTTATTTTATGAGTATTGTACTGGTTTATATGTGGATCATATGGATGTTGTTTCCTTAGTATTTATGTTGCTATTATGCTGGTTATGAATATGTATTATGGCAGTAGCTATGTATGGCTCTCATCATGTTTTCACTTGTAAATGAATGAACAATGTATGTATGGCCTAATGGATGAAACTGCAACTAATGTGTCGAGGCATCAATGCTTCTTAGCGATTCTAAGATGATTATGAAACCCCTATGCTTAGATATGTTGTTTACAACTATAGATTACATATTTGTGATATGTTTGATGAAATTCCTGTCATGGCTAGTAGGGGTCCAGTCAAGGGCTTGTTTAATTAATTGTATTTGTATCATCATTCCCTTGCTATCTTTTTGTTCTAAAGGTGTCATTTGATTATGGGTAGTGACTTGGGATCTGGGCCTGAAAAAATGGCTCAAATCCCCGGGACATCGGCACAACACTGAGCAAAATAGTCCCTAGACACTGGCATGCCATGTTATGGGAGCATCCAGAGCCCTCTGGATGCTGCCATGCCATATGATAGGAGAGTTTTGGGGTTGATTGGTCAAAAAAATCAATGGGACTCAGGGACTGGTTACCTGAGAGGTGGGGATGGTTCTTGAGAGTCTTGTTGTTGTTATGGAGGGTCTTTATTGTGTGTTTCCGTCGGTTCAAATTCCTTAACATGACTTAGGAAGTTGAATCATATCATAGTAAATTCTCATCAGATGCTTACCCCGGTTCGCCTGTTACTAGGGTAGATGTGGGAGGAGAGTGTTACAGAGCAATAACACTTCCATATTTATATTTGTGAGTGGTAGACTTCCTTGTTTCCCTAATTTTGCTTTCAACTTTTCTTGCCACCCTAAATGCCTTCTCCAATGAATCAGGTTTCCAAAAGCGAACCTCATGTTGGATGTTATCCTTTAAATTCCCTATGAAGACATTAATCCTATGCTCCTCTAGAATATCAATTACCTTGATATTAAATTTTTGGAAGTCCTCAATGTGCTCCACCATTGAACCCTTTTTTTTGAGATTTATTAATTGGATTAAGAAGGTGTTACTATTTGTATCATCATAATGTGCTATCATTTCCTCCGTAAAAGTTGACCAAGTGACAAGTGGTTTACAAGAGCAAAGGCGTCGACACCATACAAACTGACTCGGTTCTAAATATAAAGATGCAATGCATTTCTTCTATGTGTGTTGCACATCACGTAGATCAAAATATTGCTCCATTTGTAGTATCCATATTACTGGATCCTTTCCATCAAACTTCCTCATATCTAATTTTTGAAGGTGGTGGGTCTTAAACCCAACATTGGATTCTCTAAAATCATAATTCATATTCCTTTTTTCCTCATCATGGTTTTCATGGATTACCTTGTCACCACTGGGAAGCATTTCTTCTAGCAACGTTTCCAAGCCTTCCTTCAACACTTCTATCTTGACATTCATCATTGCTTCTGTTATCACTCTATAAATTTCTCCGGGCTGAGGAGAGAAATACTAGAGGTAACCACAAACCTATTTTAGGCTATGGTCCAGCCCCCTAGCCTTGGAGAGGGCTCTCTCACTATGTTCTACTATAAATAAGCTAGATGATTGATAATATCTGCGTTTTACGCTGGTTATGGTAGTCATAGGATGGTTTAAAGTTTGATTGTTGATGGTAAGTGTAGAGGGCATAACTACTTAGAACCATAACACATTGATAGACCAAATGAATAAGGGACATGATGTACTTGAAACATTGGCAAGAAAGGCACACCTATTGGCAATCAGTCAAAACTCGTTGTAATGGATGGATAAGGAAGATGAAGGAGTAGAAGACTAACTGAGCATCAAGCCAAGGATGAGTTCAGATTTGTCATTGAGGAAGACGATACACATATGATCAATTCAATTAATTAGAGCAACACATTGAATTATGAAAAATCCCTTTTCAAACTTGATCATTAAGCAAGTTTATAGTATGAAATCATATATTTAAGCATATATATGAAATAAAATACATATCATACACAAGAGAAACACATACCGTATATTCTAGCCTCTAACACTCAAAACCAGAACCCTGTTACATGTCTTTACATCATTAAATACAATAACGAATTCAAAATTACCACTCTAGGTGGTCGAATTCATGGAACAAAAGTCTAATAGGCTAGATATAATTCATTTGCAGAAAAACAGGAACTACCATATCGAAGTTATCACAATTTAGAAGCATCACTGATTTAAAACTTAAAATAGTTTAGAAACATCATGTCTGGAAATTCAACTAAACTAACTTATCCACACTTACCAGACCACTAAGATCACTTCTAGAAGGTCCCAAAATACAATTTTGTAAAAATAACCATGATTGATATACTTAGGCAACTGAGTGCAACAGGTTTCTAACTCAGCATGGTTGCAGGTCGTTTTGGACAAAACTGAGCTGATGGGTGTGCTTAAGATGACGGTGTGTTGGTGTAGAACCTTTGAAGTACTCTTTTCAGCTTTTTCAGACCACCCAACTGATTGATCGCAACTTGCGTAGCATTTGCACAACAAAATTTGAATTTTGAACTTGTACTACCACCTCCCGCTCCAAATTGATTGCAGTGACCAATCAACCATCTCATTCAACCTTATAACACCCAACATACTTCCAACCTACCAAAATCTCCACATTTTCACCAAAATATGACATTATGTCACTACATAATAGGCCCTTAGTTACATGGATTTAGCCTTCAGCAAAAGGGAACAAAGCATATAACTTCAAAAATGGCAACATGAACAAGACCTCTTTATGCCACCTCAGTTTTGGGTAGCCTCAACTAAGATGCCAAGGCTACCTCCTCCTCCTCTTGTTAGATGATGGTTTGGCTTCCTTGGATTGCTTTGTAACCATGGCCTGCTTGCTAGATGACTGCTTAGTTTCCTTGGATGACTGTTTGGTTCTCTGGAGTTGTTTTCTAGTTTTGGCCAGATTTAGTTTCATCAATCTTAACGTTCTTCTCATGATCAAATTCCTTGTGTAGTAGCTCTTTATTTTTCTGTGTAAAGGTAGAGTCTAATTCAATACTACATTGGCTTTATCAATTGTGCCAAGAGCTTCCAAAACTTAGGCATATAGTTCCTCTTTGTACCTTTCATTACTTTCTATCACCAATTAACTTTATGTTAGCACTCCTCAATTTGGTCAAACAACTTTTGATACTCTTTCTACTCATCAAAGTTTGGATTTTCTTTTGCTGGAAGGGTCTCTTTCATCTATTCTTCCCTCTTAGTTGTTGATCTTGTCCTGGGTCTTATTGACTCTTCTGACACACTGCACTCTTCCACATCAATCACTTGCTTACCTTTGTCCTAAGTTATAGGTCTAGAAGACCTTCTGGATGATTCACCCTCACTAACTTGGGCTACCTCTATTGCTTTGTGTCTGAGCTCTCTATTTTCATTTTGCAAACAAGCCACCATGAGATGAGAATTGTCAAGGTTGTCCTACAACTCTATGATTTTTAGATCATTGTCCTCCATCAGAGCCTCTTGGCTATCTTCCCCAAATTCTTGACCACCTTCCTCCAATTGCTTTGGTGCATCATCATGTGGCTCAATTGTCTTCTTAGAGGTTGGTTCCTCAATCATCTTTTTTGTAGTTGACCTGGTTCTTGGTCTGTGGAGAAACTGTGTTTCTTCTTGGGTAGCTTGTGGCATATTACCTTTCCCTTTATCTGTTGCTCTCTTATCCTTCAATGACTTCTTTGTCTTTTCAACTTCAGGCCTACTGAAAAATTCTTTAGCTACAGGAGCGCCTTTGTTTGTGCCCATTGAGGGAAGGTCTTCTTGAGTTTTAGAGCTATCTGAATGGGCCAAAAAACCCGAGGCTAACAAGAAAGCATCCCAAGACCTCTTCCTCTTCTCTAACTCATTCAAGACCAATAATTTAATTAGTGCAAAGTGGAACAAACTGGGCAAATGTTTCTCTCCCTTGGACTAAACCTTTTCTTCCATTTTGCCCAAGATTTTGAAGAGGTAGTGAGGTAAGTTAAGGCTCCTTTTTCCAGTGAAGTGCATGAGCAACCTGATATGGTATTGGTATACTCTATTGAAATGACCCTCACAGGTGAAGTATATTTGTATCACCTTCAATATTTTAATGTGCTGGTTCAACATGTAATTCCTTAGAAATGTAGGCCCGTACTTTCCTTGATACTGAGGTTTTACAAAGTCCTTGTAGTGTGATGCATCAAGCTCCATGCCTTTACACTAAATTTCACCAAGTAAGGGTATCTTTGTGGCTTGGGAGATGGTTTCCTCTGAAACTGTGAACTCCAAGTCCTTGTCTTCAGTTGGTTGCCTTTGAGACTGAGAGCAAATAAACTGGCCAGTTGAAAGTGGTAACCATAGGTTTGAATTTTCTCACAAAATGCTATACAACATGTTTTTTCAAATGCTACTCGGATAGTTGGGTCAGCATTGACCATCTCCAAACTCTTGGGTTCAAATCGGACTACCTCTCCTCCCTTTGTTTTCCTTTTGTTCCTTGGGTTTCCATCTGATTATATAGATTGTTAAACACCCTTTCAAAACCAATCTGTGTAAAACACAAAGTCTGTGGACAAGGGATTAAGTGACAGTGCAATGAAATGCGGTAATTGATCGAGCTGACAACGATTTCAATGAGATGGAATGAATTTGGGTTTGGGTTTTGGGAAAAGTAAACACCGACAACCTTATATGCCTAAGTCATATCATAAAACATAGATTTACACATGAAATATGTGTCAGATCAATGAAAAACTTAGCTGAGAGGCTATGCTCGACTTTCAATGGTGTAAAATGAGTCTTAGGTTAGATACATATGAGATCGAACACATACAAAACCCATAGAGCTGTGAAATGGATATTTCAGGCAGTGATCAACAATATATAAAGTGGAATGCTAAATTAGTGAGACCATATTTCCCGCTCTGCAACGACTCGAAGCTTACGCGCGCCCTCCTCCCTTGGATATCGGGGCCTCCTGCTCCGGTGGGCTCTGCCCTGCTCCAGAGCTTTAGATGGTCCCTCTAGAGCCTCCTCCAGATGGTGACTCTGTCCCTGCTGTCTCCTCAAATCCTTCAACTCAGTAAGATGAAAACGCAACAACCTTTGCTTCATTGCTCTCCTCCATTGGACCTTCTCGCCCCAGACCTTCAATCTCTAAGTTTGTGAAGAAAATAGATGACATTCTTGAAATAATATACCTTCCCTTCCACGTCATGCTGCTGCTCTCTCTCTCTCAGAGCGAGGCCTGGTTGGACAGTTCACAGGCCTTTGGCCATCTCCTCATTATGTTCTTAAGTGGGTAGAAAGAAATTGGGCCTCCTCCATCAATGGGAAAATCTCAATAAGGTTTTGTGGTAGAGGATACTATACATTTCACTTTGAAACAAAAGAAGACAAAGATCTTATCTTCAGAAATGGCCCATATTTCATGGAAACAAGGGGCCTTTATCTAAATAGGTGGACTCCGGACTTTGACCCTGAGATGGATGTGCTGAATGCAGTGCCAGTATGGGTGAGGCTTCCTCATCTCCCACTCCATTGCTAGGGAGACGAATCAGTTAAAGTAATAGGAAATGTAGTGGGAAAATACATTGACAGAAGCGAGCCTAAGGAGAATATGCATGCATGCACAAGAATATGTGTGGAAATCGACCTTGGAAAAGGGCTACTGGAAGCAGTCAAGATCAAAGTAGACAACTGGGTGCACATTCAAAGCTTGGTTATGAACAAATACCATTCAAATGCAAGGTATGCCACAAATACAATTATTTTGCTAATAGATTCTCTAAAAAACAAGAAAATGAAGAAACAGAAACTCAAGACCCAAAATGGGAACAAGTAAAGAAGAAAAATACAACAAACAAATATACCATTCAATCCTCTTCTCTCTCCCAAATTCCTTCTCATATTCCCCTTCAAAATCCCTCTATTATTCCCCCTATCTTAGCTCCATCTCACTCAACTCCCCTTTCTTCCCCCTCTTCCCCCAGGCCTGTGTCTATCCCCCCTCCTCCCTCCTCTGCTCTCTTGGTTTCAAACCCTTTCAGTCCTCTTGAGGATTATGATCCTCCCTCCTCTCCTCCTCCCTCCCCCCTATTCTCCCCTTTCCCCTTTTCCCCATCCCTTCCTCTCCCCTTCTATCCCTTAGCCCCCCCCCCTCCTTTGATCCCTCCTTTTGATCGAATATTCACTCGAAACCAGTCCAAAGAATCACTCTCCTCTCTCGACCATCCTAAAAGGCCAAGAAGGAAATCCAACAGAGAAATAAGAGGTGAAGTGGCAGGCAAGGAAATGGAAATGGGCACCCAACAACCTTTGGACACCTTTTTAGAAAAGAATAAAGAAAAAAATATCCATCCTTAAAGAGGGAAAGGTCCCTCTACCCACAATCAAAATTGAAAATGAATATAGTCTCTAGGAATGCAAAGGAATGGGAAGTGTTTTAAAACACAATGCAATGAAATATTTAATTGCATTGGAAAAACCTGATATTCTCATGGTCTAGGAGACAAAAATAAGTGAAAATGAAATGGGGAAAATGATTCAAAAAATAAGGAGTTACGAAGGCACATCAATTCCAACAGTTGGAGCTTCGGGAGGAATATGTACTCTATGGAAATAAGGGAAATGGGAGATAGTTCAGCAGCTGAAAGAGCAACGCTAGATAAAAATAGACATAAAAAACAAAATTACAAAAGATCAACACTGCATCATAAATGTTTATGCTCCAAATCACTACAATGACAAGGAACTATGTTGGAATACTTTAAAAAATTATCTCTTACAAGTACAAAACAATAACATAATAATTGGAGGAGATTTCAATTTAGTTCTGAATGTAGAGGAGAAGTTTGGTGGGATTTTTCATGCTGATCCTTCAAGGGAAACTATAGAAACAATTATGGACTCCTGTAATCTTATGGACTTGCCTCCAATCAATGGAAAGTACACATGGAGTAACAAAAGGTTGGGGAAAAATAACATCAAGGAAAGGCTGGATAGAATCTTAGTTCAAGAAAAAATAGTCACCAACTTCAGCGATATTAAATCAAGGATTATACACAACACAGCCTCAAACCACAAGTCGGTGGTGATCTCTCTTGGGAATATGGGGAACCTAGGCCCAACTCCTTTTTGATATAGCCCAATATGGAACGAGAGAGAGGATGCAAAAAGATAATAGTTGATGTGTGGAAAAATCAGATAATAGGTTCACCAAGCTATGTATGGGAGTCCAAATTAAAATCTCTGAGAAAGGAACTGAAAAAATGGGCAAAGAACAATAAAAAAGAAACTCAAAAAAGGAAGGCAGAGATATTAAAAAATTGAGATAGTACAAGAGGAAAAAGAACAACAAGAAGAGACAAAGGAAAGTTAATGTCAGAAAAACAAGCATATTGGGAAATGTACAAGTAAAATATCGCCGAAGAAGAGGAGTGGAGATTAAAATATCGAAGTCTATGGCTGAAAAGAGGTGACAAAAACACAACATTCTTTCATAATGCTGCAAGGATGAGGAGAATAAACAATCAAATTGACAGTATAAAGGATAATGAAGGCAAAGAAATTAGAGGACAAGAGGAAATAAAGGAGGCACACAACTATTATAAAAATCTTCTAACAGCTACAGCAGCAAATTCCGATTATGAAGCTTTTATACAACACATTCCCAAAAAAATTAGCGAAGAAACAAACAAAGAACTCACCAAAGAAGTCGAAGAAAAGGAAATTTACTCAGTTGTGTGGGATCTCCATCCGGACAAGGCTCCAAGTCCAGATGGATTTACCATTTCATTCTATCGAAATAATTGGAATATTATTAAAAAATATCTAATTAGAATGATAAGAAATGCATTTAGGAAAAATAAGGTAGGAGGATTTACAAATTCCTCCTATCTAGCACTAGTACCAAAAGAGGTAAGGGCATCTACATTCAACATATTCAGGCCTATATCTTTGTGCAATTATTCCTATAAAATCATTACAAAGATAATAGCAAACAAAATAAAAGTTATCCTCCCAAATATAATCTCAGAAAATCAAGGAGGATTTGTCCCAAGTCGACAAATTCTTGATAACATTATGATAGTGCAAGAAGCATTGCATACTAGTTTACTGAAGAAGGAAAAAGGAATGATATTAAAGCTAGATATGGCAAATGCTTTCGACAAGGTTAACCTCACCTTCCTCTTTGATGTTCTTCATAAATTTGGATTCTCTAAAGGGATAATCAACATAATCAAAGCATGTACAATAGGTCCTTGGATTGCTCCTCTGATCAATGGAAGACCAAGTGATTTTTTCCAAAGCTCAAGGGGACTTAAACAAGGTTTTCCCCTCTCACCCTTTCTTTATATTATCATGGCTGATTCTTTGAGTAGAAATCTTGAGAAATGCAGGCAAGATCATTTATTAACTAGTCTCACAATCTCCCCAGAAGTAAAAGGTATCAACCATTCATTATTTGCAGATGACACTCTAGTGATGGGAGGTGCCTCCTGCATTATAGCAATAAGGATAAAAAAGTGCTCAATAGCTTTATGGAAGCCTCAGGAGGCCTTCTAAATAACAAAAAATGCAAAATTTATGGGTGGAATACCTCATCTCGCTCTCTACAAAAAATATCTCAAATACTGGAAATCCCCTTTCAAGAAAAATGGAGTCATTTTCACTACCTCGACCTTCCAATATCCAAAGAAAACTTGAAGGCAGAGCTTTGGAATAAATACATAGAGAAAATGAAAAAAAAAAGTTCAAAATTGGGGCATGAACTGGCTCAATTTAGCAGGAAGAGTGACATTAATCAAGTCTATGATGTTAATTTGGGGTAGCATTGGATGCACTCTAGCCAAGAAAATTGGTGGAGAGGCTAAAGCACATGAGATATCCAAGGCCCAGAAATGGTTGGGGTAGAATCTAACCGGTTTGGGAGATATTAAAATAATTAATATTTTTAATGGCGTTCCTAAGTCTAAACTTAGGAAAAATAAAATATTAATGGGTATTAATATAAAAATGGGTTAGAATGGTCCAAAAGTCATGGATCAAGCCAAATCTAATCTTAGCCGTTGTTTAGAGATTTAATATAGGCCGTTTATGGAACAACGAGAAAAGTATAAGAGGAGGCTTGAGGGTCAGTTGGAGAACACACCGAGAGAGAACAAGAATTTGATTTTTTGGGGCAAGGTTTGACGAGGAAATCAAGTGAGTGATCTAAGTTGTAGTTGAGGCGAAATGAATACATGGTAGAGAGGCAATGTTAGTACTAAGAGTATCAACACTTAGCTGTGAAAGGTTGACGCAAAGTGAGCTAGAGGCTACGCAAAGGCAAGCAGTGGCTACACAGAGGCAGCCAGGAGCTGTGCAGAGCCAAAGAGGGCCAGCGTGTGAGACGAAGAGGGTCCAGGGGTTGACGCAGAGGCTCTAGAGGCCGAAGCAGAGCCCAGAGAGGCTGACGCAGGGCTAGAGAGGCTGACGCAGGACCTAGAGGCAACGTTGGGATAATTTCGTTGGATAGATTGGGAGCTGGAGAGCTGGATAGGGTGACACAGTCCCTATCAGAGTGACGCAGAGCAACATGAGCTGCATTGTTGCTATGGGATCGTTCATCAAGTGAGTTAGCCAGACTATCTGTCTCCGACTGAGAGGTATGACTGCCGAGGGCATTCTTTGTTGGGTGAGCCATTTCTGGGACCGAGGTTGTATTATGAAACTGCATAATAATAAAACCCTCTGAATAACTGCACTGGTTTTCCCGCATTGGGTTTTTTCGGGGATATTAGTCTAATAACAACAGTGTCACTTGTGTGCTTGTTTACTTTCAGTTAATGATCTGTATGTGTTGATACTGTACTTGTATTTATTTTCAGTGTTTACATGGTAAATAGCTTGTTAAGTAATTGAACAAGTAGGAAGAAATAAATTAGATAGTACATGAATAATTTCTAATGGGTTAAACTTAGAAATTCTAACATGGTATCAAAGGGTGGTTGTAGTTCACAGGATGACTGAAGGCATCAGGCGAGCAGAGAAGTAGCAACAGAAACAACTATCCCGAGTGACAAAAGTTGTTCCTAGCAGAAAGTAGCAAGGATGGGGTGATGCAGAGGGCATGCATCATTAGTTCGAGCCAGGAGAAGGATCAACGCAGAGGCAGAGAGGAGAAGACCTGACCTACGTAGTGCCCGCTCATGTTTTTCAGTCAGGAAGGATAGACGCTATGGCCAGGAGGTACAGATTTTGCCAGTGCCGGGATTGTGTAAATATGAGAGGCTCAGACCTTCAGATTGTTGGGGCATAAGAGGTTGTAGGTAATTTGCGAAGCAAATATGGCGGGGTACTGTGGTCATAACATTACCTAACAGGGCAAGACATAGGAGGAGGGTGTTGCTGCCGAGGCAGATTTATAGCCAAGAAATTTGGATCAGTAGTGCAGTTGCACAAATGATCGGAGGGGGCATCTCGACAGTCACAGAGGGGTTTCCAAAAGGGAAATTGAGACTCAAAGGGTGTCAAACCAAGAACTTCTAGAAGAGAAGTTGAGAGACTCAGTAGGAGTCGATCAAAGGACTTCTAGGAGGGAAGTAGAGAGACTCGGAAGATTCGAAAGAGGAGCAGCGAAATGGTAGTGAATGGACTGAGAGATCAAGATAGATTGAATGGAGCTTCCAACTTCGTACTCTGGAAGGCCAGGATCTTGTCCATTCTAAACAGGTATCACATCAAGCACTTCACCTTGAAAATGATAGAGATCCGAGTTCACCCGGATGAAAATAAGAAGTACGAGGAGGCAATGGCCAGGGCTAAGTGCATCATCCTTGACGAGGTCAAGGATCATGTGATACCACATATTGCCGAGAAGAATACGGAAAATGAGATGTGGGATGCCCTGAAGAAGTTGTATCAACATACTTCCGTGCAGAGGAAGATGTTACTTTAAAATCAGTGGTGGTCATAATAGATGCAGAGGGGAGAGCAGATAGATATCTTCCTCGAGCAATCGACGAAGATCTGGGACCAGCTGACTTCCATAAGGGCCACGCTAAATGGAGAGATGTTGGTGAGGACCACACTGAACGCATTCTCAAAGGATTGGGAGGTATTTGTCTAGAGCTTACTAGGCAGGTCGAGCCTTCCGGATTGGGAGGAACTGTGGGCAGATCTTCGTCAAGAAGAGATCAAACGGCTGACCAAGGCGGGGAGTAGCGGTAAAGGGGTCAGAATCAAGAAGGAGGAAGAAGAGGATGCAACTCTAGCATAAAGCAGGAGAAATGGAAAAAGAAGGACCTCTCAAAGGTTAAATGCTTCCATTGTGGGGAACTGGGTCACTATGCGAACCAATGTCCGAGGAAGAAGAACAAGGGAGAGGATTTTGAGACCAAGGCAGTGCCAACAAGGGTCGAGAAAGAAGTGGAGATAGATGACGACTGCGCCATGAGTGCTCATGCGCCACTTGAGAGGAAGTGGGGAGACATTGAGCTGTAGTTAGATGGACTATAAATGATGGGGGGCAAGATCCTTGAGGTACCCAACCTCTTGGATTATACCTTGCTACGGGAGCCCCGAAGAGAAGTAGCAGGATTGGCGGATGTCGGTAGATATGGATGCAGATGGAGCGATAGAGGGTGCTACAGTGCAGGAGTCCCAGGGCAGCGTGAGGCAACAGTGCGAGATGCATGGAGTTTTTGCAGCAGCATAGAGGTCAGTAGAGGGAGAAATTGTCAGCGACAGAGGGAGCTTCAACATCGGGAGTGTTTCTAACCTGACAGAGATGTCAGAGTTGGGAGGGTCAGTTACTTACTTCTTAGTAACTAAGTTGTAGTGCAGTAGTTAGCAATGGCAGTGCTATGGGCAACATGTTGTAACATGATGAGAGGGGATGCAGTGTAGATGCAATAGTGGCAGTGGCAGGGCCATGGGTAGCAGTACATGATGTAACAGTGCAGAGGATGTTGGGAAGGGAGGCCTAACATCAGCACAGAGACCGATGCTGGATGATCAAGGTGATAGTCAATGAGGAGTATTACTAGAGCACAATCCTCGTAAGAGGGAGTGTTGATTTGGGGTAGCATCGAATGTGCTCCATCCACGAAAATTGGTGGAGAGGCTAAAGCACATGAGATCTCCAAGACCCAAAAAAGGTTTGGGAAGAATCCAACTAGTTTGGGAGATATTAAAATAATTAATATTTTTAATGGAGTTCTGAAGTCTAAACTTAGGAAAAATAAAATATTAATGGGTATTAATATAAAACCGGGTTAGAAAGGTCCAAAAGTCATCGACCAAGCCAAATCTAATCTTAGTCGGTGATTAGAGATTTAATCTTGGCCATTGATGGACCAATGATTAAAGTATAAGAGGAGGCTTGAGGGTCAGTTGGAGAACACACCGAGAGATCAAGAATTCGATTATCTGGGGCAGGGTTTACTGAGGAAATCGAGTGAGTGATTTGAGTTGCAACTGAGGGGCAGTGAATACTCAGTAGAGAGGCAGAGTTAGTAATAGGAGGATAAATGCTTAGCCAGGAGAGGTTGACGTAGAGCCAGCTAGTGGCTATGTAGAGATAGCTAGTGGCCATGTAGAGGCAGCCAAGAGCTGCGCAGAGCCAAAGAGGGCCAACATGTGAGACGCAGAGGGTCCATGGGTTGATGCAGAGGCTCCATAGGCTGACATAGATCCTAGAGAGACTGACACAGAGCCAGAGAAGCTAACGCAGGGCCTAGAGGCAGTGTTGGGAGAATTTTGTGGGATAGACTGGGAGTTGGAGAACCGGATAGGGTGATGTAGTCCCTATCAGAGTGATGCAAAGAAGCAAACACTGCATTTTTGTTGTGGGATCGTTCATCCGGTGATTTAGCCGAAATATCTATCTCCGATTGAGAGGTGCTACTACCGAGGGCATTCTCTGTTGGGTGAGCCATTTCTGGCACCCAGGTTGTATTCTGAAACTACATAATAATAAAAACCTCTGAATCGCTGCACCAATTTTCCCGCATTGGGTTTTTCCGGGGACATTAGTCCAAAAACAAGGATGTCACTTGTGTGCTCGTTTACTTTTAGTCGATGATCTATATGTGTTGATACTGTACTTTTATTTATTTTCAGTATTTACATGGTAAATAACTTGTTAAGTAATTGAACAAGTAGGAAGAAATAAATCAGATAGTACAGGAAGAATTTCTAATGGGTTAAACTTAGAAATTCCAACATATGCTTACAACACTACCAATATATTAGTTTGCAACAATCTTAGCACCAACAAGTATTCATAAGCAAATAGAGTTAGTAATAAGGGGGTTTCTCTGGCAAGGTGGAAAAGTTGACTCAAAAAAGTTCAGTCTAGTTAAATGGGACCAAGTAACACAACCTTATGAGAAAGGAGGACTGGCTATAAGACTCCTAGGACTCCTGAACTTGGCACTTGGAGCTAAAATAACTTGGAGGCTCATCACAGGAGAGGACAATTGGTGGAAGAAAGTATTGGAAGCAAAATATATGAATCATGATAGAACTCTCCTTCTAGAAAAAGGCTTCCCAATAAGGCCTTGCTCTCAAGTATGGAGCTTGATTAAAAAATATCTTCCCCTCATCAAGGAAAACTCCTCTAAGATTCCAGGGAATGGCAAGAGCATCAAAATTTGGGAGGACAACATTATGGGAAACCCTCCCCTAGCCAACCAAGTAAATCTCCAAGACTTAAGAGGTTGGATGAAAGAAAAAGGAATCAACACACTAGAAGATATCTCTCAATGGCTAGATGGGGAGTGGGCAGATTGGAGGATCTATAACCTTCCCCAAAACCTTAAAACTCAATGGAAGTCCTTATTAACTCTTCTCAAGGGAGCAACTCCCTTGAGCCATGACATCAAAGATTCATTCAGATGGGATCCGGATGGTGGAGACTACACAATAAAGTCTGGTTATATTACTATTCAATCTCAGCAAGTAACTCAAGAATGGGATTATTGGAGGAATGTGTGGAAAATTGAAAGTCTGCCAAAAGTCAAAATATTCATATGGACCCTCCTTAAAGGTAAAATTTTAACAGCTGACAACCTTAAAAAAAAGGGATTTGCAGGCCCATCTCGATGCCCAATGTGTCAATCAAGTGAGGAAAGCATCCAACATCTATTTCTTGAGTGTGCCTTTGCACAAGAATGTTGGCACCTTCTAGCAAGTCCCTTGGAGGTCAGCATACAACTATCTCAACATTTTAATGAATTCTTATCTACATGGAAGAAGAATTACCCATACTCTTTACAAAAAAGGAAACAATAAAAAGATATTGGAATAACCTTCCCACATTCTTGTGTTGGCAACTTTGGTTGGCTAGAAATCAACGAATATTCAAAGATCAACCTCCAAGTATTAGCAAAGTATTGGCAAGGACATGGAGTCTGACAACATAATTTTTATCATCAAAAGGAGCAAAAATAATAGATACCAATCAAATCCAACAAGAGGAGAGAGATTGGATTGATTTTTCTCTGAGCAGGCACAAAAGACCAAACATTATCAAACCAATTCATAACATACAGAACTGGAAGATCAGATTAAAAAGAGAGGAATTCAACTTGTGGATGGAAAATCTAAATAGACCTTGTCTTCTGTTTGATGGTGCATCCAAGGCAAACTCGAGCAAAGCCAGAGCTGGAGGCTTCCTATTTAACCCAGGTGGAATTAATCCAATTACATATGAATGGGGGTTAGTGGAAATTTCAAATAATAGAGTAGAAGCTTATGGATTACTATTAGGAACAATGATATTAAGACAAAGAAACATGCAGAACCCAGTAATCCTGGGAGACTCAACCATCATTATTCAAGCAATGGTTGAGAGAAATACTCCTACGAACAAGGCTCTGAGTCAAATTATTAAAAGGATAAGGAAAAATTTGGTGCATATGGGAAATGTCACATTTAAACATATATTGAGAGAAAACAATGGAACAACAGACAAACAAGCCAATCTGGCAGTATCTCGTCCTCCAGGAGGATCCCGAATATCGAATGAGATTGCACAAATATCAATTCCATAAGTGGCCATGCTGTCAAATGCAGCAAATGTCTCGTCGGCCTTGGGAGTGGTGGTTGACAAAAGCCTTATCAATGCAATATTCCTTGAATACAAATCTATGGAAAATCCTCATCGACATCCATATCTGTCACATTTCGCATCCCAAGCAACCTGAGATTTCACATGAATCTCGTGATCTCTCAATGGTCATCCTCTCTATCATGTTTATCTCTCTTCTATTTAAATGACCTTCCTCCTTGCATTATCTCACCTCTGAAAGCAACAATCTCCCCTTTGGCAACACAATGTTTTGATCACATCTTGATGTTTTGTCTCTGCACCTTCTGTATGTTTTAAGCCCTCCCCTATCTCTACTCTTTGGCCTCCTAGGATATCTCCCGATCAGATCCAGGTCCTCAATTCTACTCCGAGAGAATCTCGCTATGAGAATACATTATATCGGGGTTACCAAGATCAATTTGATCTTCTCATCATCAAACAAAGTCCTTCAGTGCGTTGTAGTGTCCTTTGCGCTCTATCATCCTCTCAAAATTAAAGACACCTACCCTCACTCGTTGTGCATCTCGCATAAGGGTCATTTTACTTGTTGTTACTCGACAATCTCTTCCTTGTTGTGGATTGTAATTCTAAATCTTGTTGTTGTCTGCTATTTCCTCTTGTTGTTGCTAGTTCTTGTACTCCTTCTCTGGAGTGTTGGCACAAATACCAAATTTGTCATGGAAATGAACCCTCTGGATAGAGCATCACAAAACAAGAAATGTGTTGTCTGCAGGGCCAATAAATATATGATAGACCAGCTCAGAGAGACAATCAAGGATTACAGGATCCAGTCTAAGTCCGAGAACTCTTTTCTCAAGAAGCAACTGAATGATCAGAATACATAAATGGTTGCTCTCAAAGATAAATGCAAGCACATGGAAGAATCTGTTAACTACCTCAAGGGATTGATCTTCAATCAGACAGGAGAAAACTCCAATTATCAAAGCAGCAGGATTCGATCTTAGCAGGAGCCTTCAATTAATAAATATTAGAAGACTCAAGATCAAGCCTTCCTTCAACTCTATGTCACAGTTTCTAAAAGTTATATATGCATTGTAAATGTAAATATATGTTAAATCAGTTTGTTCGGATATACAAGAAAAATGTACTAGGAAATCCAAGAAACAATGGAGGTGAGGCATGGAATTTAGGGACTGTGCTCCCTCTCCTTTCCTTTTTGAATGCCTACCTCCAGAATGCTTTGATGTAATGGGAGCAAGCTCCCTCTTGTTTTTTTTTTTGGAATAGAAATATCAGTAACCAATCTTGTTAAAAAAAAAACAACATATAGACTTTGCGCAACAAATACGAAGCAAATAAAAACATAATCGATATCTAACAATACTCGATCAATTATCTAAAGAAAAAAATTACTAGAGGGGATTATTCCTATCTCAGATAGCATGAAAAAATGGGGATAACGAACAAAAGACTTAACAGATCCCTGTGAAGACTTTGAACCCTGTGCATAGTAGTTAAGTAACATGACTAGTTTGCGCAACGACCTCTTTCACCTGAGTTTCAAACACCAACTTTCGACCTTCTGCAACCTTTCAAAACTTCTCAAAGCGCGGGTTGCAATAGAGTAGGAATGAGCACAACTTCGATTTTTTTTTTGAAATTAATGCCTCCACATGCCTTGTTTCATGTCATGAGGGTGAATTTTGAGTGGAGGAAGAGTGAGGTGACATGAGGATATCCTTCACTGATGAGACCAATGATGAGAAGTAAATACCACTAACCAGACCCATAACAATTCTAACTAACTGAACCTAACTAACATGTCTTTGACTTATGATGAATGAAACGCCATGAAATGACCCCTTGAACCCTCAATGATTAATTTTCCCTCCATGATTACACATTTGAAATTATGACCTTATGACCCTCTCATGAATTTTAGACTTTGGACTTTCACAAAATTCAACTTTAGGTTCAAAGACCCCTTTATGAAATGAACCTTTACAATGGGGAGGCCAACCTATGACCACTCAAACCTTTTCACATATAAACCTTTAAATTATGACACCTAGTGACTCATAGGCTAAAATTTACAAACAAACCTCCAAAATGGAATAGTAAGATAAGGAAACACTTTGATTCCTAGACTATAGGATGCTAACAACTTCCATGTCTACTTTTAAACCATCATTCAAAACTCCCATGTCCCTTATCATGCGATCTATCTTAAAATTCATCATGGCTTCCAATTCATTTTTTGTTACTTTTTGCGAGAGTGAAATTTGTTGCACTTGGTCTCGCAATTTTGATATATCATCTTGAATTTTTTACTCTTATTCATGTGTCATAGTGGAGCTTTCTGGTTTCTTACTGGGTGTATCGATTTTTTTTTCAAGGCATTATGGAATCAAACAACGATATCTTTTTCTTGCTTTTAGGAGCTCGGTATTGAAATTGTTGTATCTCTGTAATTTTAGCTCTCCAAGATATGAAATTCCATCTTGTGGTATCCAACTAAGTCTTCTTTCCAACGCCACAGGTTAGAAAAAAAAAATGGATTCTTCAATATAAAGTTATGCCCAATTTCCCATGATGACCTGCATATGGACTAGTTCAGTAGAGAAAACTTGTAAGGAATGACACGTGTCACTGTTTCAACCATTGTCCCTGAAACTGATGCACCAGAAACTATAGTCCGTGAAATTTCAGTGACTTTTTATGAACTTCAAATCTTATGCTTGTAGAGAAAGTTATGATGATTTCCCAAGGTGTTATGTCGACTTATCTCTCTTACCTTAGAGAAATATAGTAACAAACAACTAGGAACTGCTACCTTTCCCTAGACTATAATTCACTGAAACAAACACTATGATAGAGGTCACTTATCGTTTAATCGAAATGCTTGATGAAGTCCACTTCAAATCTTTTACCATCCACTTATCCTCGATGCTTTAGAGATATTCCCATCGCTTCCCACAACTTCTCTATAATGTCATGAAGGAGATCTGCATAGATAGAAACATACACAAGATCAAAGCATCCAATATAGCGTAAGAGATAAATGAACTAATTAACTCAATCATATATCAAAATTGATCAATGTGCAATCATAATCTATGTAGGTGATCAAGATATCCTACATGGTATCATCAAAGATACAATTGAGAAAGAATAATTGCCTTTATATTAATAAGATGGAGAATAGACTTACAACCTTTAAGCCTTGATGCTGCAAATCCCTTCCCACAATCTCCAACCCTCTCCTTGAATGAATAGTCTTCCAATCTTATTTTTGCAGCATAAGCCTACTTCCAATAGTAATCCTCAATCCTTAGGCCTAGGTTAGCTTTACAGGCCAATAGGGGGAAGTTTGGGATCCATTTCCTAAGGGATGCGATCCATTATTTGTGGGATGGGGGTTCTACAAAAAGAGGGAGTAGCTCCATGATGGGAGGGATTAGGGCTGAATAGGCTCTGCAACGACTCGAAACTTACACGCGCCCTCCTCCCTTGGATATTGGGGCATCCTGCTCCTGGTGGGCTCTTCCCTGCTCCAGAGCTTTAGATGGTCCCTCCAGAGCCTCCTCCAGATGGTGACTCTGTCCCTGCTGTCTCGTCAGATCCTTCAACTCAGTAAGATGAAAACGCAACAACCATTGCTTCATTGCTCTCCTCCATTGGACCTTCTCACCCCAGACCTTCAATCTCTATGTTTGTGAATAAAATAGATGACATTATTGAAATAATATTACTACCTTCCTGTCCACGTCATGCTGCTCTCTCTCTTTCTCTCAGAGTGAGGCCTGGTTGGAGAGTTCACAGGCCTTTGGCCATCTCGTCACTATGTTCTTAAGTGGGTAGAAAGAAATTGGGCGTCCTCCATCAATGGGAAAACCTCAATAAGGTTTTGTGGTAGAGGATACTATACATTTCACTTTGAAACAAAAGAAGACAAACATCTTATATTCAAAAGTGGTCCATATTTCATGGACACAAGGGGCCTTTATCTAAATAGGTGGACTTCGGACTTTGACCCTGAGATGGATGTGCCGAATGTAGTGCCAACATGGGTGAGGCTTGCTCATCTCCCACTCCATTACTGGGGAGACGAATCAGTTAAAGCAATAGGAAATGTAGTGGGAAAATATATTTACAGAAGCGAGCCTAAGGAGAATATGCATTCATGCACAAGAATATGTGTGGAAGTCGACCTTGGAAAAGGGCTACTGGAAGCAATCAAGATCAAAGTAGACAAATGGGTGCACATCCAATGCTTGACTACGAACAAATACCATTCAAATGCAAGGTATGCCACGAATACAATCATTTTGCTAATAGATGCTCTAAAAAACAAGAAAATGAAGAAACAGAAACTCAAGACCCAAAATGGGAACAAGTAAAGAAGAAAAATACAACAAACAAATATACCATTCAATCCTCTTCTCTCTCACAAATTCCTTCTCATATTCCTCTTAAAAATCCCTCTATTATTCCCCCTATCTCAGCTCCATCTCACTCAACTCCCCTTTCTTCCCCCTCTTCCCTCAGGCCTGTGTCTATCCCCCCTCCTCCCTCCTCTGCTCTCTTGGTTTCAAACCCTTTCGGTCCTCTTGAGGATTATGATCTCCCCTCCTCTCCTCCTCCCTCCCCCCTATTCTCCCCTTTCCCTCTTTCCCCATCCCTTCCTCTCCCCTTCTATCCCTTAGCCCCCCCCTCCCTCCTTTAATCGAATAATCACTCGAAACCAGTCCAAAGAATCACTCTCCTCTCTCGACCATCCTAAAAGGCCAGGAAGGAAATCCAACAGAGAAATCAGAGGTGAAGTGGCAACCAAGGAAATGGAAATGGGCACCCAACAACCTTTGGACACCTTTTTAGAAAAGAACAAAGAAAAAAATATCCATCCTTCAAGAGGGAAAGGTCCCTCTACCCACAATCAAAATTGATAATGAATATAGTCTCTTGGAATTGCAGAGGAATGGGAAGTGTTTTAAAACATAATGCAATGAAAGATTTAATTGCATTGGAAAAACCTGATATTCTCATGGTCTAGGAGACAAAAATAAGTGAAAATGAAATGGGGAAAATGATTCAAAAAATAAGAAGTTACGAAGGCACATCAATTCCAACAGTTGGAGCTTCGGGAGGAATATGTACTTTATGGAAATCAGGGAAATGGGAGATGGTTCAGCAACTGAAAGAGCAACATTGGATAAAAATAGACATAAAAAACAAAATTACAAAAGATCAATACTGCATCATAAATGTTTATGCTCCAAATCATTACAAAGACAAGGAAGTATGTTGGAATACTTTAAAAAATTATCTCTTACAGGTACAAAAAAACAACATAATAATTGGAGGAGATTTCAATTTAGTTCTGAATGTAGAGGAGAATTTTGGTGGATTTTTCATGCTGATCCTTAAAGGGAAACTATAGAAACAATTATGGACTCATGTAATCTTATGGACTTGCCTCTAATCAATGGAAAGTACACATGGAGTAACAAAAGGTTGGGGGAAAATAACATCAAGGAAAGGCTGGATAAAATCTTAGTTCAAGACAAAATAGTCACCAACTTCAGTGATATTAAAATCAAGGATTATACACAACGCAGCCTCAGACCACAAGCCGGTGGTGATCTCTCATGGGAATATGCAGAACCTAGGCCCGACTCCTTTTCAATATAGCCCGATATAGAATGAGAGAGAGGATGCAAAAAAGATAATAGTTGATGTGTGGAAAAATTAGATAATAGGTTCACCAAGCTATGTATGGGAGTCCAAATTAAAAGCTCTAAGAAAGGAACTAAAAAAATGGGGAAAGAAAAATAAAAAAGAAACTCAAAAAAGGAAGGCAGGGATATTAAAAAAAATTGATATAGTACAAGAGGAAAAAGAACAACAAGAAGAGACAAAGGAAAGCCAATGTCAGGAAAAGCAAGCATATTGGGAAATGTACAAGCAAAATAGAACTGAAGAAGAGGAGTGGAGATTAAAATATCGAAGTCTATGGCTAAAGGCAGGTGACAAAAACACAACATTCTTTCATATGCTATAAGGATGAGGAGAATAAATAATCAGATTGACAGTATAAAGAATAATGAAGGCGAAGAAATTAAAGGACAAGAGGAAATAAAGGAGGCACACAATTATTATAAAAATCTTCTAACAACTACAGTAGAAAATTCCGATTATGAAGCTTTTATAAATCACATTCCCAAAAAAATCAGCGAGGAAACAAACTAGGAACTCACCAAAGAAGTCGAAGAAAAGGAAATTTACTCAGTTGTGTGGGATCTCTATCCGGACAAGGCTCCAGGTCTATATGGATTTAACATTTCATTCTATGGAAATAATTGGAATATTATTAAAAAATATCTAATTAGAATGATAAGAAATGCATTCAAGAAAAATAAGGTAGGAGGATTTACAAATTCCTCCTATCTAGCACTGGTACCAAAAGAGGCAAGGGCATCTACATTCAACATATTCAGGCCTATATCTTTGTGCAATTCTTCCTATAAAATCATTACAAATATAATAGCAAATAGAATAAAAGTTATCCTCCCAGATATAATCTCAGAAAATCAAGGAGGATTTGTCCCAAGTCGACAAATTCTTGATAACAATATGATAGTGCAAGAAGCATTGCATACTAGTTTACTGAATAAGGAAAAAGGAATGATTTTTAAAGCTAGATATGGCAAATGCTTTCGACGGGGTTAACCTCACCTTCCTCTTTGATGTTCTTCAGAAATTTGGATTCTCTAAAGGGATAATTGACATAATCAAAGCATGTACAATAGGTCCTTGGATCGCTCCTCTGATCAATGGAATACCAAGTGATTTTTTCCAAAGCTCAAGGGGACTTAGAAAAGTTTTTCCCCTCTCACCCTTTCTTTATATTATCATGGCTGATTCTTTGAGTAGAAATCTTGAGAAATGCAGGCAAGATCATTTATTAACTAGTCTCACAATCTCCCTAGAAGTAAAAGGTATCAACCATTCATTATTTGCAGATGACACTCTAGTGATGGGAGGTTCCTACTGCATTATAGAAAGAAGGATAAAAAAGTACTCGATAGCTTTATGAAAGCCTCAGGAGGCCTTCTAAATAATAAAAAATGCAAAATTTATGAGTGGAATACCTCATTTTGTGCTCTACAAAAAATATCTCAAATACTGGAAATCCCATTTCAAGAAAAATGGAGTCATTTTCAATACCTCGACCTTCCAATATCCAAAGAAAACTTGAATGTGGAGCTTTGGAATAAATACATAGAGAAAATGAAAAAAAAAAGGTTCAAAATTGGGGTATGAAATGGCTCAATTTAGCGGGAAGAGTGACATTAATCAAGTCCATGATGTTGATTTGGGGTAGCATCGAATGTGCTCTAGCTACGAAAATTGGTGGAGAGGCTAAAGCACATGAGATATCCAAGACCCAGAAATGGTTTGGGCAGAATCTAACCGGTTTGGGAGATATTAAAATAAATAATATTTTTAATGGAGTTCCTAAGTCTAAACTTAGGAAAAATAAAATATTAATGGGTATTAATATAAAAATGGGTTAGAATGGTCCAAAAGTCATGGATCAAGCCAAATCTAATCTTAGCCGTTGTTTAAAGATTTAATCTCGGACGTTTATGGAACAACGAGAAAAGTATAAGAGGAGGCTTGAGGGTCAGTTGGAGAACACACCGAGAGAGATCAAGAATTTGATTTTCTGGGGAAAGGTTTGATGAGGAAATCAAGTGAGTGATCCGAGTTGTAGCTGAGGGGAAATGAAGGCATAGTAGAGAGGTAGAGTTAGTACCAGGAGGATCAACGCTTAGCCGTGAAAGGTTGACGCAGAGCGAGCTAGAGGCTACGTAGAGGGAACCAGTGTTTACATAGAGGCAACTAGGAGCTGCGCAGAGCCAAAGAGGGCCAGCGTGTGAGATGCACAGGGTCCAGGGGCTGACACAGAGGCTCCCGAGGCTGACGCAAAGCCCAGAGACACTGATGCAGGGCCTAGAGGCAGCGTTGGGATAATTTTGTGGGATAGATTGAGAGTTGGAGAGCCGGATAGGGTGACACAGTCCCTATCAGAGTGACGCAGAGCAGTAAGAGCTGCATTGTTGCTGTGGGATCATTCATCCAGTGAGTTAGCCAGAATATCTGTCTCTGACCGAGAGGTACTACTGCTGAGGGCATTCTCTGCTGGGTGAGCCATTTTTGGGACCGAGGTTGTATTATGAAACTGCATAATAATAAAACCCTCTGAATAACTGCACCGGTTTTCCTGCATTGGGTTCTTCCGGGTATATTAGTCCAAAAACAATGGTGTCACTTGTGTGCTTGTTTACTTTCAGTTGATGATCTGTATGTGTTGATATTGTACTTGTATTTAATTTCAGTGTTTACATGGTAAATAGCTTGTTAAGTAATTAAACAAGTAGGAAGAAATAAATCAGATAGTACAGGAAGAATATCTAATGGGTTAAACTTAGAAATTCTAACATGGTATCAAAGGGTGGTTGTAGTTCATAGGATGACTGAAGGCATCGGCCGAGCAGAGCAGTAGCAACAGAAACAACTATCCCGAGTGACAAAATTTGTTCCTAGCAGAAAGCAGCAAGGAAGGGGTGATGCAGAGGGCCTGCATCATTAGTTCGAGCCAGGAGGAGGATCAACGCAGAGGCAGAGAGGAGAAGCCCTGATCTATGTAGTGCCCAGTCATTTTTCTCAGTCAGGAAGGAAAGACACTGTGGTGAGGAGGTACATATTTTTCCAGTGCCGGGATTGTGTAAATGTGAGAGGCTCAGACCTTCAGATTGCTGGGGCATAAGAGGCTGTGGGTAATTTGCTAAGCAAATATGGTGTGGTATTGTGGTCATAACATTACCTAATAGGGCAAGACCAAGGGGGAGGGAGTTGCTACCGAGGCAGATTTATAGCCAAGAAATATGGATCAGTGGTGCAGTTGCACAAACGATCAGAGTGGGGCATCTCGACATTGGCAGAGGGGTTTCCAAAAGGGAAATCAAGACTCAGAGGGAGTCAAACCAAGAACTTCTAGAAGAGAAGTTGAGAGACTCAGTAGGATTTGATCAAAGGACTTCCAGGTGGGAACTAGAGAGACTCGGAAGAGTCAAAAGAGGAGCAACGAAATGGAAGTGAATGGACTGAGAGATCAAGATAGACTGAACGGAGCTTCCAACTTCGTACTCTGGAAGGCTAGGATCTTGTCCATTGTAGACAAGTATCACATCAAGCACTTCACCTTGAAAATGATAGCGATCCCAGTTGACCCAGCTGAAAATAAGAAGTACGAGGAGGCAATGGCTAGGGCTAAGTGCATCATCCTTGACGAGGTCAAGGATCATATGATACCACATATTGCCAAGAAGAATACGGCAAATGAGATGTGGGATGCCCTGAAGAAGTTGTATCAGCATACTTCTGTGCAGAGGAAGATGTTACTTGAAAATCAGCTGTGGTCATACCAGATGCAGAGGGGAGAGCAGATAGATATCTTCCTTGGGCAATTGACAGAGATCCGGGACCAGCTGACTTCCATAAGGGCCACGTTGGATGGAGAGATGTTGGTGAGGACCGCACTGAATGTAGTCTTAGAGGATTGGGAGGTATTTGTCTAGAGCTTATTGGGCAGGTCGAGCCTTCCGGATTGGGAGGAAATATGAGCGGCTCTTCGTCAAGAAGAGATCAGACGGCTGACCAAGGCGGGGAGTAGCGGTAAAGGGGTCAGAATCAAGAAGGAGGAAGAAGAGGATGTGACTCTAGCATTTGCGGGAAAGCAGGAGAAATGGAAAAATAAGGACCTCTCAAAGGTCAAATGCTTCCATTGTGGGGAACTGGGTCACTATGCGAACCAATGTCCGAGGAAGAAGAGCAAGGAAGAGGCTTCTGAGACCAAGGTAGTGCCAACAAGGGCCGAGAAAGAAGTGGAGACAGATGACAACTATGCCATGAGTGCTCATGTGCCACTTGAGAGGAAGTGGGGAGACATTGAGTTGTAGTCAGACATAATACAAAAAATGAGGGGCAGGATCCTTGAGGTACCCAACCTCTTCGATTATACCTTGCTACGGGATCCTCGAAGAGAAGTAGCAGGACTGGTGGATGTCGATAGAGACGAATGCGCATGGAGCGATAGAGGGTGCTACAGTGCAGGAGTCTCAGGACAGCGTGAGGCAACAGTGCGAGATGCATGGAGTTGTTGCAGTAGCGCAAAGGTCAGTAGAGGGAGCAATTGTCAGCGACAGAGGGAGCTTCAACATAGGGAGTGTTTCTAGCCTGACAGAGATGTCAGAGTTGGGAGGGTCAGTTACTTACTTCTCAATAATTAAGTTGTAGTGTAGTAGTTAGCAATGGCAGTGCTATGGGTAGCACAATGTAACATGATGAGAGGGGATGCAGTGCAGATGCAACAGTGGCAATGGCAGGGCCATGGGTAGCAGTACATGATGTAGCAGTGCAGAGGATGTTGGGAAGGGAGGCCTAGCATCAACACAGAGACCAATGTGGGATGATCAAGGTGATAGTCAGTGAGGAGTATTACTAGAGCACAATCCTCGCTAAGAGGGAGTATTGATTTGGGGTAGCATCGAATGTGCTCCAGCCACAAAAATTGGTGGAGAGGCTAAAGCACATGAGATCTCCAAGACCAAAAAATGGTTTGGGCAGAGTCTAACCGGTTTGGGAGATATTAAAATAATTAATATTTTTAATGGAGTTCCTAAGTCTAAACTTAGGAAATATAAAATATTAATGGGTATTAATATAAAACTGGGTTAGAATGGTCCAAAAGTCATGGACCAAGCCAAATCTAATCTTAGTCGTTGATTAGAGATTTAATCTTGGCCGTTGATGGACCAATGAGAAAAGTATAAGAGGAGGCTTGAGGGTCAGTTGGAGAACACACCGAAAGAGATCAAGAATTCGATTTTCTGGGGCAGGGTTTGCTGAGGAAATCGAGTGAGTGATCTGAGTTGCAACTGAGGGGCAGTGAATACATAGTATAGAGGTAGAGTTAGTAATAGGAGGATCAATGCTTAGCCGGGAGAGGTTGACACATATCCGGCTAGAGGCTACGCAGAGGCAGCTAGTGTCCACGTAGAGGCAACCAAGAGCTGCGCAAAGCCAAATAGGGCCAGCATGTGAGACGCAGAGGGTCCAGGGGTTGACGCAGAGGCTCCATAGGCTGATGTAGAGCCCAGAGAGGCTGACGCAGGGCCTAGAGGCAGTGCTGGGAGAATTTCGTGGAATAGACTGGGAGCTGGAGAGCCGGATAGGGTGACGCAGTCCCTATCAGAGTGATGAAGAGCAGCAAAAGCTGCATTTTTGTTGTGGGATTGTTCATCCAGTGATTTAGCCAGAATATCTGTCTCTGACTGAGAGGTACTACTATCGAGGGCATTCTCTGTTGGGTGAGCCATTTCTGGCACCTAGGTTGTATTCTGAAACTACATAATAATAAAACCCTCTGAATAGCTACACCAGTTTTCCCGCATTGGGTTTTTCCATGGACATTAGTTCGAAAACAACGGTGTCACTTGTGTGCTCGTTTACTTTCAGTTGATGATCTGTATGTGTTGATACTGTACTTTTATTTATTTTCAATATTTACATGGTAAATAACTTGTTAAGTAATTGAACAAGTAGGAAGAAATAAATTAGATAGTACAGGAAGAATTTCTAATGGGTTAAACTTAGATATTCCAACATATGCTTACAACACTACCAATCTATTAGTTTGCAAGAATCTTAGCACCAAAAAGTATTCATAAGCAAATATAGTTAGTAATAAGGGGGTTTCTCTGGCAAGGTGGAAAAATTGACTCAAAAAAGTTCAGCCTAGTTAAATGGGATCAAGTAACACAACCTTATGAGAAAGGAGGATTGGCTATAAGACTCCTAGGACTCCTGAACTTGGCACTTGGAGCTAAAATAACTTGGAGGCTCATCATAGGAGAGGACAGTTGGTGGAAGAAAGTAATGGAAGCAAAATATATGAATCATGACAGAACTCTCCTTCTAGAAAAAGGCTTCCCAATAAGTCCTTGCTCTCAAGTATGGAGCTTGATTAAAAAATATCTTCCCCTCATCAAGGAAAACTCCTCTAAGATTCCAGGAAATGGCAAGAACATCAAAATTTGGGAGGACAAAATTATGGGAAACCCTCCGCTAGCCAACCAAGTAAATATCCAAGACTTAAGAGGTTGGATGAGAGTAAAAGGAATCAACACACCAAAAGATATCTCTTAATGGCTAGATGGGGAGTGGGTAGATTGGAGGATCTATAATATTCCCCAAAATCTTAAAACTGAATGGAAGTCCTTGTTAATTCTTCTCAATGGAGTAGCTCCCTTGAGCCATGACATCAAAGTTTCATTCAGATGGGATCCGAATGGTGGAGACTACACGACAAATTCTGGTTATATTACTATTAAATCTCAACAAGTAACTGAAGAATAGGATTATTGGAGGAATGTGTGGAAAATTGAAAGTCTGCCAAAAGTCAAAATATTCATATGGATCCTCCTTAAAGGTCAAATTTTAACAGCTAACAACCTTAAAAAAAAGGGATTTGCGGGCCCATCTCGATACCCAATGTGTCAATCAAGTGAGTAAAGCATCTGACATCTATTTCTTGAGTGTGCCTTTGCACAAGAATGTTGGCACCTTCTAGCAAGTCCCTTGGAGGTCAACATACAACTATCTCAACCTTTTAATGAATTATTCTCTACATGGAACAAGAATTACCCATACTCTTTAAAAAACAAGGAAACAATAAAAAGATATTGGAATAACCTTCCCACATTCTTGTGTTGGCAACTATGGTTGGCCAGAAATCAACGAATATTCAAAGATCGACCTCCAAGTATTAGCAAAGTATTGGCAAGGACATGGAGTCTGACAACATAATTTTTATCATCAAAGGAGAAAAAATAATAGATACCAATCAAATCCAACAAGAGGAGAGAGATTGGATTGATTTTTCTCTGAGCAAGCACAAAAGACCAAACATCATCAAACCAATTCATAACATACAGAACTGGAAGATCAGATTAAAAAGAGAGGAATTCAACTTGTGGATGGAAAATCTAAATAGACCTTGTCTTCTGTTTGATGGTGCATCCAAGGCAAACTTGGGCAAAGCCAGAGTTGGAGGCTTCCTATTCGACCCATGTGGAATTAATCCAATTACATATGAATGGGGGTTAGGGGAAATTTCAAATAATAGAGTAGAAGCTTATGGATTACTATTAGGAACAGTGATATTAAGACAAAGAAACATGCAGAACCCAGTAATTCTGGGAGACTCAACTATTATTATTCAAGCAATGGTTGAGAGAAATAATCCTACGAATAAGGCTATGAGTCAAATTATTAAAAGGATAAGGACAAATTTGGTGCATATGGAAAATGTCACATTTAAACATATATTGAGAGAAAACAATGGAACAACAGACAAACAAGCCAATCTGGTAGTATCTTGTCCTTTAGGAGGATTGAATATCGAATGAGATTGCACAAATATCAATTCCATAAGTGTTCATGCTGTTAAATGCAGCAAATGTCTCGTCGGCCTTGGGAGTGGTGGTTGAAAAAAGCCTTATCAATGCAATATTCCTTGAATACAAATCTATGGAAAATTCTCATCAACATTCATATATGTCACATTTTGCATCCCAAGCAACTTGTGATTTCTCATGACTCCCGTGATCTCTCAATGGTCATCCTCTCGATCATGTTTATCTCTCTTCTATTTAAACGACCTTCCTCCTTGCATTATCTCACCTCTGGAAGCAACAAACTCCCCTTTGGCAACGCAATGTTCTAATCAAATCTTGATGTTCTGTCTCTGCACCTTCTGTATGTTTTAAGCCCTCCCCTATCTCTACTCTTTGGCCTCCTAGGATATCTCCCGATCAGATCCTGTTCCTCACTTATACTCCGAGAGAATCTCCCTCTAAGAATTCATTATATCGGGGTTACCAAGATCAATCTAATCTTCTTGTCATCAAACAAAGTCCTTCAGTGTGTTGTAGTGTCCTCTGCGTTCTATCATCCTCTCAGAATTACCAACACCTACCCTCATTCGGTGTGCATCTCGCCTAAGGGTCATTTTTCATTACTTGTTGTTACTCGACAATCTCTTCCTTTTTTTTGATTAAAATTCTAAAACTTGTTGTTGTATGCTATTTCCTCTTGTTGTTGCTACACTCACAAATACCAAATTTGTTATGGAAATGAATCCTTGGGACAGAGCATCGCATAACAACAAATGTGTTGTCTGCAGGGCCAATAAATATATGATAGACCAGCTTAGAGAGAGAATAAAGGATTACAAGATCCAGTCTAAGTACAAGAACTCTCTTCTCAAGAAGCAATTGAATGATCAGAATATAGAAATGGATGTTCTCAAAGATAAATGCAAGCACATGGAAGAATTTGTTAACTACCTCAAGGGATTGATTGATCTTCAATTAGACAGGAGAAAAATCCAATTATCAAAGCAACATGAGGATATCCTTCACTCATGAGACCAATGATGAGAAGTAAAGACCACTAACAGACCCATAACAATTCTAACTAACTGAACTTAACTAACATATCTTTGACTTATGATGAATGAAATGCCATGAAATGACCCCTTGAACCCTCAATGATTAATTTTACCTCCATGATTACACATTTTAAATTATGACCTTATGACCCTCTCATGAATTTTAGACTTTGGACTTTCACAAAATTCAACTTTAGGTTCAAAGACCCCTTTATGAAATGATCCTTTATAATGGGGAGGACAACCTATGACACAAACAAACCTTTAAATTATGAAACCTAGTGACTCATAGGCTAAAATTTACAAACAAACCTCTAAAATGGAATAGTAAGATAAGGAAACACTTTGATTCCTAGACTATAAGATGCTAACAACTTCCATGTCTACTTTTAAACCATCATTCAAAACTCCCATGTCCCTTATCATGCGGTCTATCTTAACATTCATCATGGCTTCCAATTCATTTTTTGTTACTTTTTGCGAGAGTGAAATTTGTTGCACTTGGTATTGTAATTTTGATATATCATGTTGAATTTTTTACTCTTATTCATGTGTCATAGTGGAGCTTTCTGGTTTCTTACTAGGTGTATCCATTTTTTTTTTGAAGCATTATGGAATCAAACAATGATATCTTTTTCTTGCTTTTAGGAGCTCGGTATTGAAATTGTTGTATCTCTGTAATTTTAGCTCTCCAAGATATGAAATTCCATCTTGTGGTATCCATCTAAGTCTTCTTTCCAACGCCACAGGTCAGGAAAATAAAAATAAAAAAAATATGGATTCTTCAATATAAAGTTATGCCCAATTTCCCATGATGACCTGCATATGGACTGGTTCAGTAGAGAAAACTTGTAAGGAATGACATGCGTCACTGTTTCAACCATTGTCCCTGAAACTGGTGCACCAAAAACTATAGTCCGTGAAATTTCAGTGACTTTTTATGAACTTCAAATCTTATGCTTTTAGAGAAAGTTATGATGATTTTACCAAGGTGTTATGTGGACTTATCCCTCTTACCTTAGAGAAATATAGTAACAAACAACTAGGAACTGCTACCTTTCCCTAGACTATAATTCACTGAAACAAACACTATGATAGAGGTCACTTATCGTTTAATCGAAATGCTTGATGAAGTCCACTTCAAATCTTTTACCATCCACTTCTCCTCGATGCTTTAGAGATCTTCCCATCGCTTCCCACAACTTCTCTATGATGTCCTGAAGGAGATCTGCATAGATAGAAACATACACAAGATCAAAGCATCCAATATATAGCATAAGAGATAAATGAACTAATTAACTCAATCATATATCAAAATTGATCAATATGCAATCATAATCTATGTAGGTGATCAAGAAATCCTACAAATTGTATCATCAAAGACATAATTGAGAAAGAATAATTGCCTTTATATTAATAAGATGGAGAATAGACTTACAACCTTGAAGCCTTGATGTTGCAAGTCCCTTCCCACAATCTCCAACCCTCCCCTTGAATGAATAGCCTTCCAATCTTATTTCTATAGCATAAGCCTACTTCCAATAGTAATCCTCAATCCTTAGGCCTAGGTTAGCTTTATCGGCCAAGAGGGGGAAGTTTGGGATCCATTTCCTAAGGGATGTGATCCATTATTTGTGGGATAGGGGTTCTACAAAAAGAGGGAGTAGCTCCATGATGGGAGGGATCAGGGCTGAATAGGCATTAATTTGAAGCTTGTTAGTTGGGAAAGATAAGGCTAACAATGCTTATAGACTTCTTTTTAATTTTACATTCATTAAGTCATGTGTGCAGGCCAGACTGTAAGACAAAGCACACTTATGTGTAGTTTCTAATGAACTCTTCTGCGTATGCACAAAGATTGACTAGGGAAGGCAAAAACAATGTTTTGAGCCAAGGTATCCAAGAATTCAACTTTCTTTGGGATATTTTGGATTCTAACTTTGTAGGGGAATGATTTGGAACACATTTATGGATAGCAAAAGATCTAAATCAATATTCATTTGCCTAATGCGACAAAATGAAGTGTAACACAAGGGCACCTGTTTGAGACCGAATTCTGGAGCATGCAAAAACCCTAACTTCTTAAGACCATATATAAGAAACTGTAGCGAACCAAGATCTAAAATTTTTACAGGAATTTCACCAAGATTTTAGCTCCATGTTATCAAAATTTAAGTTTCTGAAACTTTATATAAAAAAATATATAGAAAAGATTACAAGATGACCTATTTGAAGCAGCGAAACACTATAAGCCCAAAGCTCTAATACCCAATGTTACGCAACCAAATCACAAAACAGAAGAAAGGATATATCAACAACTTCAGAATTAGCCTCCTCAAGGGGTAAACCTCCTTTACATCACATAAATGAACAATTCTTGGGTGATACAAATGACAAGGTCTCATTGATATATATTTGAGTCTAAGGGGTCACACTATAATCAAAATATACATAACAATAATAATGTAGGAGCACAATGTTGGCTTGATTTGGGCTGACCCAGGTTCGATCTATACTACGCACCAACAAATCCTTCAATTACTGGCCCTTTCAGCAACGACCTGCAAGCAGATCGCAGTCTCACCCGAAGTGATGATGGGAGGATGCAGAACCAGGTTTCTGCAGCCTTGAGGGACTAGGAGATGTGGTATTATTATGTTTTCTTATTCCTAACATTCGTAAATCACTTCACCGTATTAGATTAAGCACTTAAACACATCATATAAAGCGATAAACCATCTCTGTGCTGAAAGTAAAATGCAACTATAATAACTGCTACCTACTTTACAACGGATAATAAGCAAATACACATCAACACACCAAATTACTGTGGTTCACCCTAATGTGGGTCTATGTCCATAAGAAATGTTTCTAATATATTGAATCTTTGTACAACAAATAGTTCTTGACCCGCACACTACGCTGCAGGTTATCTACGCACTCAGCTGTAGAGCCTCGCCTTCTCTACAAGATTATAGATCACAATAATAAAACCATAACATTGATCTGGATCATAAAAGATGATTCTCTTCTTTATTATTTTACCCTATATATATTATTATATCGAAGGGTTACATCATCATGATGCCATGGTCCAAATACCATGGAATCCCTAAAACAAGCAACTGTGGTCCTAAAACCGTTGGTCCTTTACAACATCACATGCTTTTACAAAAAGGAGGGGCTTTAACCCACCTCGAAGCCCTTATGCCACGCGATATATTCCAAATGCTCCACTACGCAGTCCACTTCGCATTCTGCTGCTCTACTGCACTCTCTTCTGAACATTCCACTACGCGCCCACTCCACAAAATGCGGGGACTTTGCCAAAATATAGTTCAAATTGGGTTGTGCCCAACCGACCCCCAACACTCACATGTGACTCGTCCAAAGTCACTCAGCTTTTTTGCCTCTGATCTTCGCTGCAATATTGTTGTAGGCACTGTTGAACCACTGTAGAATCTTTGTGACCTGCTTCTCTTCGCTGTGCACTTCCTCCTGTAGTGCTTCTATCACAGGTTCCGTTGCCTTCTGCCTTATTGCTGTCTCATTCTGCCGAAGCTCTTGAAGCTTCTCATCCACTGCTTGGGACAACTAGAGAGCCTCATCCTGCCATGGTTGAGTTATCTGTGTCAAAACTTACTCTTCTTTCCTTAGCTCTTATATATTCTTTTAGAGGGCATTTTCCTCATTGATCTTGGCGAGATTTTGTGAGATTGGTAAGGTCTTCATAGTTTCCTAAATCTCCTCCAACTACTACTGCTTCTGTTGAATGTCTTCTTGTAGTTTCTACACATTTGGATCTTCTTGCAACGAAGTCCAAATCTGTAAGCTTTCATCCAAAAGATTCCCACAATCTGCCACTGCTGCAAAGATGCTGACCATTGCAGGCTTCAGGCCGGTCTCCCTCTACTCTCGCAATTCTTGTGGTATGATTGGTTGTAGCTTCATATGTAGCTCACTGATCTTCATCTCGTATGTAAATTAAACTTTGGCGATTTTCTCCTTGTATCCTTTTAATATAAGGTCGAGCTTCACGACCTTGTCCTCCACTGGTTCCTCTTCTCGGACATCAAGCTCCAGAACCTCCCAGCATGTTGCTTCAACCACCTCATTCAACTTATGATGTTGTTGTACTGCTTGATCCCTCTCCTAGATCACCTAGTCGAGCTTCTGTTACAGCGAAGCCAGTGCTCTTTCTTCTTGAATGTTCAACTGTGAGGTGTGATGTTTAAGAAACTTTAGCTCATCTATTATCTCTAGATGTAGCTTGTGTAATCTCTGTAATGGTACTGCGATGATGCTTATGTTGACATACCTCCATTCTTTAGCCCATTGCTGAATCTCGGCAGAGTCAACTGTAGGGCTCTGATAGGTATTGGTGCTATCAGTGTTGCAAGTGTAGGCTCTATTGGTTTTTCCTCTCCAATGTTCTCCACTACCTGCGCTGGTTGTCTAATTGTTTGTGCCAATATCTTCAACTCTACGATGTGCTCTTTGACACCTGTTAGAAGTACACCATAGCGATCCTATAACTTGTTCCATGATTCTGATTTTTCCTTGTGGATTCTATCCCCACTATGATCCAAGTCCCCATCAGTAAGGACCACTAGCGTTATGTCCTTTGTATTGTGTGTCTTCTACTTCTTTTTCCTTTTTGTGGCAGCTTTGCCGTGTGCCTTCCTCTTCTCTGTGACACATTGTTTCGTTTATGTTTTTTCAGACTCTTTATTCTGCTCATCACCTTCAAGAGGATCTTGGTGACCCTTGTCATGTTTCTCCTCTTATTTTTATTTGTGCTCAACCTGATCCTTATCCTTTCAACTCACTTCCTCATGCTGCAATGTGTGCTCCTCTGTCGGACTATCTTCTGCTTGTGTCTCCAGTGCAATCATCCATTCTGCGGGCCATTGTTGTACCTGTGCTAAGAGATCATCTCCTGTTACTAAATATGGGAGGGGATGCCATTTATTCCTTGTGTCTCTATGAAGTTGTATATAAACTTTGTGGAAATCAGCTTAAACTACGCGACAGAGCTATACTTCTCGTATATGCTTGGTGAAAGGCAAGGGTGGTAGTTTACCAACATATGTAAGACCATATGGTATAATACAAAAAAATCCAGTTCTCCTAAGCTCATGATGGCTTAGTGTATGCCACAATGAGGCATACCACATGTCTTCACAAACATGGGAGGCTATTAGAGGGAATTGCGAATCCTCCAGCTCTCTCCATGCAAGCATAGTAATTATCAATATTAACTAGGCATAATGAAATGTTGTACCTTTCTCCTGAACCTGGTAGCAGTCGTTCAAGAATTCTTGGAAAAGATATGCGGCTCAGTTGTACTGAACCCCATTGGCACACTGTGCAGCTAATGAAACCACTGCTGCAGGTACTTCATTAACCCAAAACTTTCTCATGATCTTCCCAGCCAATATGTGTGCTATGAAGTGAACTCCCTAGTCACTGATTGAGTTTATATCATACCCTCGTTTCCCTTTTGCGAGTCCAAACTTCTTCTTCATGCTTTCGGCTATGGCGTAATCTTGATCTTTCCCAACAAATTATTCTGCGGGTTCCACCCTTGATAAGGTAATATTGTGATTCTTCATATCATCATTGGGTCTATATGGATTCTCTTCCCCATCCACAGACATCCATCATGCACCAGCATGAGAATTTGTCTCACACATGTTGTGCTCCCTGGAATTCTGCCGAAGTGCAACACATTCAACATGTTGATTAACCACGACCGTGCGAACCCAACCACCCACTATTGTGGTTCTAGCTTCGTCACACCACTCTCAGGGTAGTGTACCTGCATTAAGTATCTATATGGTGTGAACTACAGGCATTTCTTCATGTCATTGAAATCATAGTCCGCGAACTTTAAGCTGTGGAATTTTCCCAAGGATTTCTCCATCAAATGGTACTAACTCAAACAATAGGGGTGTGAAGGTGCCATACTTCACATCCTTCGACTCTTTCACTGGTTTTTCATCCAGTTTCCTTGGTGTAATATATGGTGGTAGAGGCGATGGAAACGATGTGCCATCTGTTTCCATTTGCACCTACTCTGCTTATTCCTCACTGTCTCTGACTTGTTCAGGTTTTTTCTCAGGCTCGATAGAGAACTTGTCTTGTTTCTTCTCAGTTCTTTGTTCTTTGCTCGGTTTCTTTAGTAGAGATCTATGTTGCATGCGTTATAACGTTGCTGTGGGCATATCAGATGATGCTGTGGTCGTATAAGCGGCAATGACTTCCATGATTCTGACTAAGCCGTTCTCGTTGAATAGGTGAATAAATTCTTTAGGCGACAAGGTATTCATGTGGAAATTTCAGCAAGTTCTTTGCAATATCACTACTTGAACTCTCAATTCAGCAAAGTGCGAAATCTTGGAGGGACAAAAATTTTAATAACAATTCTAAATTTCTGGCCCCATCATTAGCTCATATTTTGTTCATATTGTGTTCATTAATCACATATCTATCCTTAGATCTTGATCAATCTGTCCTCATAAATGCAACTTTCCATGTGTTTTAACGTTAACTTTCCCTTTTAACGGTCATGTTTTTGTTTTCTGACGAACTTTGACGCATCCCATTTTGTAGCGAACAACCCTCCTTACGTCAAGGCTCCTACGAAGTTCGAGATAATCTAGACTAAGTGAAGTAACTTCCTACGTCGAAGATCTCTCTACAACGTAGTTTATAGTCCAATGCCCACTTTCAATTGCAGGTGGCGCTAAGACTTTTCTCCTTTCTTCTTCAGAGCGAAGCTATAGGGGTAGGGTTGTCCCTGTACAATTTCAATATGCTTCCATTTACTCTTCCTTGAACCAATTCTCCATTTAACTTTGGTAATTGAAATGCACTTGCATCAATAATAAGCTTTATAATGGATGGGCCCAACCAATGCATTTTGAATTTTCCTAGAAATTTTACAAACTTACTGTCATAGAGGAGAACAAGGTATCCTACCTATAACTTCTTCTGATTAATATGTCTGTCATGCCAAGCATTTTCTCTTGCTTTTTATACCTGCTGATGGAAACCTCCTATAAATCTATCTTCCTCCAAAGAAATCAACTACGACATTTTTTCCTCCATTATATTAGGGTTTGCCATATCTGTACTCCATGGGCACCACAACTTCTTGCCCATAAACTAACCTGAAGGGCGTATGACTTGTCAATTTTTTACATGTGGTCCTATAAGCCCCTAAAACTGTAGGAATTCTAAGGTCCTAGTCATCTCTGTTCACATTGCATACCCTAGTAAGCGCATTCTCCAAAATTTTATTAAATGATTCTACTGTTCCATTGGCTTGAGGGTGATAAGGGGTACTCTTCTGATGATAAACTTGGAATTCCTGAGTCAATGCTTCAATAGTCTTATTTAGGAAGTGTGAACCTTGGCCACTCATCAAAATCTTCGGACATCCAAATCTAGACAACGTGTATTAAAAATAAACTTCACAACAATATTCGCGCTGTTGTACCTTACTATCTATACTTTGACCCATCTTGTCAAGTAATTTGTCGTTGTAATTATGTACCTCACATGAGTAATTTTTCCAAGTGGGTTAATGGGTCCAAAAAAATCAATGGCCCACTTATCAAAGGCTTCCAATGTAAGTTGTGGTACCAATGGCATCTCATCTCTTCTTGAAGGTTTTCTTGTTCTTTGACACACATCACATGCTTGAAAATACTCCTTCGCATCTTTATGTAGTGTAGGCCACCACAATCTTGCTCTCAAAATCTTCTGCGCAGTATCTTTTCTTGCATAGTGTCCACCAATTGCGCCCTCATAAGCCTATGCTAGAATCATCTGTCTTTCATATTCAGAAACATATCTGCGCAGTATCTCATCTAGTCCCATCTTATATAACTGCCCTGATATTAATGAAAAGTTAGCTACATTAACCACTAATTCTTTATTTTGTTGCGTGTATACTCTGAAGTATCCATACTTGTGTTCAAAAACTGGATGATATTGGCGAAATGGTCATTTGCAACTCTGATTGCAAATAACTGTGCATTAGGGAGATTATATTCTATACTGGTTGGTTCTTCCCCTGTTTCCAATCTTGACAGGTGGTCAGGTCCTGCATCAAGTCTTCCTAGTTTAACAATGATCTCAAAGTCAAATTCCTGGAATAATAGTAACCATCTGCAAATATTTCCTCCTAAGACAGGCTTATTAACCAAATATTTCAGTGTAGAATGGTCTGTAAACATTTTGAAATGTGACCCCAATAAATAGTGTCTAAACTTATGCAAAGCATATACCATGTCTAGTCCTTCCCTTTTTGTAGTAGTGTAATGCTTTTCTGCTTTAGATAACTTTCTACTTGCAAAAGCTATAGGATGATCAATCTCTCCTACACCAGGTTGTGCCAGTGCCACTCCCAAAGCTATACAGGAGGCATCCACATGGACATGGAATACCTTATTCCAATAAGGGAACACTACTATAGGTGAAACCACCATTTTTTCTTTTAATATGTCGAGGCTCTTCTGACATTCTTCATTCCACTGAAAAGTTACATCCTTCTTCAACAATTTATCCATAGGCGCAGAGATCTACACATACCCTTTGATGAACTTCCTGTAATACCCAATATGTCCCAATGTAGTGCGAAGTTGTCTTACTGTCTTAGGTGGAGGCAAGTTCACAATGATAGAAATCTTGGCAGGGTCCACCATTAGTCATTGCTTACAGAAAAATATGTCCCAACAATATGCCAAAAGGTACACAAAATATGCAGTTCTTGAGGTTCAAAGAGATATGATATTGTCTACATGTGTCGAGCATAAGTCTTAAACTTCCAACACTTTTGCTCAAGAATCCAAATATTGTCCAATCATCAAAATATACTTCTAAAAACTTATGAATGTATTCCTTAAAAGCTGTGACCACCACCCTAGAAAATATAGCAAGGGTATTTTTCAATCCAAAAGGCATTACTGTGTATTGATATGAGCCCCATTCTATAGCAAAGGTGGTCTTATGTCGATCTTCAAGTGCAATCCTAATCTGATGATAACCTGAGAATCCATCTGTAAATGAGTAGGATTCCCGACCTCCTACATTGTCTAACATTTCATCTGTGAAAGGGGCAGGGAAGGGATCATGTAAACATGCATCATTCAACTTTCTCAGATCAACACAGATCCTAATTTATCCTTGAGCCTTCATCTCTTGCACCACAATAGGACTCACCCATTATGATTATTCTACAGGTTCAATAGTTCTTGTTGCTATCATCTTATCAAGCTCTACTTTCACTTTGTCCTTATATTTCGAATTCATCATGTATGGTATTTGTTTCATTGGCTTTGCATTACGCTTAAGGGGAATCTACATGACACCTAGATCTCCTATTATACCCTTCATCTCTAAAAATTTGGTGGGAAATAGTTCCTGATATTCAAAGAGTAACTCTGTAACTTTACTGACTGTCTCTTCATCCCAATAGTCTCCTATTGTTGCAAACTTGGGTTCCTTTTCTGATCTTATGTTCACCTTCTTAATCTCCAGTGGCTTCGTTATGTCTAGTATCTCTAGCTCAGGTCCATTTAATTCATAGTATCCTTCTGATTCTGCTATGCCAATGTTGCGAGGATCCTCTTCGTCATCTGTAGTAAGGTTATAACATTCCAGTGCATTTTCTATCTACATAGCCCAATCAGGTTGTTTCCATGTTAGTGGGGTTACATTCTCAAAGATCCTCTTCTTTACTATTCGAAGGGCCAAATATATGTATGGGAAATCACCCTCAAAGGCGAATGTTACTATGAAGCTATGAACCACGTCTGCCAGTTCACAGTACCATGTTGAAGCTCTATTTCTAGGTACCAGTTCTTAGGGATTGTCTCTAATGTATGAATGAATCCATGTACCCATTTTTGTTGACGAATCTCCTTCCATGTTGTAGTGCATAACTAGATATGCTCCCTAGGATTAGTTTCACCATCATATTTTATCTCCATATCTATATTTATCTGTCCAAATATTATCCATATCAGTCTTCAACATTCCTACCAACCTCCTATATTCTTCTTGTGTGCACTCCACCATCTAGCAAGAGTAGTTTTCAGGGCTATATCGAAGGCTGATAACCTTTGATTTTCTAGAACTTGTTCTTCATAATAATTGAGAAAAGTATTTACATCTTCTAAGCCATCATAAGAAGGTAGGTTACATACCTTAGATATCATACATCGAACTGATTTGGTAATTCTTGCACAATGCCTTGTGGATACTTCATGCAGCCTGTTCTGCCAGTTCTCCATCTCCTCTTCTGAATTTGAGGTACAAGAACTATCACGCTCCCAACTCAACTTGCCCTCTACAGCAGGGATGACAAAATCATGTTCCTTCGCTGTCATTTGACACATATTTTCTATATGAGTTGTGAATTATTCTTCTTTGAGTGCTTCTGTATATCTTACTCCTTCTGATGGATCCAAGGGAGCAATTACTCTCATATTGTTTCCTTCAAATATCATCTGTCTCTTCTTTAGATTAATTATGGTCATATTGTAAAATGCCCAGTCAATACCAAGTAATGCAGGATAAGGGTTACTATCATCAATGATCTCTATTACTTCAAAATCAACAGTAGTGTGAACTCCTTTAATATTTACTGTGACACCTGGTAGTCTTCCTAGGGGGAAGATATTTTGCTGATTCTCCATCTTGAACTGAATAGGTGACCAATGTAGATTCGACATACCCATTAATTCCCATGTCTACTTTGTCAAGAAACTAGCATGGGATCCCAGATCCAAAATAATTTGATCCATCTCATATGATCCTATCTGTGCACTAAGCCTCATTTATCTTTCGCTTCTCTTCTATCAATGCAAATGATTGACTGCGCGCATCTCACTTCGCGTGTTTCTTTGGATGCACATGAATTTATCAACTCTTGAAGCCCTTCTACAACCTTTTGATCTCTTAACAATTTCATACAAGTCTGCAGAAAATACTTTAAAATACCTACTTAATTTGTTGAATCCTAGTCTTGTGTTAGAGCTCAATCTTGTGTCGAATATTAGTCCTGTGTCAAAGGTGATGATACATCACAGTTACTTTTCTGATCGAGCTTGGCTGTGCATTAGAAGTCGAAGCTCCAACATCCATAAAACTTTGCTTTACTTCCATAAATACTTCTTTTTATTTATGAATATAAAAAACATGAACCTTCTCAACAATCTTTCTAACCCATGCATTTTCTGATTCTTTCTTTTCATCCGCTTTATCACTACTAATCGCATTTGCACTTCTAGTGACAATACTAATTCGAGGTTTATTGGTCCTCCTTTCATCAGTCATCATTTGAATATTCTATGTCGGCTGTTGATTTCTTTTCTCTTACATCTTCGCCATAAGTACAAGACATTCTTAAATTACATGGTCAAAGTATTTACAATACTTACATGTTGTTGTGGGATTCTGGTAGTCTCTCGCAAAATGACCTGGCTAGCTACAGTTATAGAAAATAATCTGTCCATGTCCTCGACCAGCTCTACCACCTCGACCTCTTCCTTGGTAACCTTGTCGACCACTGCATTGTTCATTGTCCTCATGTCCATGCTCCTTTGCTTGCATTCTATAAGTGTCAGCACCGCGCTCCATCATTAGTTCGTAAGCCCGACAATTATTCTCATCGTGTCATACTGATTTACATAATTTGCAATATAGATTCCTTGGAGTTTGTACATATTTATGTAACAAGTAACAATCTTCTGAATGATGTTGGCCTCTAGACTTGCATATTTCACACCACACGCTAGATCTTGCATTCAAGGGATTCAGTGCCTCACTAGCCATGTAATTCCTGGAGATAGGGCATTGTTCTTTAGAATGGCCCTCTGATATGCACTTCGTACATGATACTTCTTCTTTAAATTCTTTTCTTTTCTTGATGTCTTGTAACTTCAGGGTTAGGTTCGCCAACTGATTTTGAATTTTTTGCATGCCTGCATTACTATCTCCTATAGGCGAAGCTTCTAATTTCATTGCAATCTCTAGAGCTTTGGCTTGAGTTCCTATCTTTTGTTGCATTAATGGAAATCTGATATGTAGTAGTAGCGCAAATATAAACCATTCTTGATGTTGCTACAAAGTAATGTCAAAGCTTACTTGATCCAATAACACCTTAAATCTATGATCAAACTCCCAGACAGACTCAATAGGCTTCTGTTTGATCTCTTTCAACTCGGTGATGCACTACGACTTCTTAAACTCTTTTATCAACACTGTTTTAAAATATGCACATGTTCTGATCTGATTATTTGAATACTTCATATACCATGTCAATGCTCTGTCTCAAAATGTCGTGACGAGCTACTATTTCTTTATATTCTCATCACTGATCTGCTTCGCTGTCCATACTGCTTCACATAAGAACCAAAACTATTATGGATCCTCTAATCCAGTTCCTTTGAAAACATGTAGCTTAATATCATCAACCATACTTCTTCTTGGGGGGAGGGAGAGGTGGAGGAGTAAGGGAAGGGGGATGGGGGGTAGGAGGGGAAGGGGAGGAGGAGGGGGAGGGGGAGGAGTAAGGGAAGGGGGATGGGGGGTAGTCGGGGTAGAGGGAGGGGAGGGGGAGGAGTAAGTGGAGGGAGATGGGGGTTAGGAGGGGTAGAGGGAAGGGGAGGGGAAATGGGAAAACCAAAAACACCCTGATTATTACTGGATTTTGGCTCCGGTGAACTCTCAAGTTGGAAGATAGAATATTGCGGAGTTACCCGGGGGTTATTAGGGTGCATTTCTTATTCACTTTTAGATTCACTCAAAAGAGGACTATAGTCAATCTCTATGAAAGTATTGGGTATTGTCCATAAGATCCATTTATGGTAACTACTCTATATCTCTTTCCACTTCACGTCACTCCAATCTCTTGCTCGAATTTATTCTCTCTTCTTCCAAACATAAGTAAACTAGCAGTCTAATTACATCTGTAAAACTCCCTTTTCACACAGAAGCATCTTAATCCAAAATTTCAGAGATTTCAAATACTTACCTTGTGGTCCTTTGAAGAATCATCATTCTGCTTCACTATAAGACACAGTCGAGTCTACTGAAAACTCAATAATGAATCCTCCCAAGATGCTATCAATCCAGAAATTGACAACCCTTGAAATCCTATTGTTAGTGCTCTTGAGTCGCTATATTAGTTCAGGAGTCCACACCTTAGGTTCGTTGCCTTTGAAATAGTCCTTTCTTTTGGTCAACCTCGATATCCACTCATACAGCTCAATAGGAAAAGATGCGAAGAAAATTTCATATTGATATGTGAAAATATACTTCTATAACCAAGCTTTAGATTTCAGACGAGGTTTTCTTTTCTCTTGATCCACAAATTCTCACTCTTTCAGCTCTAACCAGTCCTGAATTTCCTTCTTCAATGGGTGCCGCATCCACATATCCCTCAAATAGATCTCGGTCCTGACAATGAAACCATTTTTTGCTTGATTTGGGCTGACCCGGGTTCGATCTATACTCTGCACCAACAAAACCCTCAATCATTGGCCCTTTAGACAATGACTTGCAAGCATATCACAATCTCACTCGAAGTGATTATGGGAGGATGTAGAACCAGGTTTCTATAGCCTTGAGGGACTAGGAGATGTGGTATTATTTTGTTTTCTTATTCTTAACATTCATAAATTTTTTTGTTGTATTATATCAAGCACTTAAACACATCATATAAAGCCATAAACCATCATTGTGCTGAAAGTAAAACACAACTATAATAATTTCTACTTTACAACAGATAATAAGAAAATATACATGAAGACACCAAATTACCATGGTTCACCGCAATGTGGGGCTACGTCCACAAGAACTGTTGCTAATATAATGAATCTTCGTACAACAAAGATTCCTTGATCTACGCACTAAGCTGTAGGCTATATGCGCACTTAGCTGCAGACTTAGGCCTCTATGCACTCAGCTGCAGGCTCAGGCCTCTGCGCACTCAGCTGCAGATTCAGGCCTTTGCGCACTTAGCTGCAGACTCAGGCCTCTGCGCACTCAGCTGCAGACTCAGGCCTCTGCACACTCAGCTGCAGACTCAGGCCTCTACGCACTCAGCTGCAGACTCAGGCCTCTGCGCACTTAGCTGCAGCTTGTATGCGCACTCAGCTGCAGACTCAGGCCTCTGCGCACTCAGCTGTAGACTCAGGCCTCTGCGCACTCAGCTGCAGCTTGTATGCGCACTTAGCTGCAGAGCCTCACCTTCTCTACAAGGTTACAAATCACAACAATATAACCATAACATCGATCTGGATCATAAAAGATGATTCTCTTCTTTATTATTTTACCCTATATTTACTATTACATCGAAGGGTTACATAATCAAGATACCATGGTCCAAATACCATGGACTCCCTAAAACAAGCAACTATGATCACAAAACCATTGGTCCTTTACAACATCACATGCTTTTACAAAAAGGAGGGGCTTCAACCAGCCCTGAAGCCCTTACGTCACGCAATATATTCCAAATTCTCCAATGCGTGGTCCAGTTAGCATTTTGCTGCTCTATTGCGCTCTATGCTACACATTCCGTTGCGCACTCCGCTCCACAAAATGCAAAGTCTTTGCCAAAATTTAGGCCAAGTTGGGCTGCGCCTAACACACAACAATAACAATAGTGGGCTTCCATGGGGCACAACAATAACAATATGGGGGCTACATGGGAACAAAAATAACAATAGGGGGCTACACTAATTATAAAAATAAGGGGGATACACTAACAAATATAGGGACCTAACAAGACATGTTTTATGTAAAGAGGTGATCAAGGTAGACATGGCAAAAATAAAAGTGATCATGGACTTAAAACCCCCAATAAATCAAAAGCAGATTAATTTTATTTTTAGGCATACAAGATGCTACAGAAAATTCATCAGACATTACTATAACATAACTTTCCTGATAGGTGAGATACTCAATAAGGATGTTTCGTATAATTAGACCAAGGAATGGGATGAATTTCAACTACTTAAGAGGAAGATGGTAGAAGCACCCATATTAAAATTTCTCAACTGGTAAAAGAAGTTTCACATGCATGTTGATGCATGAAATGTGGTAGTTAGAACTCTACTAGCGTAGCTTGCTAGCAAGTCCATAGACCATCCAAATGCCTATGCTAGTTGGAAGTTGAAAGAAACTATTCAAAGACAAAAGGAGAAACACTTGCCATGATTTTTTTTTCTACAAAAATTCAACCACCACCTCTTAGCTAACCTTTTATATTCTTCATAGATCACCAAGACTTACAATATCTCATCAATAAACTAGTGCATCAAGAGCGAATATGTAGATGGATATTATTATTCCAGGAAATCAAATTTGAAGTGATAGTTTGACTAGGAAAAAAGAATGTTAGGCTTGACCAATTATCTCGAATGGAAATCGAAGAAGAATTGATCAAATAGAATAACAACTTGAAAGATGCCCATTTACTTAACGTTGAAGCAATTCTTGCAGAATTTGTAGGAGTTGGTCAATTTTTGCACACAGGAAAAGAACTTGATAGGCTATTTGAAAGGAAAAATAAAATCTTAGCAATAAAAGTATCTCCATTCACATTAATCAATGGACAATTATATAAGATTCAGACAAACATAATACTTTGAAAATGTGTTTTGGAGAGTGAAAGGAAGGATATTATAAAGGAAGATGATAAAGGATGTGTTGACAAACAATATCAAGTGGATATAATAACTAGAAAAATATTACATGTAGGATTATGGTGGATAACCCTATTAAGAGACTATTGAAAAGAAGTCAAGAAATGTGACATTTGTCAAAGAATAGGTTGACCATTGTCAAAAAATGAAATCCACTACACTATCTAAACCCAACCCTACCATTTGAGATTTGGGCCATCAAATTTGTCAGTCCATTTCCCAAAATGGACAAAAGGATAGGGACAAAATTTATTATCACAATAGTGTAATTTTTGATGAAGTGGGCAGAAGCTGAACTAGTCGAGTCTTGTACAAAAGAAGCAGCAACTAAATTTATTTATGAATAAATAGTAATAAGATTTGGTTGTCGTTTAACCATAATTAGTTATAAGGGCACACACTTTTTTAAGGCTACAATCAAAATGCTGCTACAAAACTACATGTTTGAGCATAGGAAGACAATGACTTATCACCAACAAGGCAATGTTGCAGTAGAATCCTTTAACAAGGCTTTACATAAATGACTCATTGATATGTAATATCGATAGAGACAACTAAGACGATAAAATCTATGCAGTTTTATGGGTACATTGTACAAAATATAAATGATCGACTAGACACACACCATTCAAGCTAGTATATGGGAAAGAAGCAATAATATCGTCACATTACATCACAAATGTAGCAAAAATATCATGTGTGCTAAAGCACAACATTGGGAAGCTGAAAAAGAATGCCCTCACTAGCTACACCGATTAGAAGAAGATAGATTGCACACACTTCACCAACAACAAACACATAAAAAGTAGAAAAAAGTGTGGCACGACATGAATCGACAAACAAAAAACTTGAAAGTAGGAGATTTAACATTACTATATGATATTCAAATAAAGGGGAAGCCAAGAAAACTGGAAATCACATGGCTAGGCCCCTTTGTATAGAAGTTATACACTCTTCAGGTGTAGTGCAACTGAAGGCACTTTAAGGGCACCTACTTGAATCAGTAGTGAATGGTGACCAATTGAAAAAACATGTCACTTAATGACTTCAACATGTTGTTGGTGAAAAACTCTTTCAAGTGCTAGTAAGCATGGGCTAGTTTGAAAACCACGATGTGGCAGTCTAGCTTACTAAGCACATGTACAATAATTTTAAGTTTAACATTAATTATTAAGATAAGCTAATAATTAGGATTATAAGAAGCAATTATAAAAGTTGGTATAGTAACATCTATGCCAACAAATAAGTACCACTAAAAAGAATTGTCATACCAAATAGAATACAAAACAATAGAGTGAGTCCAAGACTTAAGAAGATTTCTAAATAATAAATCATATCAAAACATAAGATGGCACTGACAACCCAAATTATATGAAAGAAGGAAAGGCTGCCAACTCATATTTGAGAACATTTCAAGAGGTAAGTCGACCCGACTAAAAGTAGAAAAGAAAGAATGCAAGTTAATTTAAAATTACATACCGACCAAATGGCTTTACCCGACTTGGAAATTATGATCGATAGGGATATCACACCTAATTTAAGTTATTTTTTCAATGAATTGGCACATTCAAAAAGTGATCCAACTCCCCAAAAAAACAAGACATATTGGCCATGTGCCCCACATGAGTTCCGAAGTAATGGAAACAACCAACATTAATGCGACATGACAAGAACAATAAGATCCAATAAATGGCATAAATAACACAATAAATAGAGTAACTTCACCCATCAAACCAAGGAAGACATTGAACACACCTATCATTGTTCCTAAGCTCTTATTGGTTCAACACTCAAGCTCCCTGATATTCTAGACATCCTAGGTCTAGCAATTTTAGACTCAAACCTCCTTAAGTTCTTGGGAGGGCGACAATTCTAGGATGATTTTAAAATGACAAGGAGATGTGTGCACTTTTAGGATAAAGAAACCCCCATCGAGGCAAAAGAGAAGGCTTAATTTAACAAAAGCACTATAACGAAGTTGGAGGTTCGACTCCACAACATTAAATAGGAAAAACATGATGAGCCTTCTCGGGAAAAACATTACATAGCTTTAAAAAAGGGGTGTTGTCGATAATAAATGGACTGTAGATGCCCAAATGCTACTTATAGTAGGAATTATAGGCTATTTGGGCACACAATTGGTCGCAGATTTCTAGGGACTCAAGGAGGAAGCTGGAAAATTTATAATTAGTTGATTCCATGATGGAGTCTTATAGGTAGAGATGCCGCTAGCTATTACAATCACTTTGATTTAAAAAATTACTGGGTTGCCACATGGAGAAGATAAAATCCAAGAAACCATTAACACTAATGTGTGGATTAGAGAATTCATCAGAGGGATCACAACAAAAATTTACAAAGGGCTTATTACTAGTGAAGTTCAGACCCCTAGGTTAAATGGGATTGGATAATAGTCTCATTACGCCTTACTTTGAAAAGTTAAGATTCCATTGTCAAATTGAATATGGTGGAAGCCATTGGTCAGCTAACTAGGCTGGGCAAATAGTATAACTGGGTAGACCATGTGGCAGATATGCTGAAGACCAACTGTCATGAATGCCAAAATTTTGGTAAAGCCATTCACTTCCTATCTTTGTTAATTTGGATTACTGTGATGTAGGTGTCCCCAGTGAGAGAAGTTGCATTAACAAAGAAACCTATTCATTTGATAAAGAACTTTAAGTCTTTTTCACATGGGTGGTCGGTTACTGGTGAGCACCAGTATTGCAGCAAGAATGCTGCAACTCCTGGGGCTTCCTACTTTACTTTTATCAACCCGGTAGTTCGTAACAAACTTGGAAGCGACGGTGCTGTATGCACAAGTACTAGCTCTTACTACAGGCTGTCACTTGGTCAGCTGGCGCAATATCACTAGGAGCTTAAGCCAACTTCTATGAATTCTCAGAAGAAGCTTTTAGTTGTGATGAAAGAAATCTAACTCTAAAGAGGCTATTATACTTGCAGAAAGAGAAAGAAGACTGGAGTGCAAAGCAAACCCTAGCAAACCCTAATTCTTCCAACTAACCCTACTTTTGTAGAAAAGGAGATGAAAACTGATGAAATGAATGCCATTGGCTACTGAGAAGGTAAATTACATCTATTCAAGCTACTTCTGGAAGGAAATGAGAAAAAAAAACATCTTTTTGGGTTTTTGAGTGTTTTATGTGAAATTGTTGTGCTTGTAATTTATCTGTTTGTGGTGGCAGAGATTCGGTGGCGATGGAAGGCGACCTTGGGGTTTGCAAAGGTGTAGGAAGGTGTGGGGGAGTCCTAAGAAGCCTTTGGTAACCTTTTGGAGACTTCCTTTGCAATTGGACTTCAAAAAGTCACTTTCAGGAAATTCTACAGGAGGCTGCAGGGGATCTATAAGAGGATCTACAGGAGGATGCCGAGAGCTGTTTTTAGAGGTTTTAAAGGTGGAAAAATGGTGGGAAAGGGTAGCTGAAGATTAGAGGGAGGTGTCAAGGTGTTTGAAGCTCATCAAGGATGATTAGGAAAGAAAATGATGGTTGGATTTGTTCAAGAGACAAGAGGGAAGCTTATGAGAAGAATGCAGAAATTAGGGCAGATTCGTGAAGGGCTGTGAATGACTTGTGAAACTTGTGAGAAAAGAGATGATGATGGCTGCTTTATTGATGTATCATGAGCAGAGGTGTGTTGTAAGAGAGCTGCAAGTCAAAATACTGAAATTGAGCAAGAAAAGAACTAGCTGTACCAAAAGAATAGAGCTATCTCTTATGTTAACCTAAGTTCTGACCTAGAAACATAAAAATGTTGAACAGTGCTAGATGAAAAGGAAAGCATGGAAAGAGGTTTCTTGCAAAACAGAAATGAACATGGCAAAATGGATCTGAAGTAGAACATTAACTTTTAAATCAAAATACAACACTAGAAATTGCATGGAGGAAGCAAAACTGTGTTTTTAGTGGCAACAAGAGTGCCTTGACCTCAGCTCATGGTCCCAAAAAGGGGGAAATGAGATCAAGGTTCTGTTGATGGCCTTTTTGGATCTTTTCCCATCACTATTTAACCTACTTCAACAACTGAAATAGAAACAACTATGTAAACCAACAAAAGCAACCTATTCTTACCAAGGGAAAATGAATCTATCTAACAGAAATTAATTCATGAACTGAAGCAAAAACATATAAGTACAAAGAAAGAGGTGCTGGGTAGCTTGGGTTGGGCCCTAACCCAAGAGCTTTAGCCCTCTGAAAGTAATCAGTGCTGGATCTGAAAATATTTCATCTCCATTATCAAAAATAACAGTCACATTACATAAACTATTCACAAGAGTAAGCTCAAAAATGAGCTGAGCAAGAACTGCAACAAAAGTGTGAGAATTCTGACTAACATCCAACTAAACTACTGAGCACATAAGCCCTCCTAATTATACAACTGGAGCCTACAATGGCTCTCCTAAAATTAAGGAGGCTCAACTCCCAAGACTAGAGATAGATAGCAGTTCTTCTTCACTTGCTCGACTGCCCCTTTGATGCATCAATGTGGCTATTTGTGCTTCAAGTTTTTTGAAGGAGGATTCGAGGCAGGGAGTCATAAATGAGGGGGACACCCTCCTACAAATCCTCTCCCTTGTTTTCCTCGAATATTGGCTGCCAAATGCTCATTAATCCTTTGACTTTGTCCCAAATTGACCAAAAATCTGCATAAAGCACACATTAGATTTCATGGCATAATGACTAACTCAATTCACTCTATTAGCATAAATATAATAAAAAACATGCAATAAACTAATGAGAATGGTGGATTAAGATGAGTTAGGAGGCTAAATGAGCCCATATAATTACCCATTTATGGGGCTCATCAGTTACCTTTGAGTCAGCATCCCTAAAATAATTTCTTAGGAATTGGTTAATACATTTAAAATTTGTGTCAAGTATATGGATAATTTATTAGGATATTCGTGAGATGTTACCTAGTACAACACGTATCCAGTTGGGTCTTAACTCGACTAAGGTCTAGTATGTTAATTTGGATGATGTACCACCCAAAGAATTACCATACGAACCTTTAATACAATAAAATTTTGATGAGTTATTCAAAAAAAAACAACAACATTGTCTTTCCTATTCTAGAAGGTGCTTGGGACCCCAAACTAAAGTTATACTTTATAGATGAAAAACAAGAAGAAGAAAGGGAAGCTGAAAGTATATAGTAGGAATTATAGGCTATTTGGGCACACTCTTGGTCGCATATTTCCAGGGATTCAAGGAGGAAGTTGAAAAATTTATAGTTAGTTGATTCCATGATGGAGTCTCGTGGGTAGAGATGTCGCTAGCTATTACAACCACTTTTATTTAAAAATTTACCAGGTTTCCGCATGGAGGAGATAAAATCCAAAAAACCATTAAAACCAATGTGTGGATTAGAGAATTCATGAGAGGGATAATAACAAAAAATCCCAAAGGAATTATTACTAGTCAAGATCAGGATCCCTAGGTTAAATGGGATTGCATAATAGTCTCATTATGCCTTACTTTTACAAGTCAAGAATCCATTGTCAAATTGAATATGATGGAATCCATTGGCCAAATAACTAGGATGGGAAAATAGTATAATTGGGTAGACCATGTGGTGGATATGCGGAAGACCAACTTCCATGAATGCCAAAATTTTGGTAAGGCCATTCACTTCCTATCTTTGTTAATTTGTCTTATTATGATTGTTAGGCCCCTATACTACTAGTGTAACCCCTTATTGTTATTAATGTGCCCATAGAATCCCTCTATTGTTATTTTTGTGGCTTTATATTATTATTGTTAGGTCGGCTGGATTATATTGTGACTCCATAGACTCCTATATATAGAAAGGAGGTTTTGTCATTTGAATCATCTAAGAATTGTTCATTTATGTAATGTAAAGGAGGTTGCCCCCTCGAAGAGGCTGAGTTCTAAGGCATTGATCTATCTTTTCTATCTTTTCTTGAGCTGGTTTCATAACATTTGGTATCAGAGCTTTGGATTCTAGGGTTTCGCTGCTCCAAACAGGTCATCGTGGAATTTTCACTATAACTTTTTTTCTATGACGTTTCAAAAGTCGCAAAAAAAAAACCCATTTGAGAAGAAATCGTGTTGAACCTTGGGTCCAAATTTCAGAGCTTTTTGCGCGATATTTGCGGAGATATGATCTGAAGAAGTTGGTCTTTTTCCAGACTCCTGAATTACATTCAAAACAGGTGACCTGGGGAAAATCGTCATAACTTTCTCTCTGGGGATCGGATTGAAATTTTGTAAGAAGGTACAGAAAGAGGATGGACTGTAGTTTCTTGTATGCATTTTTCATATCCAAAGGTTGAAACAGTGACTCGTGGCACGTCATACAAGTTCGCTCTATGGAACTAGTCTATAATCAGGTCATCTTGGGAGATTGTGCATAACTCTTTCTTGGAGAATCCAATTTGGATCAGACTGGTGGCATTGGAAAGAGGACACAGAGGGCTACTACAGGTCACAATTTCAGAACTTAAAGATCTGAAAGTACAGAGTTACAGTCGTTTCAAGGTAGAGCTCCTAAAATCAAGAAAAAGCAAGATGAGGAAGTTTGATGGCAAGGATCCGGTAAATTGGATACTTCAGATGGAGCAATATTTTGATATACATGGTGTACAACTGTTACAAAAGGTATGTATTGCATCTTCATATTTAGAGCCAGATCAATTTTTATGGTACAAAGGGCTTTGTTCTCGTAAACAACTCGTTACGTGGTCAATTTTCACGGAGGTAATGATAGCACATTATGAGGATACACAGAGCAACACCTTCTTTAGAGCAACACCACAACAATTGGAAAGAGTAAAAGGGCTTTGTGACATAGTGGAAAGCAAAATTATGGAAACCAGGAAGTGTACCACTCACAACTATAAAGATGGAAGTGTAGTTTCTCCTAGCCTTCCACAACCTACAAGGGTTACACCACAACAATTGGAAGAAAAAAGAGAAAAAGGGCTTTGTTACAATTGTGATAGCAAATGCACTAAAGGTCATAAGTGTGCTGAGAAGAAATTATTTTACATAGAATATGAAGAGGAGGAAGAAAAGGATCAAGAAACAACAAAAGAAGAAGATATACGCCAGGACCCCACCCCAGAGAAAGAAGAAATGAATCAGACCATATCTTGTAAAGCATTGGCAGGAATTACCACTCCTCAAACTCTCAAGATAGAAGGACATATCAAGAAGAAAAAGGTGCAAGAAGTGAAAGATCACATCGAGAAAGAAGAAATGAATCCAACCATATCTTGTAATTCATTGTTTGAAATTACCACTCCTCAAACTATCAAGATAGAAGGACATATAAAGAAGAAAAATGTTCAAGAAGTGAAAGATCACATTGAGCATCAAGAAATAAATCCGACCATATCTTGTAAAGGATTGGAAGAAATTACCACTCCTCAAACTCTAGAGATAGAAGGACATATCAAGAAGAAAAAGGTTCAAGCAGTGAAAGATCACATCGAGCATCAACAACAAGTTCTCCAACTTTTAAAGGATAACACCACTTCGGTGCAAAATCAAACGAAACAACAGGCACTTAAAAAATGGCGACCTTACCGAATGGGAAGACTCTTCAAGGATGAGGATGTGGAATCATTGTTTTGTGCTATTTATATTATCCAACCAGATTGGATAAACGAAGCAAGGGATGAATGGAAGAAGGACGAAGAAGTATGGCCACTTATTCAAAAGTTGCAAAAGATCCCAATTCAAACAATATTGCCAGAAATTAAAGAGGAAGGAAAAATCATATTGGAACCTGGAGCAGTCACAGAAACAAGAACCCGACAGCTACGAAATCGATCAATTTCAGAGTATCTCATCAAGTGGAAGAACTTACCCACTGAATATTCCACATGGGAGGACAATAATTTTATACAGAAGCATAAAAAACTACTCAATCGTTGAGGACAACGCTTTTTGAAGGAGAGGGGCATGTTAGGCCCCTATACTACTAGTGTAACCCCTTATTGTTATTAATGTGCCCATAGAATTCTTCTATTGTTATTTTTGTGGCTTTATATTATTATTGTTAGGTCGGCTGGATTATATTGTGACTCCATAGACTCCTATATATAGAAAGGAGGTTTTGTCATTTGAATCATCTAAGAATTGTTCATTTATGTAATGTAAAGGAGGTTGCCCCCTCGAAGAGGCTGAATTCTAAGGCATTGATCCATCTTTTCTATCTTTTCTTGTGCTGGTTTCATAACAATGATGTAGGTGTCCCTAGTCAGAGAATTTGCATTCACAAAGAAGCCTATTCATTTGATAAAGAGTTTTAAGTCTTTTTGAAATGGGTGGTTAGTTACCTTTGAGTTAGTATCCCTAAAATATTTTTTTAGGAATTGGTTAATAAATTTAAAATTTGTGTGAAGTAGATGAAGAGTTTATTAGCATATTTGTCAGATGTTACCTAGTACATCACGCATCTAGTTGGGTCTTAACTTGACTAAGGTCTAGTATGTTAATTTGGATGATGTACCACCCAAAGAATTTTTATACCAACCTTTAATACATTAAAATTTTGATGAGTTATTCAAAAAAAAAAACCAACAACAACAACAAAATTGTATTCCCTATTTTAGAAGGTGCTTGGGACCACAAAATGAAGTTATAATTCCCTTTACAGATGAAAAACAAGAAGAAGAAAGGGAAGCTGAAAGTATATAGTACCATTCAAGGTCGACATGTCTCCCCCTTCTGGAGATTTCTAGGAATCCAACCAGTAAGGGGGTTGAAAATATGATTTAAGAAGCACAAACAATGGGCATTAATTAGAAGGAAGTGTAAAAGGGCATTACCTTGGATGATACTAAACTCCATAAACACCTGGACACAATAGCAAAATAGCACTTGAGGAAACAACAAACAAGAGTAAACCAACAAGGAAGAAGAAAAAATCACATGAATTCATGGGTTCATTAGTCGGGCATGACATTTTGTAGTCATTAGGTCAAGTGAAAGAAACATTTATTGAAATAGTAAAGAAAAATATGTTGGTAAAGCAGGAAAGAGAATAAAGAAACAAGAACCAAAAGTGCAGTTAGGTTTTCCAACAAGATTCTCTCCACAAAACCTAACACGAGGACAATACAATGGATCTTAGAAGCATTAAACATAGATTATTGACATCGACATCACTATTGAATCACCATGGTAATTCCAACATATGTTATGGGGGAGAATAGGGGGAAACAAACATAGAATGAGTAATAGATAGACACCAATGAAATTTCACCAGAATAAGTGGAACCCATATATATGGGTAAGGAAACAATTGTTAAAGAAAAACTAGAGTCAAAGGATATACACGACATACCCCAACAATAGTATAAAACTTCTCAGTCAACCTCGGTGGATATGTCTTCTTGGAGAATAGGGATAGGATCATCGAAAATATAGAGTGAGCATAAGGATGTAGAAATGTTGAAAAATCCAAAAGTGAATGGACAATCTAAAATTACTACCTTACCATATGTGTCTGACAAATAGGTCTTTCATTGTTTATCATACACAACAAAGGAAGCCAGAGGAAGGCAAAAGAAGAAGTCAATTAATAGCAATAAACTGTTGTAGAAGAAGCAGTAAGAAGAGAATACATGTCAAAATGCATGAGCCTGGTAGCAGAAATGTCCAAATTAATATTCCCATTAAGATTGATGATCCACTAACTGCCATCTAGCAATTGGTCCATCAATTGGTAGACCACAATGTGAAAATCAAAGAAATTTTTTCCTAGTTACAACGGAAGGCTAGAGCACAAGGGAATGAAGAATTGTTGGGTGTCATACAACAAGAGTTTAAGGCTTTCAGAAAAGCCAAAAATAAGCTAGAAGGAACATTGAACATGGATCCTACACTTAGTATCATCCTCAATAATTGGTCAACTTATCTATCAAATACATGTAGTCATTTGTGGACATAATAGATGTTAATCCGAGATTTAATGACATTAAAACACATCACATTTGAAAGTTGGGTCAAAACTTCATTAGAAAATCAATTTGTACAAGAAAATAAAAAGAAAAGCAAGTGTATGTAGGAGGAGAGGTGATGGCTTAGAGAAGGAAAAAAAGCCCAAATTGTGGCCTTCAATGCTACTGAGTACCTATAGAATATTCATGAGAAAAAATATAAATTGGATGAACAAGGTACTCTCAACTTACTTTCCATCCAAGAGAGTTATGTGTTGGGAAAAATGAAGTATTTGATAGATATGAAATCCCTCAAGGAGCAAGCGCAATAGTTAATGAAAGAATGGTCAATATCTGACCAACATCTTCAAACACTTGCATCCATGTTTTATGAATGACATTTGGAGAAACCCCTATTCCAAACCTTCAGCGCATCTGACTCCACCTTGACCTAAATATCAAATTTTCAAGCCAAGCATGTCAAAATGTGGCCCATTTGTTCCACAAAATCAGTATTCAGTATTCAACCAACATGCTCTTATGTTATTGTTCTATGTTTCTTTTATTCTGTTCTACAATATGTAAAACATTCTTCTTTCAAATTTTATAATGCTTCAACTCTCCCCTTCTTCAAGACAATGAAGGCATTAAGGGTGGGGGAGATGTTTGAGGGGCTAGTTGACTTACTAAAGAATGTATTGTAAGTCAGTAAGCTCCTATGTCAATTCCATTGACCAAGTCGATATGGTCAAGTCAGTTGACATAGTTAAACTATTCTAATTGTCTATTCGTGGATATACATATGGATGTCCTAAACTTTATGTAGAGGTTGTTTGGTTGTTGAGGATATACTAATAAAATTTTTATTTTGCCATCTCTCTACCACTTTTTTGTCTCTTTTCTCTTTCATGTGATGCTTGTGATTCTTTAATCTTACTTGATGTTCCACTCTACTAGTGACTAATGCATACTTTTCACTATATTACAATGACAATGAAAACACAAAGCAATGATGACTCTAATTATTTCATTCAAGGTTCATCATTCATATGGATAATGAGAAATAAGATACCACAACAATCTTGGAAAAAATATGTTGATGTTGACATGAATGTAGACATGATTGTAAAGGGTAGAGTGTCCTTTGAAATACAACAAGGATGGAAAATATATCAAATTGTAGTGGGGGTAAATTTTGTGATTATAGATGAGGTAAAAGTGGTAAATAAGGATGAGACTAATAGTTTCCCTTAGGTAGGGCATAATTCATGAATGAAAATGGTGGTGGAGAAAAACCAACTAAAAATAAGGTGAGTTGATATTAGAGTAGTAATCAGAGAAAGGTGTTATATGTGAAATTGGAATTGAGGACAAGTGAATGAAAATGGATAGGAAGTTTAGGGAAACAATTCTTGTGATCATAGTGAAGGTTACTGTGATATGTGGGGTGCTGTAAATAACTAGTATCATGTAGGCATAAGTGACTTAGTATATATGCTTTGAACAAGGGTGACTATGACTCTTGTTAAAAATAATTCCACTCAGTGCAATGGTATAAGTATAATTTCTTCTCATAAAAAGTTTTATAAAATCACCAATGAATGAAAAAATAATTTGGTCGAATGTGTAAACATAGAGATGGGTGCCCTAGAGAATGAATGGCTTGACCTAAGGAGTGAGAATAGTGAGGCAAAATGGAGGGAAGGAGTGGGGTGGTCGTGGGATGGATGAATGTTGGGATGAAATGCATATGGCCTGCTAAGCTTGGGGGAGGAGAGAGACCAATGATAATGTGGGAATATATTAAACATAACTAACCATGAATATGTAAATGAGTGGGAGTTTAGGGAAATGATCAACATGATGATGAGAGATACTTGTTATCAACTCTATAGAAAATAGCTTTTCTATCATACAAGTAAGGACTTCCTAAAACAATTCCACATATATCCAAAGGAATTATGTCTAACTCAACCTCATCTACAAATGCTGACCCAAAAGAAAACTTGAGTTTGCACTATCTAGTCACTTGTAGTTATGCTTTGTCATTCAACCATCCTAATGGGTATGGTTTCTTGTGAGGTGTAGTTGCTAATCCCAATTTCTTTACAATTGCTTCAGAAACTAATTTTACTTGTGAGCCACTATCAAAAAAAGTATCAATATTTTGATGTTTGGAAATAACTCGAATATGGAAAAGCTCATGTCTTTTTCTCTCATTTTCTTCATCAGTAATAGATTGTGTAGAATTACTAGTAGATGCTTCAGAATTCTTACCTTTTATACCTATGGTTGCAATGGTTGTTTCATCTCCCGAGTCTGACCCCAAATCTTTCTGAATAGCTGCAACAGTCTTCTTCTTCTTGCCCTCGAACTTCTTAGGTCTCAGCTCTGGATGCAGAATTCAACGATGCTCATCATTATACCAATCCTTTTTACAGTGAGTGCATGAAGCCTTGCTTTTCTGTGCAGTGTTAGCCTTCCTTGCTTTCCACTTCTGCTTTCTTTTCTCCTTGCTCTTGCTTGCAGTAGGTTGGGATGGTCCCCCAACTTCTGGATTTCCATTCTTTCCTCTAGCTTCTAGATGAGTAGCTTGTACAGATATCTCATCTATACTAGTGGGATTAAACATGAGGATGGTGTGCCTCATGTAGCTGTGTAGACCACTAATGTACTTCAACAGAGTCTCTAGTAAGTCTAATGAGATTCCTAAATCAATGCTCTCTTTCTAAATTCCTGAATGTACCCTTGCACAATTTTCCCTTTCAACTGTCGAAGAGTCTGCCAACTCATCATGGCTTGTTGCATGTAGGCCAATGGATAGAACTGCTTTTTGATTGCAGACACAAATTCACCCTAGACAGAGATGGTCTTACCATGTATTTTCATGTCAGCTTGGGTTCTGCCTTCCCACCAAACCAAGGCAGTGCCTCCAAGTCGTAGGCTTGCCAGCTGAATCTTGCTCCTGTTTGAGTTGATGTTCTGCACTCTACAATACACATCAATTTGTCTAATCCAATTGCCCAACTTTTTTGCATTTAAATCTCCATCATATATAGGTAAATCAAATTTAACATCTAGCTTGATCAAAGATGCTTTCTTGTTATGTACAGGGCTATTAGGAGGTGTGAGAAAGCTTTCCTCTTTCCCTTTTCCTTTTGAATGGTCATGGAAATGTGATTCATCTTCTCCTTTGTCTTGTTTAGAGCCTGATGAATCTTCATCCTTGTGTTTTCTAAGGTCCTTATACATTTCTTCTACCATGGACCTTATGGCTAGGAAACTTTCTATGAATTGAGGGTCTGGCCCCGTAGAACCTTCCTCTAACATTGTCTTCCGAGGATAGACTCTCCCAATCTTAGGATTAGTTTCAACCAACTCTCCTTATCCTAATTTGAGCTTTGATATAGTGAGCATTCACAGCTTAACCAACACAAGCTTGTCTAACCTTACAGCCTAGAGCTTTATTACCACTTGATCTGAAAATCACCCTTGAGAGATCTCAGTTAAAGAATTATTGAATGAAGGTATTACAGACTCATGTGCTGGTGTGTGTCTATGTTATTTTAGGCAACAGATCGATCGGATTGCAAAATACACAGACATTGGAAAATGGAAAATAGCAGAGAAACACAGTAACCAAATACAAGAACACAACAATTAATAAGGAGTTCACCCTATCCTCCAGGGTTACGTCTCCGGTCCAGCTTTCAATGGTGGCCTTCTTTTATTGTGTCTTTAAAGCAGAGAATTACAATGAGGAGCTCAAATTGAGTCTCCTGAAACAGAACAATGTTTGGTAGGGTGGTTCTTGGATCCCCCAAGCCACTAGAGTACATAGACTCTTTTCCTTACCAGAACTTGAGCTCTCTGGTCTTTAATGGGAGGAGCCCAATGTGGTGCTTAGTTCCCGACACATCTTCTCAGGGATGGCTCGATGCTGCCTTGTGCTGTAGATCAGCTCGGCTCTCTCTCTTTCTGCTTTTTGCTTCATTGTCTCTTCTTTTCTCTGTCTTCGTCTTCTTCTCTCTGGTTTTTCCTCTCGGTGTCCTCTCTCGGTGTCCTCTTTTCTCTGTCTCTATTCATGGCTTTAAAGCCAGTCGATCTCATGATTGTTCGCTTCCTCTTCTTCCTCCGTCGGGTCGCCTGCTGCTGCTCGCTTGGAGTTCCTTGTCTTGGCATCATCATCAACGACTCACAGGGAGTGGCCACTTGTCCTCTTGCGAACTGCGCCAGCTTTTCCTCGTCGGTTCGGTTTTTCCATTACATTGTGGAATGAGTCATCCACCAACTCGGCGATCAAATCGAACGTCAAAATTCTTTCTGTCGTGGCTAAATCCCCTGTCAAATCCACTTCTTTCATCGAGTGCATTCTCAACTATTAGATCTGGAGCCCCCAGATCCAACGTCATTCACTCATTTCGCGCAGTTGACTTGCTCGACTGTTAGCGTGCGATGAGCGGAAATTTTCTCTCTCCCCCGCCTGTCACGCATTGGGCTTTGAATGGAATCGCTAGGTTTCATCCAAATCCGGTTACTGCCCAAGGGTGCCCCCGATATACTGCCAGTTTTGGAGCACAGGTCGCGCCTTTAGCCTTTAGTGCTTTCCCCATGGTTTTCCCGGCTTCCATGCGACCGAGCACTTCGGGGCCTTTCCTTTTCGAGGGGTTTTGCCTAGTAATGCGCGATTAGTGCTAATTGCGCATCAGAAACTACCTCCTTTCCCGATCTGGGCTTCCCAAGTGCCAATTTGGCCTCCTCCACAGTCTCCATGGGCCTCGGTCAGCGCGCTTTGACCGAGGTCCTCATTGTTCCTCGCTTGCTGCCAACTGCCATTGTTAAGAGGTCTTTCTGATCGCTCTGTGCTCTTGAATTTGAATTTTTGTCCTAATTTGATATAGTCATGGTGCTTTGATTATTCTTCGTGGATCCAATTTGGATCACCTGCACATCAAAGGAATCATCAAGGAGCAAAATAAAAAAAAAAGGGAAAAACTAGCATGCAACCAACACATAGCAAACACCTCCAGTCTTCAACAACTGCAGCAAGGTTTAGCACCACAAGTAAGTATCTCACTCACTCTCTCATTTTCATAATGTAGTCAAAAGATGTAAAGGTTACGAGTAAGTTGGTTTATAAGTGAAAGGTGGCGAGTTAACTTGGCCACCTTCATTCAGTCGACGAAGACAAAAAAGTTGGTCCTCCCACATGTGGCAATAGTCAAGTCAAAAAAGGAGAAGAGCAGGACAAAAAAAGTTAAGTCTACGAAGGCATGAACTGGGAGTTGATTACGAGGAGGGGGAATGATGAGGTGGTAGTGGGGACCTACGGTCCAAAAATAGAAAACGTAACTCCGCTGCCAGCACACCACCTCACATAACTCAGCCATAACAAGAAATATTTGTTGATCCCCATGCACTCATGCATGCATTTCCTTGAGGCTTACTCTTGCAAAAGTCACTCTCATACCTAGGCCACCTATAGAAGAGGAAAACTCCATTGTTTTTCTGCACAGGACTTCCTACAGGATTGCATAGGAAATCCTACAAGATTGCACATAGGATACACAAATATAGTCTACAGGATTGGTCGAGAGGAGTTTCAGAGGGGAAAACATGGGGATTGGCCACATCAAACACTATGAAGAGGTAGGCTCTATAATTACTTCCCTTTTTCCAAGTGAATTGAACAAGAAATCCTCTAGTTTGAGTGAATTTGGCAGTTGTGTAAGGGAATTGTCCACATAGTCATTTCAGTTATTTACTACAACATTTAACAATTGTATCAACCCCCTTATTTCCTCAAACTTCACAAACCAAGATGACTAGAGGGTTTAATAGAAGGGAGCCCATTAACATTGTGAAAATTCAACAACACCCTCAGGTGCTAGAAATCTCCACAAGGCATAATTGGATGGGGTATTTCGAAAAATTAAGAGGGTATGATGATGAAGTGGCCTGAGAGTTTGATATCTCCCTCATTCCACTTACCAAAGTCCATGTCACTATTGTGGTAAGATGCCTCTCCATAGAGCTCACACCTGAACTCATCAACAAAGTTACCACACTTCCCCTAGGAGTACCATGGAGGAAGGAAGACAAGGGAGATAGCTAGATTGCCAAGAGGAAATTCTTTTTAGAAGGCGAGGAACCCATTGAGGACAAGAATGGAGTAAGGAGAGCAAGAGAAAGCCTGCCATATCCCTAGAATGAGGTGATATACCAACTTATCAAATACATATCATGTGAGGGTAGGTATAGTGTGGTCTATGGCTATCACTTTAGGCTTCTTAAAGAGTTGAAGTTTGGAGCAGGAACACCTCCTCACCATAGGCTCAACATACCATACTTCCTTCTACAATCACTGATAGACACAAGCATAGAGGTGCAAGAGTGAAATTCCAAAAAATTAGCTCATCATGGGTTAATCAGAATCATCATAGAATATGCCCTCCAAAACCTCAGAATTCCTATCCAATGGTTAATTTTTAGAGACATGTCGACAGAGGAGGACATCAAGGCTCTCACATATGATGTTAGTCCTACTGTCAGTGAAAAGGCTGAGGAAGAGACCGAAGCAGAGGAAGAAGAAGCAGAACAGGATGAAGATGAGATAGATGAGGAGGGAGATGAAGAAGAAGAGGAGAAAGAGAAGGCGAATGATGAGGAAATAGAGGAATATGACAAAGAAGAGACTGATAAACAAGATGAGGAGCTAGAAGGAGAAGAGGAGAGGAAAAATAGAGAGGAAAATGACAATGAAAAAAAGAAGCAGAAGACAAGGAGGAGTCACCTAGGGTGTCTCTAGAGGCCATTGAGAGAGAATCAACAGTTGCCCCCACCAATCTTAGCACCTCTATCAAACGGAAAGGAAAATGACAGAGGTAGACCCCCTTATATTTCAAGACAAGGAAAAGCACAAGGATAAGGCAGGGGAAACCCCAAACACCAACCAAAATACCCATTGTGGTTGAGGACTCACCTAAACAACAGGAGAAAATCCCTCCTCCTAAGTCTCCTATCACCTATGTGAGAAGGCCTATAACTAGATCCACCTCATCCAAAGGAAAAGCAATCCTACAGGATACACTGTAGGACCTACAGGAAGCTGAAGCAGTCCTACAGGATACTCTGTTAAACCTACAGGAGACTAAAAAATTGGATAAGGAGGGAATCCTACAACAAGAAACCAAAGAAGAGGACCCAGAGTTAAAGGAAAACTGCCCCCAACCTAACCTTGACTCTTACTACAGATTTATTGAAGGGGGTGGGGTCATTCCATAAAAATTTGTTATTCCACTATTCTTTGAGCTTGAGAAGGAGAGTGCCATAACTCATCAATGGATGCAGATTGCCAAATCCAAGGGGGTGGAATACATTGGTCACATGGAGGAGAAGCTCAAGGATATCGACAGAGAACTAAGTAGCTTGAGAGATAGAGAGGCCATAATGAGAAATCAATTAGAGACAGAAAATGCATGGTTGAAAGGACAAATGCAAGAAAGAGAGAACCAATTTCCATGTATGGCCAGTTTCTCTCTAGAAGCAATCCAGTGTAGGATGCCAGAAAAATCCTATGCACTATACCTTAAGGAACAATGTCTGCAGTTTCAAATTAAGACTCCAGCACAGATGGGCACTATGCCATTTCAGGACTATAGGCAGTTCATTGATCTTTGTGATCAGAGCATAATAAAAGATAGGGCCAAATTGTTTGAGTTTTATTTGCATAATATGGCCTTAACAGACATGAATGTATGAGACCCTAATTCCAAGCTAGGAGATTTATATTTGATGGCTTTGGCATCATGGATGAACCGTGAGAAAGCAAGGGCTACAAAAATGAAGAGGATATTGGCAAGAGAACAAACATAACCTATTATGATCAGAGCTAAGCAGTCCAATCCAATGGCTCTCATCAACACACATAATTTAATTACAAATGATCCTCAGCTTGCACCCAAATATATTGCTACCCAAGAGCAAGCAATTTCACATTTCGAGGACATGTTCAAGTTGTTAGGGGATGACAACATACATTCTTGCTTGAGGAGATGGAACACATTGCCATACAACTTAAAGATAATAGAGTACCACTCTCCTCAAAGAATGAGAGAAGCACTAAACATGACACCCATGTACAAGCAATCTATGCAAAGGCTCAAAGTCAATTGGATTGGCTTGAAACTCAGTCCACCACTACTCTTAGGAATGATATAAGGAAGGAAGGAAGAAGAAGAAAAGAGGTAGTGGGAGGAGGTAGAAAAGAAAGAAGGTTTCTATGAACAAGAAGAGGAAACCACAACAGAGGCATGGGATGTTAGGGAGGCCACTAGAGCTATGAAGGATATGGATATTGATTGAGTTGCTCAGAGGATGAGAAACACTTTTAGTAGGGGGGTGATGATGAGCCTCATCATTGGGTAATTATATGGGCCTTAATTCACCTCCTAGGTTAGTCAAACCAAATTTTCTCACAACTTATTACATGTTTTTATTATATTTTGTTTATGAGATGAGTTAGAGTGGGATATCATACCTAGTGGACTAATATGCATTGAATGTAGGTTTGAAGGAGGAAATCAAGGAATTTTGGCAAAGGCTAAGGTTGAAACTCGAATGGGACAAAGGAGAGGAATTGTAGGAGGTAAATCCTCCTCATTTACTTCTCCCCAATTCGAATATTCCTCCATTTATCACACCAACTCGGAGTGAAAGCAGCCAAGTCATGAGGATTAGAAGGAAGTCGAGCAAGTGAGAGACAAAGAGCTAGTTTATCTTGAGTTTGGGAGTCGAGCCTCCATAATTTTAAGGAATTCATTGGGGACTTCATTTGTATAAGTAGAGAGGCCTAGAACCTCATTAGGATTCAAATTTTTGTTGTAAAAATCTAAGTTATTTTCGAGCTCCAGACTTGTGGAAGATTTTGATGTAATTTTATGTTTTGGTAATAAGAATGAGTTTTGTTTTGAGCCAGCACTGAGTTAACTCAGAGGGCTGAAGCTCTTGGGTTAGGGCCCAACCCTAGCAGCCAAGGCTCCTCTTTTTTATCTCTATGTTTAGCTTAGTTTCATAGTTGTATTGTTAATTTGTATTTAGAGGTATTTTCATTGCAAGTAGTGTAGATTTGATTGGTTGTTTATTAGTTTGCTTCCATTTGTGCCTTAATTCAATAGCAGGTTGGCATGGATAAAAGAAGCAAAAAAAAGCTGTCAGCAGGGGTCTTGGCCTCACTTATTCCCTCTGGATCATGATTTGAGGAAGGGACCCTTACGCAACCCCAAAAACACAGATTTCTATTTCTTTCATAAGCTTTAAGAGTTTACTGTATTTTAGCTAGAATTTGATCAGTTTTGCAAAGTAGGATCGCATTGATATCTCTTCTATCTTCATTCTTGCAGTAGATCTCATCCATGATTCCATTCCTTTCAGCTACTTTCCTCATGCATAAGGTAGGTAATTAGTTCATTAATTCTGCTTTCCTAGCTTATGAGAATGCTTCTTGTTTACATGACTTCTTGGAAATTACACATGTTTGATGTAGAGTAGGCACTTTAGAAATAGACAAAGATCTCATAGCAAGCAACCACCTTCCAACTCCATTCACCTATAGGAATTCCTCCTTTCCATCAAAACCTTCACCAATTTCATCATTTTACATAGGAATTTCCTGAAGCATTTTGAGCGAATCCAACCATCTCCTAAAATTTGTTTTTGGTTTTGAGTGACCCTAGACCTATTCTCACTCCATTCCACTCATAAAGTACATTCCATAAGCTTTCCATCACCTCCAACACCCATTTTTTTTCTCATGGCTGCATCCTGTAGAAATACAGGGAATCCTGTAGGTTTCTAGTACATCTTGTAGGTTTTCCTGTAGTGGCCTGTTTTGAGGCCGAATTGAGGGAAAACCTCTAGGAAGCCCCCAAAGGTCACCCAAGGGTCTCCCACACCATCCAACCATCTCCTAAACCTTCCATCCATCCTCAAACATCCCTAAACCACCTGCCACATCACCACAAGAGATTAGTTTGCATATTTGATTTTGCATGAAAAGAACAAAAAGACAAAAACAGAGTTATTTCAGTCCCTTTACTTGCACAATAGTGATGTTTGATGCTTTTAACTTCCATGCTTAGATAGTAGCATTTGGTTCATGTTAATTTAGCATTATTGCAAAGCATAGTTTCTTAGCAGTTAATTAGGAAATGGTGTGATTTAGCATTGAATTTCGGTCTTTTTCATTATTGCAATAGATCAGCTCTCTCTTAGATTAGATTTCCCTTTCTTTCATCAAGAAACCAAGCTTCTTCTGAATCCATAGAAGTCTAGCTTGAAAACCCCCAGTGGTCTCTCGCTAGCTGAACAAGTGACAAAAGGCAGAACCATCACTTTTACTTGTGTATACAACACTGTCACCTCCAAGTTTGTATGAACCTCGGGTTGATAAAGTAAAGCTGGTAGCCCAGGAGTTGCAACATTCTTGCTACAATACTGGTGTTAATCACATGGTGTCTAAGTATACGATAATTATGGCTATAGCCATGCAACCCTTGTCCTGATAAGCCATGTCATGATCCAGATACATGCCCAAGTCATCGCCAATTCATTGGAAGATGTCCTCCACCCAGAATTGGAGAGGGAGGCATGGGAGGCGAACCCAGGTCAGTCTCACTCCAAATTTTTTCTTCTCTGGATCAAATAACAGTGACCATTGTTTTAACAGTACAAGAGTCATTTCAATATGCCAATACCGGGTTAATACTCAATCCATCGGCTCTAGAAGTAAGAAGATGAGCACGAACTAGCCCCGAGATAGAGTGATGACTGCCAGAAGCTGAGCCATCAGGTTCCCCCAAACTTCCATAGTCCATTTTCTAAGCTGAGATGGTGTGTAATCCCTGCCACGGACCCTGCCCACCAACACTCTACTCTCCATTAGGGCAGCTTGTGCCATGCTAATCCTAACCCTGAACATTAGGAGCCTGTCATGATCCCAAATCTTGGAGAGCTTTGATATTTTTTCCCCCTATTCTGGGTTTTGAACTTAAAGGAGCTCAATCAGTCTGAGGGTTTTTGTCGGTGTGAGAGGCCCAATTTTCTTCAGGTCCTGTGTCCAGCCTAGAAATTCCATTGAAGAAACCCGAGGAGTGAGAAATAGAGGCAGTGTTTGGATGAGTCAAACCCTCAGGAGTAGACCCAAACAAGCTAGAGGATGGAGGTTGAGGCCCCTGTACTACCTGAGCCATCCCACAAACCCCAATCAGCGGATCCCCCACTCTGCTCAGAAGCTCTTCAGAACGTTGATGTGCATGAGACCAGTTCTGGAACTCTAAAGGAGATGGAATGGAAAGAAAAGGAGACTTCTTACCCTCTCCCAGGCCTAAATAACCCTCTGAGACCATTGAAGCTGGTTGGGAGAAACCAAAACCCTAGAGGGTTACCTCCATGTCATCCATTAAATAGGAGAGATCAAGTATCTGCCCTTTCGATAGTCGAGATGATTTTGGTTCCTTCCCCACCCTTGACATGTGTTTGTCTTCGACCCAGATATCAACTGGTGCCAAGCTGTCGGAGGAGTATTCAAGCAGCTTCTCCTCCATGCATATACCCAAAACCGTAAGAGTGGTCGTTACCGTTCTGAGAAACCTGTGCTAACATTCGACAGGTGCTGACCCTTGTGAAGTCTTCAAAAACACCTAGAGAAAATGGAAGGTGCTTCAATAACCTAACCACAGCTACAGATAAACCTCCCTTAACCGCATCGAAAAAGACCAGACAGAAAACCACAAGGAAAACCACAGCTGTTCCCAAACCCTGTCAGTGAAAAAATGAGTAAAATACCCTGGGGAAGTGGTTGTTAAAACAAAGACTTCGCTCAACAAAAATGGGAAAATTTGCCGGCCTCTTCCCAAAGATCACAAGACAACTTGTATGAGTTAACTACGTTAATTTGATTTAGTTGGCTCAGTGAATTCGAGTTGAGGGTCTAACTAGAGTCATGTAGAGTGTCCCCTACTTTATATGAGCCCTAGTTGAGTTTATTTTGAGTTGTAATTAATTAATTCAGTGTAACTAATTTAAATTCAGTTAAACTAGTTCCAACTGATGGAGGAACTAGTAGGAGGTCATACAGTGGGGTGTTGCTTCATGTGTTCAACCAGTTAACTAATGATTCACTCATAAATAACTCATGCATGTCAGATATGAGAGTTACCCAGTTGAGATTGGAGTTCAAGGGCAGTGTATTATCAGTTGTATAATCATATGAATTATACGTGGTGCATGCAATTAGTGGAAGGTCTATGAGGATTGCACAATTCATATTGAAGAATTACTCTAATTAATAGGGGATAATTCTCAAAGAAATAACGCAAGGAAATAGGGAATTGGGTAGGCTTGGATTTTGTTAAGTATTGACCAAAGCTTGTCTAGGAAGTTGTGAGATAGATAGAGATAGTGTAGAGGTTGCTTAGGCTCGAGAAAACCATTGTAATCTTCTCATATTTTATGACTGATGCAATATACAGATAGAAGGGGTTTTTAGTTGTGGATTTCCACAGGAAATCATTGTGTAATGTGTTGGTTAAATTCTTTCTCTTGTATGCTTCATGATTTCTCAATCAATTATTATTTCCATTGATTTGTAGAGTAGATTCAAGTCTATTGTTTTAGTAAATTACAATTAGCAGTTTGAATCTAAGAGGAATTTCTACATGGTATCAAAGCTGAAATCACTATAGAAGAGAAGAATATGAGTTTGTCTTTGCAGGAATAATGAGTTTTGCATATCTATTCTCCAAATCTAGCAGCAAGACCAGGATGGTGTTCTATGGTCTGAGGCTCGAGTATGCCCCTGAGGGTATCTCGAATTACATTGCTTGGAAGGAATGGATAGAAGTAATCATGGAAGATAATGGATCAAATGAATACATTGATAGAAATGTTCTAAAACCAGTAGCTGTAGATGCACAGAACCTTGCAAAGTGGAAGAAGAATGTAGCCAAGACAAGAAGGATCTTACTAGGAGTTCGAGATCATATTTTCTCGAACCTCCACAGGAATGATACTCCATATGCAATACTTATTTTAGAACAACAGTGACCACAGGAAGCTGGCACTAAAGGACACGCTTCTGAAAATCAACATGGAGAAGGGCGACACAATACCACAATACTTGAACAAGTTCACCCAAATTTTGGGATGAGCTTGGGAGTGTAGTTATTGAAGATTATCTGGTCATCCTAACACTTCTTAGCCTTCCCAAGAGCTGGCATAGTTACCGGGACTCATAAAATTGGAGGGAGAAGATATAAGAGTGGGAGTGTTTGTGGTCCGACTTGATGCAAGAAGAGATTAGGCATAACACCAGAGATGGAACCTCGTCCAAGAATGAGGATGAGGAGAATAATGCCTTAGATAGAAAGGAAAAGAAAGGGAAAGGAAAGATAGGAATGTTTTCACTATCATGAGCTAGGACATTATGCCAGGAAGTGTCTACATAATAAGTTCGGCAAGAAGCCCTCAGGAGAAGCGGTAGGTGAAGTTCTTGCTTCAAAATCAAGTTGAATTTCACTCTCATTTCATGCATGGTGTCATCAATATAGGTAGTGTGGTATCTAGATAGTGGAGCCACATTCCATATGACCAATAACAAATAATTTTTCAGTCAGTTTGAGGAGAAGGACCTCTAGCTGCACATTGAATTGGGATATGATGGAAGTTATAGTGTGACCGACATCTATACTATTACCTTTTAGAGGGAGTCTGGTTCTCCTCTCACATTAAAAGATGTCATGTATGTTTCGGGTCTGAAGAATAATTTAGTTTGAGTTTCTATGTTGGAATATCATGGCTAGGATGTGATATTTAGCAAAGGAAAGGCTTTCCTTCGTCACATAGCTACAGGAAAAGCGAAGCGGATCGAGGTTTGGGTGAAGAACCTCTACAAATTGGATGTAGAATACTGTGTTGCTTTTAGCACAAAGGCATAGAAGGTGCAGAGCTGAGATATTGTTGAATTATGGCATAGAATATTGGGCCACTTACATCACGAAGCTTTGAAGATCATGTAGCATATTTCTACAGGACTTCCCAAGGGTGCACTAGAGAATAGAGACACATGCAAAGGGTGTACATTGGGGAAGTACACCAAAGCCACCTTTCATGTTAATGACAGTCGAGTGCAAGCGATCCTTGAAAGAGTTCACTTAGATGTGTGTGGACCATTCACAACATCCTCCACGACCAAGCACATGTATTATGTGATATTTGTAGATGATTTCTCATGTAAGTGTCAGATTTTCTTCACGTAGAAGAAAGATCAGACATTCTCTAAATTTTGTGAATTTAAAGCACTTGTTGAGAAATACATTAGTAAGAATGTGAAGGCTCTCAGGAGTGATAACGGTGGAGAATATGTGTCAAATGAATTCAAGAACTTTTGTGCATCAGAAGGCATTCGATGGGAGTTAATAGCACCCCATAACCCACAAAAAAATGGGGTGGTTGAAAGGAAGAACAAAAGTACTGTGGGAGTTTCATGGGAAAAATTACATGATCAGGGCCTAATGTTGCACTTGTAGGTTGAAGCATGAAACACAGTTGTATATGTGTAGAACAAGAGTCCTCATCAGATTCTCGGGATGAGTACACTAGAAGAATATTTTTCAAGTAAGAAACCAAATGTGGCACACTTCAGGATATTTGGTTCTTCAGTTTACTATCATGTTTCCAAGGATGCAAGGAAAAAGCTAGAATCAACAACTAAGTTGGGCATATTTGTGGGATACATTGATACACCTCACAAGTATCGGGTGTACCTACCATCTCATAGGATAGCATTGGTTCATATAGATGTGAATTTTGATGAAGAGAAGGCCATGAGATGTTCCCTTGAGGAGGGGCTTAATTTACATGCATATTAGGAGCTTTTATCTCTAAAGGAAGAACCTCAGGATATTGTGGAGCATCCACATGTGGAGGAGAAGAGAGTGGAAGAACCCACTCATGAAATGACTTCCAAAGATGGAAGTAAGTGCACCAGAGAAGCTGATAGATTGATGCATGATGCTAGAGAGAATGTGGGAGTACCCACATCAAAATGCAGACAAAGGAGGTCACCAGATCAGTACATAGGCTACATGGCTCTTATGAGTGAGAGTATATAGATTGAGCCATCCTCATTCAAGAGAGAAGTGAAGAAACCAATATGGGTTGATGCCATGGTAGAGGAGCATAACTCCATTATCAGAAACAGTGTTTGGGAAGTGGTCCCAAGACCATCAGACAAGTCAGTGGTGAGTTCCAGATGGCTTTACAAGTTAAATCAAGCAAGAGATGGGAGTGTTGAGAAACAAAAGGCTTGATTTGTGGCTAGAGGTTTCTCTCAGGTGGAGGGAATTTATTACTAGGAGACCTTTGCTCCAGTAGCAAGGTACTCTTGAATCAGATCTATTCTAGCACTTTCAGTGCAAATGGGATGGAAGCTACATCAGATGGATGTGCAGATAATATTCGTCAATGGAGAGATTGAGGAAGACGTGTACAATGAGCAACCAGAAGGATTTTAGACCTTCAACAGAGAGTCACATGTGTATAGACTCAAGTGAGCGTTGTATGGATTGAAACAAGAACCTCGTGCTTGGTACACCAGGATCAATAGTTATTTCACCAGGTTGGGCTTCACCAAAAGAAAAGAACATGAAAAATTATACCATATTGTGGTTGAAGGTAAATTATTGATTATATTATTATATGTTGATGATTTAATTCTAACAGGCGATGAGAAGCTAGTAAAATCTTGCAAAGAGGATCTTGCAAGAGAATTCGAGATGAAGGACTTGGAACTCATGCATTATTTCCTTGGTATGAAAGTATGGCAAGGAGATGAGGAACTATTTGTCCATCAGGGAAAGTATGCCTATGAGATGCTGAAGAAGTTCCACATGGAGAGCTTAAAACCAATGGAGACTCCTCTAGCAAGGAATTGGAGGAAGGAAGATGCTATTTCAGGTGAAGTAGTGGAGGTTACTATTTACAAACAACTTGTGGGTTCACTTATGTATTTGGTGAATACCCGATCGGACATATGTTTTGCAGTTAACCAAATTATCCAAGCAATGGTTAAGACAACCAAAATCTATTGGAAGGTAGCTACATGTTTTGAGATACCTTAAAGGTACTGCTCAGTTTGGTCTTTGGTATAGACAAACAGAGGGAGTGCAGGTGCAAGGCTTCACAGATGCAGATTGGGTGGGGAGTCCATTAGACAGGAAGAGAGCATCAGGGGTAATCTTCAATATTGGGTCAAAATAATTTCTTGGTACAATAGGAAACAAAGATCAGTTGCACTCAGTTCAGCAAAATCAAAGTACATGGTTGTTAGTCAAGCAACTTATGAGACTATTTGGATGAGGAAGATCCTTGTTGGGTTATTTGGTGAGTAGATGGATCCTACAATGATTTACTATGAAAATCAAAGTTGTGTCAAAATCTCTGAGAATACAATTTTTCATGATCAGTCCAAGCATATTGACATCTGGTATAACCATCTACGAGATTGTGTGCAAAGGAGAATCATGTTGTTGGAGTACATTCTTACAGAGGAAAATGATGTAGACATCTTGACTAAGGCACTGTCAAAAGGAAAATTTGAGTTCCATAGAGGTACGATTGGGGTATATGATAATCCTCTTCTTGTTGAGAGGTACTGTTGAAAATGAAACAAGAAAATCCTGATTTAATTTTTTCCTTAAATTAAATTAGGAGTAAAATTGTAATTCCACATCACAAGATAACTTGTATGAGTTAACTAAATTAATTTAACTCAGTTGGATTAGTTAATTCTATTTGAGAGTCTAGCTAGAGTCATGTAGAGTGTCTCCTACGTTATAGGATCCCTAGTTGAGTTTATTTTGAGTTGTAATTAATTAATTCAATTTAACAGAGTTAAAGTTAGTTAAAATAGTTCCAACTGATAGAGGAACTAGTAGGAGGTCAGAGAGTGGGGTGTTGCTTCATATGTTCAACCAGTTAACTGATGATTCACTCATAAATAACTCATGTGTCATATATGAGATTTAACCAGTTGAGATTGGAGTCCAGGGAAGTATACTATCAATGATATAATCATCTGAATTGCACAGGTGGTGCATGCAGTCAGAGGATGGCTTATGAGGATTGCACAATTCATATTGAGGAATTTCCCTAATTAATAGGGGCATAATTACCAAGGAAACATTGAAAGGAAATAGGGACTTGGGTAGGTTTGGATTTGTTTAGGTATTGTCCTGAGCTTGTCTAGGAAGCTATGAGACAGATAGAGATAGTGTAGTGGTTGCTTTGGCTTGAGAAAAGCATTGTAATCTTCTCATATTTTTTGACTAATGAAATATACAAATAGCAAGGGTTTTTTGTTGTGGTTTTCCCCAGGAAATCATTGTGTAATGTGTTGATTGAATTCTTTCTCTTGTATTCTTCGTGATTTATCGATCAATTATTGTTTCTGCTGATAAGTAGAGTAGATTCAATTCTATTGTTTTAGTAAATTACAATTAGTAGTTTTAATCTACAAGGAATTTATAAATATAGGACTTTTTTTTTTCTCAGTAAGACTACTCTAGGAAATTATATTATATACAGAGAGAAATTACATGCAGTGAAACAAGTTTTCCAAGGCCAGCGATGGCACTGTGGTATAGCAGCTGACATTTGCTTGCATTGTGCTTTGGATGCCCCAAAACCTCATCAAAAGTCATTGTTTAGCTTTGACATTGCCCACGCAGGGGCTGAGACTCAAAAACACTACCCACGCAGGGGCGACCTTGGATATTAGCAGACTTCCATAATAAACTAAGTGACATAATTGAAAACAGAGCAGGACCTACATAAAGATTACCAGACCCATTCATAATAAGCGACCAAGACAGAGGACCACAAAACAGGACCAAGCGACCGAGACAGAAGACCACAAAACAGGACCTGAAAGGAGGATGGATGGTGGCGCTATTCTTCTGGTTCCAATTCTTCCGGCTCCATCTCCACGACCGGGTACCCAAAGCCCTCCTGGGGGTCTGCCTGGACCTCTTCCGCTCCCGCTCTGGACGTCGACGCCTCCTGCGTCTGAATATGGATGGGCGCCTTTCCTTTTGCATCGATTGCTTGTTCCTCGACCTTGTCCAACTGATTCGCAGAGGGTAATTCTCTGCTGCTTGCTCCATCATGGTCCTTCTCTGCGTCTCTGGCAAAGAGGATTGAAATATGGGCATTAAGATTTCCCAACTTAAAAACGGCTGTGCCAAATGCTGGAAGCGCAGGCGGCCCTGGCGGTCCCTCATTCGGGACGGAGGTGTCCATGAACTGAGATACTTGCAGGTGGGGAATTCCGACTCTGCGAAAACAGTAGCAACAACAACAATGGTGATGCGCTTCTGCCGCTGCGGGAGGGCGAGAAGGTGCCCCACGACCAGGCCCTCTTCGACATGGTTGTCTTTCTCTTGTTCTGGCCATATGGACGGAGGAACTGACCAGAATTTCCGCTTCACTGATCCAATTCCCAATCTCCAGAGTCTCCAGAGGGCAGAGAATGTTCCAGCACTCCTGCACCTCGAACTGGTCTTGCCAAGAATGTCGCAGCAACAGCCTTGCTCCAGCCTTAATATCCATGGCTCTCTCTTGGAACCTGAGCGCCATGAATGCGCTCTTCTCTCACCGGCTGCCAACATTAATTCAATTACGAACTGGAGCAGGAGCTCCCTCATTTATTCCACCGGCGTGATGTGCCTCGTCCCTCCACGGGCTGGCTCGTGGCAGCTCTCGCTGGCCATGTGGCCTTGCCATACTATCTGTACCTTCACCCGCATCCGGGTTATAAATATAGGACTTTAAAGATATCTTATTTGGGTATTTTCATATTGATCACCTTTGACAGGTATTAGATCTCAAAAATGGCATATAGGTTAGGTTCACCACCTTGCATTGTGCATTATCAATTTCCCCATTTTGGCCTTAGGATCAATCCCACCAAATTGTGATGCAAAAGCATCTCTCTATTTAGAAGTGTCATAATTTGTGCGGTAGAGCCTACGTTATCATGGGTTCTCTAGATGGTATATTTTTGTCACTTGGAACCCATGCTGTGTTTTTTTCACAGGATCAGGAATCCTCTTTAGTCCCATCATGAATTTTCATTGAAGTTACATACTGCTTCATCACTGTTATTCTGACTTATACCTCAAAAGATCCCATATGTTCAGTCATACTGTTGCATTGCATTTGACTACTTGCACTTTTAGCCTTATGCCAACTCCAACTTGCTCTATTATAAGCCTTTTTTCTGATTCTATTTCTAAAATTTCAAGTCTTACATTTATTTCTTTTGAGACTTGACACCCTTATCCTTAGAGGGAACATTCCTCGAGTGTATTTATCCTCCAAACTTTCCCCTGCATTGAGCATAAGAATGTTCTAATTGATAAAACTAATTTGCTTGCCTGCGGCACTCATTCCCTCTATTGTACTATACACATTATTTTATTTTATTCTTTTTTCAATATTTTATAATATGAAAAAGATTAAAAAAAAGGTGGGGACGAGAAGAGTTTATTTCTTTAACTTGGTAGCACAATCAATTATGTTACCCTTGAAAAAAGAGCCTTGTTATGAGTCTTGAACTCATTGGGTTGGTAATTAGTATGACCTTAAGGAATTAAACCTTGTTTCAAAGTCAATACTCCTCTAATTGGTTACTCTTCTAGTCATATGAAGAGTTTGTTGATGCCTCCTATGTCGCAGACTTATACAATGTTCATTTTTGGTCCATGTTGCCTTAGTCACAAAATCTTTCGTGCTTATTCTCAAGAGATATAACTTTGTGTTAGTATGGAAGGTCCTCATTGACTTCGTACTGGTGGGTCAACTCTTATCGAATCTGACATTTTTCTCTATCAGTAGACCTAGTGTAGCACCCTTATCCTATTTTCATCATTGGTGGGTAACCTTGTGCCCAACATCAATTTTCATCATTGTTGTTTGACTAGGTTTTTTCCCTTATGTTCGCCGTTAGCTTTTATTATTAGACATTGGGATGCGTGAGTACCTTAGTTTCCATTTGACCCTATTCATGGATTCCTCACCTCTGTTAGAAACTTTCATCACTATTTAGTATTCATAGGGTCTCTTCCATACACTATTCCATTTGGTGCATGCAAGAGACATACTTGGTGGTGGTCCATTCAATATTTTTTGTTTGAGTTATTCTAAATCATTAGCCTTTTAGTTATAATCATGTTGGTTGATGGGGTATGACGAAATTCCTTCCTTCTGTTGGATATTTTCAGTATCCAAGAATAATATGTAGAGTCTTTTTCAGTACCTTGGGTTTTACACTCATCAGTGGAAAATTCCCTCACTATTGGTAGTGGGAATACATCAATGTCCCATTTTTGATAGCTTAATTCATGTGTTAAACTTCAACACATTCATTCACAATTATTCGATTGTACTTGGTACCTTGACATCCATTATCATTATTAGGGGCTATAATCACATATTTTAACAATATACATCAATGACTGATAATCAAATGATTTCTCAAATGGTTGACTTCAGCTCATTTATGACAATAGTGTAGAAATGTACCATTGACAGTTGTTTTTGAGGACCTCAGGTTGTGTTAGCATTCATGTTCACTTGACAAATCCTTCAATTTTTCTAGTGAAATCCACTTTTATATGATGTCCTTAGTTCAACAAAAACTTGTATGTTGGCGCCCAAGTTTTTGGAAAATACCACTCCTTTATATATGACTATAGTACTTCAATGGGTGACCAATTATACACTTCACTTTGTTCCACACATCCTCATATATTATACTAAGATGTATCTCCTGTAACACCCTCCTCCCACATCTACCCATGTAACCTGCCAAACGGGGTAAACATGTGACGAGAGGCTACTATTATTGGATTCAACCTCATATGTGACCTTAAGGAAATGGAATCAACATAAACACAACATATTGACCTTCCACATCAGCTACAAGACCCCTAAGAACCATGCCAACATTTCATGCAGCTTGCCCTTTGGTCCCACAGAAGTTTTTTGATCGTCTAACCTTTGGACGCTCTCATGCTATGGGCATGCCAACATCCAAGGACCTATGGATGCTCTCACAGGCCTGCAAGCTAGCGTCCAAGGACCATTTTGTCTATTTATGTGCCAAAGTCCTTGGGATTTAAGCCAATTTTTCAGGCCCAGAGCCCAGGTCACTACCCAAAATGGAATGACATCTTCAGAATAGTAAAATAACAGGGAAATAATGCTGCAAAAGAAATTAGTTGAATAAGCCCATAAACAGACCCCTACTAGTCATGTCAAGCATTTCTTCAACCATATCATAAATATGTAATCTACAGATGTAAACAATAGATTTAAGAATGGGGTTCTCATTCTTATCTGAGAATTTCTAAGAACCATTGTTCCCTCATGTCATTTGCTACATTATAATCTATTAGGTCATATAGACATTGTCCATTCATTTACAAGTAAAAACATGATGAGAGCCATACATAGCTGCTGTCATGAAACATATACTTAACTGGCATAGTAACAACACAAATATTGCAAATACATCAACCATAGAATCCACATATAAACAAGTACATTTACACATGAAAAACGAAGGGAATGAATTTCTCATAAATGAATGTAGAAACTAACCGGGGATGGGACTACCACATTCCACCCGACCATAGATTGGTTGAGCCAAATCTCTCTTCATCCAATCGCTCTCGTGCCATATTCTAACCATGAATGTGGGACTCATAACCAACCGAAAATAATCAAACAATCATGGATGCTACCGAAGTTCTCCACATACACCGTGAGGAATTTGAGTGCCTCCTAGTCTCTCAGGCTTTACTGTAATCCACAGTCTGATCGAGGGATTACTAGGCCCTACATCGAGACCCACTCTCGAGGCTTTATCGTACATCCCATCCTGGGACTACTAGGCCCAATAGAGAGCAATCCACTTCTTGGCTTTATCGTATATCCCACCATTCATTGGCAAGGATTCCTAGGCCCACTGAGGCACACAATCCTGGAATTACTGCAACCCATAGTCTGGATAAGGGGTTATTAAGCTAGTGGCTTTACCATGATCCATGGTCTGGTTCACGGATCACTAGGCCACGTGTCTCTCATTTTTGAGAGCCATTGCCTTTGCCAGTTTCCTTAGCGACAATAAACCAAATGAACACCCCCTATGATGTCTTACCCAACATGCAACTTGGAATAAGTATCCCATCAACTGTGGTTATTATTTTTCCCTTTATTACCTTTTATAACATTGAATTTTCACTAGGGCTATTACAGAACCCTCCCCTTGGGGCACACCATCCTCGATGTTCAATCACACATTTACCTCAACAAAATTGCTAGAAAGAAGACATACTACTCATGGAGCTTTATAACGTAGCTTGATGCAGTATTTAAAATGATCACCGTGTTGAATGCCAACCCACATGACAACATAACAACATGATAACATAATAACATGATAACATAGTAACATGACAACATAACAACATGATAACATAATAACATGATAACATAGTAACATGACAACATGACACACATACCGCTCATTGGAGCTTTATAACATAGCTCATGGAAGTATTTACATCCATATACATATGTACATACACCAAAACATCATCAAAACATGTACCAAAACATATACCAAAACACCATACCAAAACCACTTTGCCTCAACCAGAAAACAAGGAAGGATACAGAGCCCACATCTGATCCTCCATCTCCCATGTAGCTTCATCGGGCCCAAAGTGCTTCCACTGCAATTTAACTTGCTCGATTGCTCAGTTTTGGAGCACCTTTTTATGCAATATACATTGAGGCTCCGACTGGAATTCTCCATCTGGTTCCACCTACAATACAAACCACTCAATCACATGATCAACATCTTTAACATACTTCTTAAGAAATGAAACATGGAAAACATCGTGGACTATCACTGTTGGAGGCAATGCAAGTCAATAGGCAATTGGCCCAATCCTTTGAACAATACTGAAGGGTCCACAAAACCGTGGTGCCAACTTGGCACATGATTGAATATGTAAGGAGCTCTTCTTTAGTTTGTTACGCAATTACACTTGTTCCCCAACCTGGAACTCCTTGGAAAAAATGTTTCGATATGCATATATCTTATGCCTATCCTGCGTTGCCTTTATATTATTCTTGATTACCTGCATTTCTTGTTCCATGTCTGCCAACATATCTGGTCCAATAAGTACCATATTCACTGGATCACTCTGGCTGATGGGAGTATTACAACTCCACCCATACAATGCCTTGAAAGGACTCACCCTCAATGACTCTTGATAACCATTTTTATATGCAAACTCAACCAGGGGAAGGTACTCCTCCCACTTCCACTGATAATGCATCACATACATCCTCAACATGTCCTCCAATATCCTATTGACCCTCTCTGTCTGTCCATCTGTCTGCGAATGATAAGTTGCACTGAAGGCCAAATATGTGCCCAAACCTACAAACAACTCCTTCCAAAACTTGGAAGTGGACTTTTCATCCCTGTCCGACACAATATTCCTTGCAAAACCATGCAATCTGACCACATCTCTGATGAATACCTATAGTACATCGCTAGCTGAGAATGTAGACTTCACTGGAATGAAGTGTGCAACCTTTGTCAACCTGTCCACAACAACCATGATGGAATCATGTTGTTTCACTATCCTTGGCAACCCTGTAATGAAATCCATGGAAATGAACTCCCATTTCCATTTTGGAATTGCAATCGGTTGTAGCAGTCCACCTGGGTACTTACACTCTGCTTTCACATGCCGACAGTCAAAACACCTAGCCACAAACTCTTCTACATTCCTCTTCATGTTTGGCCAATAATATAAATACTTCTCTCTTGTCAGTGTATTTTGATAACCTGGTTGAATCGAATATGGTTTCACATGAAACTCTCTCAAGATTACCTTCTTGAGCTCACTGTTGTCTGGCACATATATCATGTCTCTAAATATAACCAATCCATTTGCTGTAAGGCAATAGTCCACATCTAGTGCACCTGCACTTATACCTGTACCGATACCACTACCTGTACCATCACCTATACCTGTACCAGTACCCTACAGCAACATGTGCATAATCTCCATGTATTTGACATCCTGTTGGCCTGCCTACAAGATCCTACCTTAAAAGTCTATCCCATAGGAGCTCATAGTTGTTAAGTGATTTACCTGTACCCGCCTGCTAAGAGCATCTACCTCTTTGTTCTCTTTTCCTTTGATGTACCTAATCTCGAAATAAAACTCATTGATCGTGGCCAACCATCTAACTTGTCTGGCATTCAAATTTGGTTGGTCAAACAAATACCTCAACCCAATATGATCACTCATGAGTAAAAACCTCCTACATGTGTGATCACTGCTAACTCAAGATCATGCGTTGGGTAGTTCTGTTGGTTCTCATTCAGTTTTTGTGACTCATAGCATACCACTTGTCCATCCTGCATAAGGACTCCACCAAGTCCTCTCTTGAAAGCATTTGTGCACTATACAAACTCTTTGGCTGGATCTGTAATCTATAGCACTGGTGCATGTGTCAACAATTGCTTAAGCTACTCAAAACTAGCCTCACACTCCTCTTTCCATTGAAACTTCCTACCTTTCCTCTACAATGCTGCAATAGGATAGGAAATCTGTGAGAAGTTCCTAATGAACCTCCTATAATAGCCTACCAGCCCCATGAAATATCTCACCTAATCTACATTCTTGGGAGCTAACCACTTCATGATGGCCCTTATATTTTATGGATCTATTGCAATTCCCTCCTTGTAGACAACATGTCCCAAGTAATGTACCTCAGTCTAAAAGAAACTACACTTATTGAGCTTAGCATACAACTAATTCTCTCTCAACAACCTCAACACTGCTGTTAAATTTTTGACATGCTCTTCCTCATTTTTATAATATACCAACATGTCATCAATAAACACAATAACAAATTTATCCAAATACTGACACAACATATTATTCATCAAGCATATAAATGTAGATGGAGCATTAGTCAAACTAAATGGAACTACAACAAAATCATAATGCCCATACCTGCTCTAGAAATTCGTCTTGTAAATGTCCTCCTCTTTGATATGTATTTGATGATATTTGGATCTCAGATCAAGCTTTGAGAACACTACTACTCCCTTCCACTGATCGAACAAGTCATCAATCCTTGGAAATAGATACTTGTTCTTGATGGTCACTTTGTTTAAATGCTTGTAGTCAATGTATATTATGAGAGTACCATCTTTCTTCTTCACAAATAATACTAGTGCACCCCATGGTGATACACTTGGCCTAATGTATCCCTTGTCCAACATTTCCTTCAACTGCAACTTTAACGCTACCAACTCAGGTGTGCTCATCTTGTAAGGTGCTTTTGATGCTAGAGCTACCCTTGGCAATAAATCAATAGAAAATTCTACCTCCCTGTGCAGTGGAAACTCCTGAAACTGTTGTAGAACTGGGTATCTTCTCAAGACATCTGCATCCTCAATTTCCTTACCCTTGTCACTAGAAATGTGCACTGCAAGTAACATACACCATTTCCTGTGACTACGCTTTGCCTACATAACTATCACCATCCTAACTGATGTGCTTTCCTCTTACCCTGAGACTTTTGATTCCACATTGTCATCAACACACTCAATGGCTTTTCCATAAAATCCACTTTGGTCCTATGAAGACACAACCAATCTGTGCCCAACAACATATTGTGTGATCCCAATGGTAATACATTCAGATGTGCTGCAGTATGCATGCCATTTAATTCAAATGCACAAGATCTTACCAAATGATGAACTTACTTCTTTGTACCTATATCCAATTGCACTAACCAATATTTTGCATGAAATTCCTTATTCAAACAACACTGATCCACGAAGTCAGGACTAACATAGCTATATTTAGATCCAGGGTCAATCAAAACATAAATAACTTGATGACAAAGCTTATCGTCCATCTCAATGATAGATTCTTGGTGCTCTTCCTGTCTATTATCCAAGAATGCATAAATATGAGGAATACTATGCCCCACATCCCCAAAAGTCTGCACCTCTTGTGCACTGTAAATCTTAGGCCTACCACCCTAATTCTACTAATGATCTCTCCTAAGGTGTTCCTCACCACATGTCCAACACTTCAACTGTCCATGTTCATTACCTCCGTGTTGCCGTTGTGATCCATGTCCCTGCCTAGCTACATTAAACTTCTTTTGAGGTGCCACATTTTCTATCTCCCCTCCATTTTTAGGCCTTTCTCTCTTAGGCTGCCATTTACCTTTACCTTTGTCTTTCCCTTTCCATCATGGTTGAGATTCATTCTTATTCTTTGACTGTTCGTAGCAATGCTTCAATTTCCTAATGCATTCCTCAAGTGATTGAGGCTCGTCATACTCAATCCGATCACTAAATTATAATGGAAAACCACTAACAAATCGATGAACTTTAGCCTTCTCAACTGTAAGATATAGTACATACCTCAATAGTTCTAGAAACTTGGTCATGTACTCTTCACCTATCTTTGATCCCATCTTTAGCTCATAGAATCCTTTGGCCTTACTGTCGTAGTACCTTTTTGACAAGTACTTCTTCTTGAAAATCCTCTTGAACTTACACCAATGCAAGTCATCCATCCTGATGTCTTTGACCCGCTTCACGTCTTCCCACCAAATGTATGCTTTACCTTTCAAGCTGAAGATATCGATTCTAGCCTTCATGTTATTTGTGTACTCATGCAACTCAAAGAATTTGTTCATCCCAAGTATCCAAGCCTCTGCATCTTCCAGCTTATTCATGTCTCCATCAAAAGTGGGTGGATTTTCTTTCTTAAATTCATCTAGAAAGTATCCCCTATCACTCCTCCTATAAGGATGATAACGATGACAATCATGATGCCCGTCAAAACTAGAACTAGAATAGTACCTGTACTCATTTCCCCTCCTATCCGAAGTGTCCAAAAACCTTCCATCTCTCACCGTGTCAACTCTATTCGACCTGTGTCTTCCAGGAGACCTGCTGCCATATGCCCCATTAGTTTTTTCCTCCTGTACATGGCTGATCCAGAGTGGCCCTTGTTGCTGCATTTTTGACAAAATTTGAAAGAGTATTGTGTTAACTTCTGCATGTTTCTCTTGTGCCTATATGATCCTGTCATTGTACACCTTACAACTCCTTATCTCTTCCTTCAAGCTTCTCAATGTGTCTACCAAATGAGAAGAATTCCCACCACGCTACTCATTCAATTCATAGGAAGAGACTTTGTAGTCTACAATCTTGCTAGCCATTTGATCTCTTTCTTGCAAGGCATACTATGTCAGCTAAACCAAATCATAATAAACCAACGTACCTTAGCATATCTCGGGGAGGATAACTTATCTGCAACATCACTAAATCAGCGTGATACATGTATAACATAATCATAATTGCATATAGACATATAACGAATAAGTGCATCAACACATAAAAATCATTCTATTTAGAGTTCAGTCATCAATGCATGACCATATCGACTACACATACCATGACAACAACAACCATTACACCATTGTACACATGGCCACATGCAAACATCAACATGCATAAACAATTCGTAATCAACCACACATATGCATGAACACATGTAATCAAGCATAAGCAAACAATACACGTAGCCAAGCATTCAAGAATGTAACCAAACATGAAAAATGATACATGTAAGCGACATGTAACAACATGTAACCGATCATACACTCATGACGATGCACTCCATAATAACAACATCAAATACCACATGACGACGTCACTACAACCATGATCAACATCATGAAAATGCGACAAAGACATGGAATGAAAGTGTAAGAGGCACACATGCAACTAACATGCATGCATGACCAATACACAACCCATCTAGTCTGAGGGGTGAACCCTGCTCTGATACCACTATGTAACACCCTCCTCTCACATCTACCCAAGTAATCCACCAACCAGGGTAAACATGCAACAATAGGCTACTATGATTGGATTCAATCTCCTATATGACCTTAAGGAAATGTAATTTACAAAAACATAACATATAAACCTTCCACATCAACTACAAGACCCCTGAGAACCATGCCCACAATTTAGGAAACTTTCCCCTAGGTCCCACTGAATTTTTTTTATCACTTGACCTCTGGATGCTCTCATGCTATGGGCATGCTAGCATTCGAGGACCTCTGGATGCTATCACAGGCCTACAAGCCAGTGTCCAGGGACCCTTTAGTCTAGTTTTGTGCTAGCGTCCTTGGGATTTGAGCCACTTTTTCAGGCCCAAATCCCAGGTCACTGCCCAGAAAGGAATGACATATTCATAACAGTAAAATAACAGGGAAACATTGACGCAAAAGAAATTAGTTGAACAAGCTCTTAACCAGACCCCTACTAATCATGTCAGGGATTTCGTCAAACATATCGCAAATATGTAATCTACAGGTGTAAAAAACATATTTAAGCACAGGGATCACATACTTATCTTAGAATCACTAAGAATCATTGTTCCCTCATGTCATTTGCTACATTATCATCTGTTTGGTCATTATTACATTGTCCATTCATTTACAATTAAAAACATGATGAGAGTCATACATAGTTGTTCTCATAAAACATATACATAACCAACATAGTAACAAAAAAAATACCATAAATACATTAGCCATATAATCCACATATAAACCAATACTTTTACACATGAAAAACCAAGGGAATGTAGAAACCAACCGGGGATGGGACTACCACGTTCCACCCGACCATAGGTTGGTTGATTCAAATATCTCTTCTACCAATCACCCTTGTTCCATATTCCAAGCATGAATGTGGTACTCATAGCCAATCGAAAAAAACAAACAAGCATGGATGCTACCGGAGTTCTCCACTTACATCGTGAATAATTTGAGTACCTCCTAGTCTCTCATGCTTTACAGTAATCCATAGTTCGATCCAGGGATTACTAGGCCCTGCACTGAGACCCACTCTCTAGGATTTACCATACATCCCATCTCGAGACTACTAGGCCCAATAGAGAGAAATCTACATCTTGGATTTACCTTATATCTTGTCATTCACCAGTAAGGATTTTTAGGCCCATAGAGGAACACAATCTTGGTTTTACCTCAACCCACAGTCTTGCTTAGGGGTTACTATTCCAGTTGCTTTATTGTGATCCACAGTCTGGTTCAGGGACCACTAGGCCATGTGTTTGTGGTTTTGAAGATCCACCCTACTCAACTTTGAAACCATTCGGCAATCCAGCTCAACTAAAGTATGAAAACTCATCTCATCAAGGCTATCAGGAAATGGAAAGACTAGGTTGAAAAACACTGTCATACCTGGGAGAACCCATGCCATGACAGAAAAAAACCAGATGCAACACCATGCATGCCCAATCTAGCAAGGAAAATAGACATGCAAATCGATACCTGCAAAGAATCCTATTATAGTTTCTTGATCCTACCTTTCCATGCTTGATCTTCACTTCCTCTTACCTTCTTTTCCCTTCTTGATCCAATGCCAAAGTAGTCCAAAAAACTATAAGTGTCCAAGAGAGAGAGAGTGAGAGAGAGGATAACGAGAGAGCTCCAAAACTGAAATGACAAAAGGTTACCAATTGATCCTCAGAAGCATTTTTATTAATGAGGCCTATATTTTCTTCATTTTCCATTATTTTCCTTCATTTTCCTCCTCACATGCAACCTATGACCTTTCACTTCCCTTTTCTCCTAATTTCCATTATTTTCATAAATAAATGTGCCAAAAAATGCCATTTTTCCTTTCCAAAGCCTTAACCATTTCCTTTGCCAATTTCCTTAGCCATAATAAACCAAATGAACACCCCCTAGGATGTCTTTCCCAACATCTAGCTTGGAATAAGTGTCCCATCAACCGTGGTTATTATTTCTTCCTTTATAACTTTTATTACATGGAATTTTCACTATGGTTGTTACAACTCTGTTGTGTATTGTTCACAACCATGATTTACTTTCAAATCTATTATGTATTCTTAAGATCATCATTGTCATACTTTACATACATCATTAGTGTACTTGATTGACGACCATGCTTTCTTTCCTATGAGCATGGGTATGCCCACCTCATATATGAGTTTTCTTATTGATTCCTTCTATAAGTATTGATCAGTCCTGAATTTAGTGAGATCCTCCTAGGCCATCCTGATGCATCCTCCCGTATATACATAATTTATATCAACCATTAGATGCCCTTCTGACCTCATACATTAGAGGGCATCTGTTATATCATATTTTTCCTCACTTATCATCACCTGCATTTGTTGGCTAGGGAGCATACCTTTTCCCTATGTAGACCTAAGTTTATATTAAAAAAAATAAATTCAAATTCCATACATGATATTCCCATATGAAAGTCATGCATGTACATGGGTACTTTGAAATAAACCCATGTATGGGTTAAAATATATTGAAAAAATATAAAGTATGTTATTTTTCAAGCAGGTTTTATGGGTTACACTAGATCCCCACTTACAAAAACCTATAAAATAACCACCCAAACTAATTTATGGTCATATAAATACATATCTTGGGTGGCCCTCATAGGAATCATTATCCTTCAAATTTGTACTCTGCCAAAATTCTCCCATATTAGGTTTTTTATTCCCATGATTTGAAGAACTCACATGTTTATAAGGAACCTTAGTTTCCATGTTGTGGTGCTGAGTTCTCTTATCTCATACTTGTATAGCTACTATTGGAGAAGGAGACCTTCAGTGGCTCAGGAAGGAAGGATTTGAAGGAAGGTTATGTTCTATTCCAGTATCCAGGATCATATGATCGTGTAACGACCTATGTGTTTCTATTATCAATAAAGAAGCTCATATTCCATTCCAATTCTCTTGTCTATATCTCATGTTGATGAATTTTTATTGAATTCATTGTTACACAACATTTTGTCACTGTCCCTGTACTCCCCATTCTGTGATCCTAGAGGAACTCTACAGTGAACCCCGCATGCTTTGCCTTCATGAAGAAACTCCCATATTGTCTCTTCATGAGCAGATCATTTCCCTTTTGCACCATTTCCCTTGAAACTTCTGTTTTGCCCAGTTTACAAGACCGGTGCTAATGGCCTTTGTCTTACCCGCACCAATGTGTAGAGATTAGCACTTCTCCTCGCGCCAATCGGAGTGACTGAGCTATGTTCCAGTCGCGCCAGTCCTGTTATGGAAAGTTTTTTAAATTAGGGCCGAAGCTTCCGGCTCTAGAAGCTCCGTAATGGAAGTCTGGTAGATGGTTTGGCCAGATGGGGCCGAGGATGACAATTTGGGCTCCTTTCCCCTATAATTATGGAACTACCTCAAGGGATAAGTCTTTCTCCCATGAGAAGAGGATCCATCTCCCATCCATATTTCCTATATAAACCTCCCTTCTTCCCAAGCACAAGCTAGTTTTTGGCTGAGTGTGAGTGTTATAGTTGCAAAGTGTTAATGCCATTTTGGTTTGGAGTAGACAAGAAAGCTATTACTATTTGTAGCTATATAGTTGTGTGAGGGGAGAAGCGTGTTTTGGTTTGGAGTGAAGCCTAAAGGGAAGAGCTTTAAAACTATTGTTTTTTGAAGCCATCGTGGAATGCTAGCGGAAGTGTGTGGGAACCTGGTCTTTTCAGAGGAATACTGTGACGTCAAGATGGATGGTTGTAATCTCTCTTTGATATTAATATATGCAACTATCGATTGATTTCCTACATGTTTTGTAATATTACATATTCACGGCTTAATGTTTCTTGACTTGTTAAGTAGGTTGAATTGCAATTTGTCTATTATTATGTTTGTGTGCTGTTGTTATTTACTTGTTTCAGGAGCTTGACGAAGGAAGCGAGAGATAGCTGGAGCGAGCAAGTGATGACATCACCAAGCAAGATCAACAACTAAGAGGTAGGCCGTCTTGATTGATTCTAAGCTAAGGAAATCTTCCATAGAATGTATCTGTTGTGGCTAGACCCATTATCGGGCTAGAGGAATTCGTTCGTGTCCACACTTATAATTTTACTTCACCACAAGTTGGCGACCACACTGGGGAATCCCAATCCTTTTGTTTGTCTTGGATTTTATGATTTCGTGAGAACTTTTCTAGTTTCACGTTTTCCCTTTGGTTCTTTCTTTTCTCCCGTTTATTGGCATAAGTCTAAAATTCATAGTAGTAGAAATGGTTCCTGTTTTGATTTTTTTTTTAAATTTTCCTTAGCTACCTCGGCCAACACGTTTAATCCATTGACAGTCGCGCCGACCAACGTGAATTGCTGAGGAACATTCACATTGACCAGCCTCTGGCGCTTGTTGTCAGTTAGGCAGTCTCGTCGAAGCTTGTAAGTGAATATCAGGGCTTGACCCCACTCTTGGCCAGTGTGTTCTGCTCTTGTGGCTTTGACCCCATAAGATTTTTGGACCATTTTCTCCCTGATTAGAAAGCTACTTTTCATTTGGTTTTGCTTGCTTGTTGGCTTGTCATCTTTCTATTTGATTGATTGAGTCATTGAGTGGCCAGCGAAACTAAGGCATCTACTTGGTCGCCCATTCAGCAGTTTGTGAACTCACTAAGTTGGGTTGTAGGTGTGTTTACTCTTTTCATTTGTTTTTGGTCCTTTTTATGACTTTGATCTCTTTTTGCACAAGTTTGAAAAAGTTTCGTTTACTAGCTTGAACGTTTCTTTTCCGGCATAGATTACATTGTTGGCTTTGTGTCCGATAAAGTCTGTATTTCATTGATCTGAATGAACTTCTCTTTTCATGTTTTCATCTTTTTGAAGAGCTCATTGTATCAAGAAATTTTTCATTGAAAGATTGTATGCGAAAAGTTTGTTTCGTTGTTTCACGAAAAAGTATAAAATTCTAGCTTGTTGCATCATTATGTTACGATAATTTGCATCTTAAAAAAAAAACTAGAATTGCATCAGCATTTGAAAAAGGAAGAAAATTTTTGTTTCTGAAAGGGCTAATAGATTAGTGTTTGTCAGGAAATTAGGAATTGGAATGCATTTTTCATTAGTTTATTTTTTGAAAAAGTAAGGTAGTGAAAGATCATTTCATTTTCAGTTGCTTTATTGTTTGCATTTGATTGAGTAGTTTCTACCCTCTCTAGTGTAGGCATTTCATCAAATTGAAAGAGTCTTGTCTCATTTAGTTGCATTTGAGATATTTCGATTAGCATTGCTAAGACCTAAAAACTGAAACTCAACTCAAGATTAACTCTAAAATGAATTCAATTAACCTAAGGCACATTTGATATTAACAATCATATCTAGAAGGTCTAGGCTAGAGACGTGTTCCAGCGTCTTTAAAACTAGCAGCTGTCATTAGCTTCGGCATTAGATAGAGCTAGTACAGATTTGTGCTCCCCGTACCATTGAGTAAATAATGGGAGACCCCACTAGGCTGCAACCCTTTTATCCTTAGGAAGTCGAGTCGACTGCCTTGCGAACGTGAGACACCGAACACAACATTCACGGAGATTGTCTACTCGTATTTCTTGGTTCACTAGGAGGTATTCTGCAGTTCACGGTTGCCTGGTAATCCTATTTACCTAGATCATCCAGAGTAGTAATTTGATCTTTTTGACTCATTAAACTTAAAATATCATTAGAGCACTTGTCCTTTCGAGCTCATTTCCAATTGAAAGCGATAGAGTCATCTTTGTTTCTTTCTCGACTCTTAAAAAATGAAAGAGCATCAGTCTTTTATGCGTCTTAATAATTGATTGCCCACGATCCAAAACATCCTGTTAGTCTTTTTGACCAAATCGTGAGTTCCCTTAAAAGGACATTTTAAAGCCTTGAAGTTATTTGTTCTGTCGACTAAGACAAGGTCATCGTGGCTGAACCATTTGGTTCACCCAATTCCTCTTCCTCTCCTTCGTCTGAAAGATTGTTTGAGGAGTCGTTTCCTGAGTTATCAGAGTCACTCAAGGACCAAAATGTTGAACTCGCAATTGTTTTGAGTGTTAAACCATTGTCATCTCGTCCTCCACCTACTTTCGATACAGGGTCATTTGCTGATCTTGGCCCGGAATCTTCGGACAATCCCGTTTGAACTCCAGAGAACTCGCTGACCACTGATGGTCAGCTTGGACTGGTTATCTATCCTCCGAACCCTCTATTTGACATTGTTGAAATATCACCTCAACGTCCTTATAGTTCGTACCACCAGCCGGGTGTTCCTTTCGAACTATCCCCCAGTACACGTTTGGCCATTCGTCATTGTTTGTTTTCAAACATGGAACCCAAAGGCGATGCTCCAGTCACATCTCCGGATGAGTCCAAAGTTTCTACTCCACACACTATTGAGGGGGAAGAATTGCAATTTTAGTTTCCTCCCAAGGGTTTCCCTTTTTCGGAAGGTATTCCCACTAGTTTTCCACCCAATTATGTGTCTTTGGGGCACTTAGTTTCAGGCACACCTAGTGCCTCATCACTCTACCATAATCCTGTATGGGCGTCAAGCATCAGGCCTATGTCAGGTCCATTCATCACGAACATGACTTCCCAACAGGTTGTTACTTCAGTCCTGGTGCAACCCACCGTTCCGAATACTCTTGTATCATCAATCCCAGTTACACGTCAGTCACAACCGGTAGTTTCAAAGATTGTCTCTGTCAGTTCCTTTGTCCCATTAGTCAGTGGCCAGATTGTGCCACCGCCTGGGGGGCAGAACCTGAATGTCTCTATGGTGTCAGGTGCCACTAATGTGAGTGGCTCACAAGCTCACATGCTTGGTATAAACCAACCCTCTTCTGGTATTATTTATAACCCTGCTGATCCTACTAGATCAAGCAATGTCCAGTACCAACAGGTTCAGAATCCCATTGGTTTGTCTGGATCGAGCAATGTTCAGTATCAATAGCCCTATGGGGCTCAGGTCCAATACCAAAATCCTTACGTTCCATATGGTTCTCAAGGATTGGTTAATCAACCTTACACCCTCCAATTCGGGCAGTACATCCAGCCTGGGTACAACCTTATTTAGTGCAGTAATTTCCTGGGCACTGTTCAGGTACACTTGCAACAGCAAGGACAACCTTTACAACAACTTGGGCAACCTTTATTACCACAAGGGAAACCTTTGTTGTAGCAAGGGCTCTCCACACAAAAGCAAGGGAAAATCATCCAGTAGCAAGGTCACTTGCAACAAACGCAAGTTCAATACTTACAATAGTTGCAGTAGGTCGCATAGCGACATATGCAATATGATCCACACTACTCAACCATACCCTTGTAGGGCCAACCTCTACAGACCCAGGGACAAATTTTGTAACCGCAAGGTCAACCATTGCAAAAAAAAAACTAACCAGAGCAGTAACAACCCTTGTATACATACCAACAAGGCTAACCCTTGTAGGGGCAGGGTCAAGGTCAAGTCCTCAAGTAGCAGGCCCAAAACCCACTTGTCCTAGGTCAACAGGTTCAGAATCCTACCGGCCAAGGACACCAGGTACAAAACCCTACGTCCAAGGGCAACAAGTGTATCAACCCTATGCCCAAGGACTGCAGGTCCAGAATCCTCTTGTTCAGGGGCAACAGGTTCATCAGCCCTATGCTCTAGGACAACAAGTCCCATATCCATATGTCCAAGGTCAACAGGCTCAACAAGCTTTTAAACCATATGTTGCTTATGAGAAACCTATGCCTGGACAATTTCAAGGTGTTCAAGGTCAAAATCCTCCCTATGGTCAAGGTAATCCACAATAGGGGCAGCCTCAGATGCCATATGGCCTAAACCGCCCACTGTGGGGCCAAAATTCTTACTAGCAGGGATGGGCTCCTCCATATGGCCCCGCTTATCAGCCTCCCATGCCTTTTAACACTGAATTATATTTCTTGGCTAAACTCGAGTTGCCGGATGTATCACACCTTACGAATGATCTGATCCTTCATTCGCCATACTGGCCTCCGGTGCCATCCAAGATAGCAAGTGATTACCCAAAGTTTGATGGAAAAGCTAAAGAATATCCTCAGGCCCATGTGATGACATATCACCTCTGGTGCTCGTCGAACTCGTACATGGACGATTCCATTCATCTTCGTCTTTTCCAACAAACCCTCATGGGTGCTGCAGTGAAATGGTACATCGAGCTACCTCGAAGTACTTACCATGACTTTAACTCTTTAGCCATAGTTTTTCTCACACATTTTTAGTTTTCGGTTCGATATGAAATTGACACCTATTTGCTCACATTGCTTAAGCAAGATACTGCGACACACATATCTGATCACATCCATGAATGGAGACGTAGGCGTCGCCTAATCAAATTCGAGATTGTTGATCAGTTTCTCACTGAATGATTTACCAAATCATTCATGGCCCCAATTGCTTGCGATATAGCTATGGGTGGATGCGTCACTGAAGAACAAGCCATCGCTCGTGCCCAGTACTTGGATCTAGTTTACTCTCAATCTGGCACTTTGTGCGAGTTATTACCCAATGCTCCACGGCCATCATCCGATCCCGTAGCATCAAAGTCACTAGTTGTTCCTCCCGTTGATGGAGTTTTTGGTTTAGTATCCTAGACCCTTGCTAAAATTTCTTCCAAAGAGAAGTTGGTCTCGAGTGCTACTCCTAATAGTTCATCTCAGAATCCACCTGGCCCTGGTAAAACCTCAGAGGTCCACGTTGTCTAGTCTACCGCAGTGGACAAATCATCGAAAGGGAAAAAGAAACGAAAAGGAAAAGCTAAAGCCGATGCCCCGAAACAGGGTCCTCCCAAATCGTCTGCTAGTGAATCTTTGCAACAGAAACCTAAGTATCCCTGCCTCATTTTCGAGGAGGATCACTACACTAAGGATTGTCCTTGACGATCCGAAGTTAGTTGCCTGTTGAAAGGGACCCCTGCCATCCTTAAAGATCCTTTTCTGTCTTAGCAGACCCAAATGGTAGACCAACCCCGATCTGCTTCCTCCTGATCTCAAGTGTTCATGATGAGCATGCCCATTAATGTGGCTACCAAATCGAAAGATTATCAAACTCCATCTCTGACAACTGGAAAAGAGAAAGAAGCTACACCTTCTTCTTCTACCCCGAGTTCTGGTCCTCTGCAAATTGAGCACCCTAACCCTGATTCCACTACGCGGCCACCCTCTCGAGGTGTGTTGCGGAAATCCTTGTATAATCCCAAAGCTCGAGCTGCTCAGAATTACAATATTGTTGAGGACTTGGCTCAGGCGTCGTCAGCCATGTCAGCTCTCGAGGTACTCCAAAGATACCCAACACAACAGAAATCTTTATTTTTTGCTATCGGGGGCATTGATCCCACCGATTACAATTTGATATGTTTCGATCTGGAGAACCATGTTCCACAGCTCCCTCATCAGATTGCCTTTCTTATTCAGGTAATCATAAATGAGAAGACCATCCACCGCACTGTCATTGATGAAGGTGTTTCCACCTGTGTCATGTCAACCGCATGTTTGAAGGTTATTGGTTCCCCTGCACTGAACCAGTCTTCGAACACTTTGGAAGCTTTTGATGGGTGCGATTTGCGACCTTCGGTGTCCTACCTAACCTTGCCATCACCTTGGAAGGCAAGACAGTGCAGGTTGAAGTAGAAATTGTTGACGCCAATCTCAATTATAATCTTCTACTCGGCTGAAGTTGGACTCATGCCATGCATGCCGTGGCCTCCTCCTTGTTTCATATGATTCGTTTTCCCCATCAGGGGAAAATTGTCACTGTCGATCAGCTGTCTTTCTTTGCCTCCTCCTCCTCAGATGGAAATGTTCCGTATGTCAAGCACTCTGGTGCTCCCTATGAGAGTGTGGGGGCAGGTCTCTTCAAAGATTCTGCCTTAATGGGAATTTTTCCACTCCCACCTCCTCATGTTGCCTCTGTCAACATGATCTCGGTCAAATATGATCCCTAGGTTATACCTGCACCAGATATTGTTGATACTTGGGGTGAGGTTATGCTGCTTAGTCCCGCCGAAGTCAACTACATGGAAATTGTTTCGGCTTCGAACTCTGCATCCTCTAATTCTTATATGTCGAAGTATTCTCTTGATTATATGACATGTAACCCTTGTTCGGCTGGGGGGCATGGCTATATTATCGCTGCTATGGATTATTTCACCAAATGGGCCAAAGCGATGCCTACATATTCTGTAGATGGTAAGACGACGACTCAATTCATTTTTAACCATGTTATTTCTAGGTTCGGCATACCCCAAACCATTGTCACAGATCATGGCTCGCATTTCAGAGATTACATGATGGCAAAGCTGACATACGCATTGGGCTTGTGCCACGATGGCTCGACCCCATATTACCCTCAGGCCAATGACGAAGTTCAAGCCATGAACAAGGTTTTGGTCACCATGATTCAGTGTACTATTGGGATGCACAAGTCAAATTGGCATCTCATGCTCTTTTCAGCTCTGTAGGCCTACCGAACTTCAACCAAAGATGCCACTGGTTTCACACCATTCCAGCTGGTCTATGGTTTGGAAGCAACATTTCTGATTGAAAGCAAGATTCCTTCACTCAAGTTAGCTGTTGAACTCCTCCTCGAAACATCACCTCAAGGGGAACGCCTCTTATATTTAGAACGACTGGACGAGACTTGCTGTCTTGCTACTTTGGTCATCGAAGCACAAAAGAAATGGGTCAAATCCCATTTCGATCAATCGGTTTCCCCTCGCGCATTCTTTGAGGGTGATTTGGTCCTATTATATGACCAAGCTAATGATAAGTTGGGGGAAGGCAAGTTCAAACCTATGTGGCACGAGCCCTATATCATAAAACATGTTTTGCAGAAAGGAGCCTATGAGCTTATTGATTATGAAGGAAATCATCTCGATAAGCCCCGAAATGGGCTTTACCTCAAAAAGTACCATGCCTAGGTCATCTTACATGGTTAATTATGTACATTACTGTGTGATTCATTTTTGTATAGTGTGGTTTTGTGTAATAGTGTTCAAACAACTTTCTTATTTACTATGCTTTTCTTGCTTTGCAGATGTCTGCGACTCCTCAAGTTGGTTTCGCCGATGGTGCTTGCTGTAGTACCCAGAACCTATCATCCATGGCATGGGCTATCTATGACCCTAACGGTGAGTTGATTGACCTCAAAGGTATTTTCCTAGGTCGTACAACCAACAACATTGCTGAATACAGTGCGGTCATCAAATTGTTGTCAGAAGCCATCGCTCTGGGTGTCAGAGAATTGGTTCTCAACCTAAATTCACAACTTGTCTTCCTTCAACTCAATGAGAAATATTCCGTCAGGAACCCTCAAATATTACGAATTTATCTCCGTATTCGACTATTGGAAAGGCATTTTGATTATATTACATATCATCATATTCCTACATGCATGAATACATTGACAGATGCATTAGCCAATTACGTATTGGATAGACATTTACGAAACATGTAAAAAATAAGACAAACCATTTGTACCATAATAGATAGGAAAATACAACATATATATATATATATATATATATATATATATATAGATATATATATATGGTGAGAATGTTTGATACATTAGAACCCAAAAAAAAAATATGTGTGTCTAAAATAACATTAGCGGCTCGCAGGCCTCATACATCCATGGCATGCAGGCCTCAAAAAATATGTAAGTGCTGGACCTAAGAACTAATCAACATGGTGGTCATGATAGCATGAGATGGCTCATGCAACACAACAAAACAATTAGCGGATCCGATCTGAGACTCCCACCGTGTGCCTCTGGTACCGACGGGGCATGTCTCCTATCCAAGCATAGTCTGGGATACCATGAGTTAACCCTCAAGGTTCCTCGCGATATCCTACTCATTGTCGCTCCCTTCCTTATAAGGGGCAACGACATCAATAGGGCGGGGGATGCACCTGGCTATCAAGGACATCCCAGCTGTCCACTCTGGTCCAACATCTGCGTAAACAAGAGAAATGTTATAAGCACATGTGTACCAAAAAAAATTAAAAAATCTCAAAATTAAAGATTTTAGTTTTTTTACCTTCATCATCGAAGTCCTCTCCATCTAGTAAGGGCATGTCTAGATCTCCACAGAAATCAGTGCCATTTTATGGCCAGTCCTCCACGACGATCTTCTGTCGTCGTAGCTGTTGGGTCTTGAAATTGTCATTCACTTCCATTACACTTTCACTATCATGTCCATTATATCACCTCCATTTCACCTTCATTTCACTACCATGTCACTACATTCATCTCACTTTCATCATTATTAGTCACATTTATGTTTTTACAAACTTTATTAATTCTTAGCATTTTTAAGTGAATTTGTGGTTAAAAATTAGAAAATAATGTGCGTATGCTTATACCTAACAAGTGGGATGAGATTGTTGACATGTGTAGGTCAAAAGGAAGCTTCTATAAGACCTTTATGTGGAATCCTAAGGCCAAATTCGAATTTGAGTAGAGAGGATCATGGGATCATGAGGATATGTGTCACACTTCCTATTTGTATTGAAACTCTAAGAAGACATGTGTCTTATCATTTCCTATTTTGATTATAACTCTAGAGGTATAGGGAGAGATTCATGGACTCTCATTAATGATATGACTTCTCATCTTTTTGTATAAATAGGAGATCTCTCTCCTTCATTTGAAAGGCTTTGTAAAACTTTGTTAGCTCAACTTGTCATTACTTTGTAATTTGTAATTTTGAAGAATTTGAATAAAGCTTTGAAGTTCCCAACATGGAAGGAGATGTGAAGTAGGAGATGTCATGGAGCATATTAGAATGTAAGGTAGAGTAGATTTTATTTTGTAGTTTTGCTTTGATTTCATTCAAGTATGTCATTTTCTTGTTTTCAAGTTTAGATTTTCCATTCATGCAAGTGTGTTCAACTGGTTGATTGTAGATCTATCTAATTGTGTAATCTATGCTTAACAAAATAGTCCAAGAAAGTAGTCCTCCTATTTTCCAATTGGTGCTTGGAGCATTAGAGCACACAGTAGATTTGATGTTAGTTTAATAACTCATGTTGTAAGTGAATATTTCCGAAAGCCCTTTCAGTTGATGGTTCATCTTAAAACTAAGTGGTGAAGTATTTCATTTATGAATGAGTCTTTCTCTGCATTTTTATGTTTACTTTTTCTTAGAACAATGAAGTATGGAGTCCCTCAAAATGCTATCACAAGGAGGTAGTTCTCCCAAAATTGTGTAGCAGAGTGATAAAACACTTCATTTAGCTGTTATAGTAGATTAGTTGCAATTTCACTTTCAGTCTTAGTCTTTCATTTAAATTTCATTTTCAGTTTTAGAACAATGAAGTATGGAGTCCCTCAAAATGCTATCACAAGGAGGTAGTTCTCCCAAAATTGTATAGCAGAGTGATAAAACACTTCATTTAGCTGTTATCATTTTTGCTATCATTTCATAGACATTTTGCTGGCTTAGATTAATCTAACTATTCAAAGTTTTGATTTGTTCATTTCCTTTTCTCCCTTATTTAGAAATTAGATTTTAACATTAAAGATCATTAGATTTAGTTGACCATTAACATTTAGATATTTTCGTCTAGAAGCATAACTTTTCTTTCTTAGATTAATTTCCTTAAGCATAAGAAACAAAAGCCCCCAAAACAACATAAACTATAAAGCAACGAAGTAATAAAAATGTTAACTAAGCACATATAGTGCACCACACTTCATCAGTTTACGATACCCAGATTGATAATTTATGTAGAGAAATTTAGGATAGTAAATTGACTAGACAGTAGCCATGAAAAGAATGTAGGTCGGTATGACATATGCTGACCCCCAGTGATCTTGGGCATTAAACGACTCTAGGGGGCCATTCGTTGGTGACGTGGCGCAGGAGGATCTACCTCAGTCAACTGATACTGGAAGAGTAGCACTTGTTCCAGGAAGAAGGTCACAAGTACAGATCCAAAGCCAAATTGCTTCAGATTCCCCACCTTGGCCTTGGACAAATGACGCTTGATGTTCATCTTCATGGCCTCTACCCAGTTCAAGATCGTAGGAGCTGTGCAGTCAATACCATAAAGGAACTTCAACTTGTTAGTCTCATGTTATGCCTGGGACCCCGCCACTTTGTTGATGGTCAACAGAAGCACCCTGAGTGTCAAATCCTACACGCTGGAAATCTCTATCTTCCTACTCTTGGATTTCAGGGCCTCAGGGAAGTGTTCAACAAGAAGGGAAGATATGCTTGCCCCGATTGGACGTGACCCATACAAGCTCATTGGCTCACCTCTGTGAGACAGTCCAATGATGAAGTAGATATCTAAAGTTGTCAACTCCAGCTCCTGGTCACCAATGACAAAAATCTCTCGATTAATGTCCTAAAGGCTTATCAAGTATAGAAGCAACTCGGGCTAGGCCCGCATCCCTGCTGTAAGGAAGAATTTGAGGAGCCCACAAGCCCTCAAAGCCTCCAAGAAATTTGGGTCATTCATTGCCTGGGTGTCAACATCTTCAAGTTCCCATTCCTTCAAATCTACCATTTTCAGCGATTCTCTCTTGCAAAAGCCATTAATTTGAGTTAATAATCATCCTTGGCACATAAAATTCAAGATTAAACTATTAGTTTTTGAGAGCATAGGGTTTTTCCCTATCCATGGTGCAAGCGCGCTTGTTTTAAAAATAGTTGCGCCGATCGGTGCGGATGGCTTTGCTAATCACCCTCAGCCGGCGTGATTTCATGCCCAAAAATCACACTGACCGAGGGCGAAAAAGATTTTCGAAAACCTCCCTAAAAATCCAAAAAAATGGCTAAAAGTAGAAATAAATAGCATGAAAATGGAGCTCAGGGCTTCGACTATTACTAGGAATTGGCGGCTCGTCGATTGACCTCCCGAATCTCCCGCAATCTGCTCCAGAACAATTAGGGCAAAAGTAGGTAAAAAGTCTTCACAACAAAGGTAAAATGGTAAATGGTAAAAATATATTTAATTTTCTCCTTTTTTCATGAAAATATAAGGTTTTGTAAATATTTTGACCTATTTTGCCTCAAGAACTCGATAATACACTTTACCTTACTTGTGCAGCGACAGGTGATGGATGTTCGACGATGATGATGAGTCACGTTTCAACTCTTTTCTCAATTCATTAAATTTAAATGAAAATATTGTTGAGTTTTTTTTCCCTTTTTGACTCGTTAAAGAGAATAAAAATGGGGGGTCCACTTTTGGCTCTTTTCCGACCCTTTAAAAGTGAAAAGATGGCCGAGCCCTTATTGTTTCGAACTCGTTAATGGATGTGAAATGTCATGCGTCCAGTATAAGTTTACCCCTTTTTCGGGTTGGAAGGCACTATTTATGAAAAAGGTACTCCTTGACTAAAATGGTCAAGCGGTTCTCTCAAGTATTGTTTTCTACCTTTTCGGGCTCAAGAGACACAAATGTACGAAAAGGGACCATGTGGAGTTTTTTTTTACGTGTCTTTTTCAAACTCTCTAAACATGAAAAAGATACCGAGTTACACCTTTGTTGGACTCGTTAAACTATTAAATGACATTAGATTCATCACCATGACGAACATGAGCTTCTCCTTCCTAGGGCTCGTTAAACTTACTAGGTCGGATTCATCCGAACGATGAACTTAAAATGCAAGCATATGCTATCCCCTTCAAGCTTGCGATTAAAAAAGAATTGGGGTACCTACCAGAAATGGTGGGGAAAAATTTGGAAATCTATCAGTTGTGTCGGCAGCTCACTCTTGAACATGACACTCTTTGCTTCGTGTCGGGTTGGGACATCCTCCCTTGTATCATTTACCTTCTTGGGTTTGGGCTGTTCATTTTTCCTTCCATCTGATCTCTTCCACGTCATTATGACCGCTGATCCTATGGATCCAAAAGCTGCCAAACTTCCAGTTGTGTCGCCGATATGTTCAAGATTTGTCCTTCTGCAGTTACACTTACCTCCGATTCTCTGTATCATCCAAAATCATTTTGCATCCTCTCGTCTCGCGTCGATGATGTGGGATTCATTATGGCACTCCTTCGACATGATCAATTTCCTTCGAATTCAACTCATTATCTGAGAAGTTGACTGAGAGACTCCCTTCCATTACCTTAGAGCTTGCATGCCCTAATGGCAAGTTCTTTGCACTTGACGACAAATTCACATCCTTGGCTTTTAATCAAGTGATTTCACGGGTGTTCAACTTCAGTTCCTCTATTCACATTCTGTGGATTGTGCTGATAGTACCTTGAGGACCATTGTCATTATTGGTGGTTTCTCTCGTGCTTGTTAACAATTTACATCATTAACTAGTAATTAAACGAATTTCTAGCATGTTCGACATCAACACCTCTATTCACATGTTAGAATTTGTACTTTGATCGGGTCGTGTTGGAGCGCAAGACCCTGGACTCAGATCACAAAATTCCAGGTTGTGAAGTGACGTGACATGGTTATGATGATATGCATGTCTCTATCAGATGGCTGGCTACGACCAGACCATGAGTTATCATATATGATCCTTCTCATTATTAGATGGTTGTGACCATACCATGGTTTCATTATGATCCTCTTTGATGGATGGTTGTGCCCATACCTAGATCCATTTACATGATCATTCTCTGGATGGTTGTATCCATGCCACGATTCATGTATCATTTGATAGAGATCTCAATTTATGTATATGTATCTATACTTTCTTGCAGGTTTTCTGACGGAAGACTGGTTCCCTGCACTGATTTATAAAGCATTTCATCCGTGACTCTAGCTCGGCCTTCATGCTTTAGAGGGCATCTGTTACACATCATTTTGTCATTGTCCATGTACTCCCCGTTCCGTGATCCTGGAGGACCTCCACAGTGAACCCCGCATGCTTTTCCTTCATGAAGAAAATCCCATTGTGTCCCTCTTCATAAGTAGATCATTTCCCTTTTGCACCATTTCCCCTGAAACTTTTGTTTTTCCTAGTTTACAAGATCGACGCTAATGGCCTTTGTCTTCCCTGTGTCGATGTTAAGAGATTAGCACTAATCATCACGCTGACCGGAGCGACTGATTTGTGTTCCAGTCGCGTCGGTACTACTATGGAAAGTTTTTTAAATTAGAGTCGAAGCTTCCAGCTCTAGAAGCTCCATAACGGAAGTTTGGTAAATGGTTTGGCCGGATGGGGTGGAGGATGACAGTTTGGGCTCCTTTCCCTTATAATGATGGAACTAACTAAAGGGATAAGTCTTTCTTCCATGAGAAGAGGATCCATCTGCCATCCATATTTCCTATATACACCTCCCTTCTTCCCAAGCACAGGCTAGTTTTTGGCTGAGTGTAAGTGTTATACTTGTAAAGTGTTAATGCCATTTTGGTTTGGAGTAGACAAGCAAGCTATTACTACTTGTAGTTATCTAGTTGTGGAGGGGAGAAGTGTGTTTTGGTTTGGAGTTAAGCCTAAAGGGAAGAGATTTAAAACTATTGTTGTTTGAAGACATCGTGGAATACTAGCAGAAGTGTGTGGGAACCTGGTCTTGTAGAGGAAGACTGCAACTTCAAGACAAATGGTTGTAGTCTCTCTTTGATATTAATATGAAACTATCGATTGGTTTCCTACATGTTTTGTAATATTACATATTCATGGCTTAATGTTTCTTGACTTGTTAAGTAGGTTGAATTGCAATTTGTCTATTATTATGTTTGTGTGTTGTTGTTGTTTACTTGTTTCAGGAGCTTGATGAAGGAAGCGAGAGATAGTTGGAGCGAGCAATCAAGGACATCATAAAGTAGGATAAGCGACCAAGAGGTAGGCCCCATTGATTGATTCTAACCTAAGGTAATATTCCATAGAAAGTATCTATTGTGGATAGACCCATTATCGGGCTAGAGGAATTCGTTCGTGTCCGCGCTTATAATTTTACTTCACCACATTCATTATGGAATAATTTGTCATATATATACTTGTATACTTTGAGTTTTCTATTCTAATCTTTTGCTTATTTATTTTATTGTAGGTATGTAACTCTATAGTGAGAAATAAGGTTTGGACCTTTGGGATTGACATCAAACGTATTAACCACTTGTAAGTCCTAATCCCTTTCTTTGTGAATTTCATGCAAGTTGTATTATTTATTAAGTGTTCTTTGTTGATTGTTTGATTTCACTTTGTTGGGGATACCACCCCTAGCCTCAAGGATTTCATCCCACAATAATATCCTATGATTCTATTTCTAACACATGGTTTTAGGCTCCAAAATTGGGGTATGGAGTCCCTCATACCCATCCTTTATGGAAATGAGGATGGGGTTTCTGACTTGATGTTAGGTGATAAAATCCCACAACATATTCCCTACTCTATGAGAGCATACTTTTCCTTCCACTTCTTCCCATTTCCTCTTCTATTTTCAAAGTTCTATTGCCACAATTTGATTGTGTCCCTATGCATACCTAAGAGAAGATCTGTGTTGAGTCTAGGTAGTCTACAATGGCTTGGAAACTTGGGGGGAGACTTTGTAGACTTAGTGAAGGTGGCCATAGTGATGGATGATTTTTCAACTATTAGGGGAATTTTTCATCTAGATTGGATCATGAATATCACAAATCACATACACCATATACAAGTAGGGGCTTCCAAACACTAGAAAAAACATATTAAGTGGAAGAATATCTACCTCCACTTCACTAATGCAATTAAATTGGTGAAAAATATAATCTTGCAATGTTTAGTCACTGTTAGCTCAAGATCCTTATTTATCCATCCTAGTGAGCATGGATGAGGGTGGTTATGAACTTCTAATCAAAGCTTACTTAGTAGATCCTTTGCTACGAGGTTGGTTCATGCATCGAAGTCAAATAGAGAAATATAAACATTTTTGTTCTTAACTTGGTTCTTGATATGGAATAGTTCAGTCCATCTCCTTCTCTTGTTTGGGATCAAAGCTACTTATGTTCACTTTCTGGCTCTAATTGTAGTTTAGACATCTTCTCATATACATATAAGTTTTTGTCTTCCTAATTAACTAAATCCATGCTTAGCAAGTTCCTTTAATTGGACTTATTAAAAATATTTGTATTCATCTCAAGTTATAGCTCCCAACACTTATCTTCAGAATGACCATAAATGTTATAATGATTATAATAGTTTATTATATCCTTCAATTGATGTATTATGTTGGTAGCCTTCTTACCCTTTTCTTTCCACTTCTTCCTTCCCTTGAAACTTGGAAGTGCCCAATTGATATGCCTGATTGGAACCACTTAACTATCCTTTTGTCTTAATCATCTCCAAATACCATGCTTACACACAATATTAATCAATTTAAATAGAATCATTTTCCTCCTTAAATGACTGGGTAGTATACCAAAATACTCAAGGACTATATTCAGTTTCTTAGGATATATTTATAACCTAATTTCTTTCTTTCTATACTTGGTGGTGTACTATTAAAGAAATATAACCTTTCTTTTGTTAATAGTAGTGACAATGGATCCATCAATCCTCTTCATACCCAACTTGGTAAAATTACGAGTTTATGAGAGTTTTAAACTCCCCCACTTAGTTATTGTAAGATCACCCTTTTGTTTAAGTTTAGGGTAAAACTAGGACTATATGAGAGTTTTAAAATTTCCCACTTAGTTATTGGTAGATTACACACCTATTTAGACGTCCCCATATAGATTTCCGACCATGTTTGGCATGATCCTATATCTTAAATTAAGAAAATGGCAGTTTCTACTCACCTTCTCTATCATGCACAATGAAGTATACTTCTAAATATGGAAATCATTGATTCAAATTCACTATGTCATTCTCACCTTGCTAGGTTTTGATGTCCACTTTCACTTCCAGATTGAATAGAGGCTAGGAAGAGTATGTCATGCTAGATATTAATATTATCCTCTTGTTCTCTATCTCCTCTATATATTCTTTATATTTAGTTTTCATGTTATATTCAACATCATAGTTAGAGTTATCAATAAGGTTTGAAACTACTCTCTAGATTTGGTGTTAATCTCCCCATATTGTGAGAGATGTCAGAGATGTGCACCTCCATTCTTTAAAATTCTCCTTTGATTCATCCTTTAGGATGATACTATACTAATTTTCCATGGATATATTTGATATTTTATTCTTTACATTGATCATTGTATCTTGCAAAATTTCGTAGAAAACCCAAAGAAAATTGCCTTGATACCAACACAATCTATAAAATGTCCTAGATATTCCATTGGAAAGTAGATCTTAATAGATATAAAGTGATGCTAGAAAAAATATCATGAGGTTATACTTTATTATTCATTATTTGGTTATGAATAAAATGTGATATTACAAGCATATAACTTAATATATTGAAATGAATAGAGAATATAAGTGAGAATCTAGTGTAGTAAAATGATATTTCCATCAACAAAATGAACACAAGATGTACCTAGGGAAAGTTGAAGTGGAAAATTCCAAAAAGAAAATGAGCATTGTACTTTCTCTTTTATTATATTTAAATATATAATATAGGATACAAATAAATATGGATTCACTAAGGAGTTACAATGGATAAAATAACATGTGAAGGGCTACGACAAGGTCTTCTTCTTCCTTTTTTCTATCCAGTCATCCTACTCCTTTTCTTTGCTCACATATGGAACAAAAGGCCATTATGATAGGAACATAACTCCTTTATTTCCTTGTTGGTTGATATTTAACATGTCACTATAGCCATTTAGATTTAGGGTTAGGTCTTTTTACATGCCCTAGCTCTCAATTAGGGTTAAATTTTTTCACCCTCTAAAATATTCTTAAAAGTCCACACTTCACTAATTCCATAGGTTTGAGTAATAATAGTTGGTGCAGAATCCACTTATTGCCATGTTGGTCAACACATAAGTCACAACTTTCTCATATGAACTCCATCTTTAGACTTCTTTAGCTGATTGGAAAACGTTTGATAAGATTTTTGTGTTTAAGGGATAAGAAACAATGTATCAAAGTGTTGACCCCAAAGACAATGTTTAATCTCTCTAACATGCTCCAAACTTTTCATGTCCCCTAATCACCAAATCAATTTTGTCCCTAAGATGACCCCAATAGGTTCATGGATTCAATTTCCTACTTTAGAAAATACTAGAATAAATGACAAATTATATAATGATACATTTCATATCACGTTACAACAAACGATAATTAGTTCATTTGGACATATGAGGAATATGGTTTTTTGTTGCAAAATGAATTAATATAAACAATGTAACATAATTTAAAAAAGTATTGTGCTAATGGAAATAAAATAGAAAATTATATAGATAGATATGTGCTTATGTTTGTGCTCATACTGGGAGAAAAATATTAGACAAATCATTCTAATCAAGATCCAAACATATAAAGCATTTACAATTCTCAATTTTACATAACCTATTGCTAGTGTAAACAAAGTACACAACTAGAGCCAATGCCATAGTTTTAACATCCCAAATGGCAACCTTTTCCATTGGGGCACTCCATACATAATTTATTTTTATATTAACCAACCATGAGGCTAAATCTAGCCTTTCACATAAATTTAAACCAAAATTCATGTGCACATATGAAACAAAATTAAAGTAAACATTGCATATTCAGAATTCATTCATTACACATTGCATTCAAGGAATGATAGAACACAATATAAACAAAAATCATACCACATATAGATGAGGTATAAACACATATCTATAACCAAATGAAATCCATCAAACTAGTTGTTGAGGAGCAATTTAGCATCCAATTAAATGAATCAATTATGTATTTCACCCTCAATCTAGACTATGATACCACTAAGGTGAAGGACGCTCCTATGTAGATATAATCTCACTTAACTAACCCATTAGTCTTTTTACATAGTTAATATGATCATAATAGAGCACTATAAATCTTGGTATAGCCCTAAATCAACCTTGGCACTTGCTTCCACTACCCCACACAACATAAGGAAGAACTTCCATTTCTTTGCTCAATAGTCCCTTAGGGATTTTCTTCCCTTCTAGTGCTCTTTAGTGTAGGTAGAAAGAATTCAATATTGTTGATTATCTTCTAGGATTAACTTAAAATAGAAAACACTTAGCTCCAAAACCATTCATGAATAGCAATAGCACAGTTTCAAGTTTAATATTGTTTGCTTTAGATACTATGGACATTCCAACCATATATTTTCTATCAAATCCATCCCATTTCTTCCCATATTTTCAGTAGCGAGTCCCAAAATTACATTTATTCACACCACCCATGCTATCATGGGGTTCTCTTTCCATTTTGTAGCCATAATAGTCACGATCTCACATAATTTCTCCCCCTTACCAAGAGGAGGAAATTTCCAATAACATGGGAGAGGAATGTTGATTGGAGAATGAATGAATGATGAATGATGATTCTTCCCAATAATTTGCACAAGATATACCCCATCATTGAATGGAGAGGACATGTCTTCCTAACAAGCACATGGAAAAACCAAAAGGAAAACTCAAGTTAATAATGATGGGGAAGCTTAGTAAGTAAGCAAGGGCTAAAGGTAGTACTTCCCAAAGGACAAGTGTCAAGGTAAAATCACCCATGCATAAAGACTATGATTTGAACTATAATATTCCACTGTGAGATTACATGAATTTTTTTAGTGATATAAGATACATATTGATATAAGAAATCAATGATTAAATTGCTTAGTAGAGGATGTCTCTAACAATGATCCTCTTGCATAATGTATGGGAAGAAATATATTCTAAAAAATTGGGTTGCCCATGGCATATGTTGAATTAGTCAACTTCAGTCACTACATTTTGTGTAACATGATTTGACTCAATTAGACGTGATTTCCCATCATGTCATATGTGCAATCTCTTTAAAATATGATGCAACACTAAGATGGCACATTGGGTTGCCATTAAATTTGTTAGGATTTTAACTAAGGATGTAATACCCCCCCATTTACGATGTTGTAAATTTATGTACATTTCTATGTAGGTTGGTGAGCTGGATGAATTTGATTATAGGTTGGTGAACCGAGTTATATAATGTGGCATGTGTGCCAACATAGATGCTAAATATATTGTGGGGCCAACATGCATGGATATATATAAGCCTGTAAAGGTTGTGGGGTTGGAGAGCCTAAGTTTGTAATTAATGTAATTAAACATTATTAATAATAAATTAAGGTTGGCTACGAAGCCCACTCCATGGAAAGAGTATCGGGGGCATAAATCTAGAGAAAAAGGATGTGGTTGAGTCTTTCAATAAAAGGTGCACCCCGAGGCCAACATGGCTCTGGAGGGTGACACATGGCGAAGTAAAGCTATGCACTTATAAATGGGAATTAATTTTATCATTCATTATTCATTCAACTATTCATGGTTGGATGGAGAGGAAATTTAATTTGGTGATTGAGGAGTCAGGGAGTCCTGGGGTTGGACTCTGGAACTAGCTTGGGTGTGATCATTTAGTTAACCATACAAATGGGATGCATCCAAACTTTATGAGCCCCTAAGTGGCTCTAAGAGATGGGTATATTTGAGTGTTAGTTCACCCTGATTATGGCTAGTTGCCATGGATTTCTAGTGGAGAACTCAATTAAGAGATAGTTTGTTGGGTCCCTATAATACTAGTAATTACCCCATTACTATTGTAGTTATACCCCTTATTTATATTGTTGTGCCCCTATTACCCCCATATTGTTATTTCTGTGCCCCATAGAATCCCTCTATTGTTATTTTTGTGGCTTTATATTATTATTGTTAGGTCGGCTGGATTATATTGTGACTCCTTAGACTCCTATATATAGAAAGGAGGTTTTGTCATTTGTATCATCCAAGAATTGTTCATTTATGTAATGTAAAGGAGGTTGCCCCCTCGAAGAGGCTGAATTCTAAGGCGTTGATCTCTCTTTTCTATCTTTTCTTGAGCTGGTTTCATAACATTTGGTATCAGAGCTTTGGATTCTAGGGTTTCGCTGCTCCAAACAGGTCATCATGGAATTTTCGCTATAACTTTTTTTTCTGTGACGTTTCAGAAGTCGCAAAAAAACCCATTTGAGAAGAAATCACGCTGAACCTTGGGTCCAAATTTCAGAGCTTTTCGCGCGACATTTTCGGAGATATGATCTGAGGAAGTTGGTCTTTTTGTAGACTCCTGAATTACACTCAAAACAGGTGACCTGGGGAAAATCGTCATAACTTTCTTTCTGAGCATCGGATTGAAATTTCGTAAGAAGGTACAGAAAGAGGACGGACTTTAGTTTTCGTTTATATATTTTTCAGAGTCAAAGGTTGAAACAGTGACACGTGGCACTTCATACAAGTTCGCTCTACTGAACTAGTCTATAATCAGGTCACTGCGGGAGATTGTGCATAACTCTTTCTTGGAGAATCCAATTTGGATCAGACTAGTGGCATTGGAAAGAGGACATAGAAGGCTACTACAAGTCACAATTTCAGAACTGAATGAATCGAAATTACAGAGATACATCAGATTCAATATCAGGCTTCTACAAAGTAAAAAAAAGGTGTGTAGTTTTTTTTTAATTTTTGCATAAGCTTGGTTTGAAGGAATTCAAAGGGCATAGTAAAGCATTATTATCGGTAACTGATGCCCCGAGGAAAGAAAATGCAAACACCTAGTAAGGAACCTGAAAGCTCTAGCATGACTCATGAAGAAGAGGAAGAAATGCTACATGATATATCAAAATTACAAGAACAAGTGCAACAAATGTCACGCTCACAAAAGCTAACAGATGCTAAGATAAATGGCGTGGAATCTAAGATAAAGGGCATGGAAGCTCAGGTGAATGGCATGGTCGCTAAAATTGATGGCATGGATGATAAGATGGAAGAATTGAAGATAAATATGAATAAGTTGCTACAAGAAATGGTCACTAAGGGTGAAAGAGTACTAAAGGAAACTCATGATGAGAACAAAAGAAATGTTAATCATGATTCCATAGACTCTAATGTTGGATCGAAGACTCACCATGTTCCAAAAATCGATATGAGGAAGTTTGATGGCAAGGATCCCGCCACATGGATATTACAGATGGAGCAATTCTTCGATCTCAATAATGTGCAAAACACACAAAAGGTACGTATGGCAACTTTATATTTGGAACCAAATCAGTTTGTATGGTATCAATGGCTTTGTTCTCGTAAACCATTTATCACTTGGGCAATTTTTACGGAAGAATTGATAGCACATTATGAGGATACAAAAAGCAACACTTTTTTTAGCCAATTGATAAGTCTCAAACAAAAGGGTTCAATAATGGAGCACATTGAGGAGTTCCAAAAATTGAACATAAGGGTAAAAGATATTCCAGAGGAGCATAGGATTGATGTGTTCATAGGGTCTTTAAAGGATAATATCCAACATGATGTGCGCCTTTGGGAACCTGATTCATTAGAGAAGGCATTCAGGTTAGCAAGAAAAATGGAAAGCAAAATTATGGCAACTAGGAAGCATACCATTCACAACTATAAAGACGGAAGTGTTGTTGCCCATAGTCTTCCACAACCTACAAGGTTGACACCACAACAATTGGAAGAAAAAAGAGCAAAAGGGCTTTGTTACAATTGTGATAGCAAATACACAAAGGGTCATAAGTGTGGTGAGAAGAAATTATTCTACATAGATTGTGAAGAGGAAGAAGAAAAGGAGCAAGAAAGGTCAAAAGAAGAGGATATATTCCAGGAACAAAGCCTAGATGAAGAACAAATAAATCCGACCATATCTTGTAATGCATTGGCGGGAATTACCACTCCTCAAACCATCAAGATAGAAGGACAAATCAAGAAGAAAAAGGTAATAGTGTTGATTGATTCAGGAAGCACCCACAATTTTATTCATTGTAGGGTAGCAAAAGAATTGAATTGCTTCCTATATCCAGCACCAGAGTGTCAAGTGATGATTGCAAATGGAGGAACAATAAATTGTTCTGGAAAGTGCCATAATATCAAGCTATCCATGGGAGAATATGTATTGACTAGCCCAATGCTTTCCATTCCAATGGGAGGTGCTGATGTTGTACTAGGAGTCCAATGGCTACAATCCTTGGGTACAATAGCTTTTAATTTTCAAGAACTTTTCATGAAATTTTCTGTGGAAGGAAAGGAAGTTGAATTAAGGGGTATTGCAGGGAAACCAGGAAAGATAATCAGCTCTAATGGCATGACAAAGCTTCTAAAAAAGGAGCAAAGAGGTGTAATTGCACAATTATGTTCGCTAGATGTTTCCACATTGGAATCATCTATTTCTCCAGATCTCCAAAAAGTCTTGGACAATCATTCCAAGGTATTTGAGACTCCCAAAGGTCTCCCACCTATGCGTGATCATGATCATGCTATTCATCTGATTCCAGGAAGTGTTCCTCCAAACATCAGGCCGTACAGATATCCATATGTCCAAAAAAGTGAAATTGAACGTATGGTTGCAGAAATGCTAGAGGCTGGTATAATTCAACCGAGTCAAAGTTCTTTCTCAGCTCCAGTAGTATTGGTGCACAAGAAGGATGGATCATGGCGCATGTGTCCAGATTATAGGGAGCTCAACAAGCTCACTATTAAAGATAAGTTCCCCATTCCTGTCATTGATGAATTACTGGATGAATTGCATGGATCAATTTACTTCACCAAGTTGGATCTTCGTTCGGGATATCATCAAATCAGAATGAAGATTGAAGACATTCCGAAAACGGCATTTAGAACTCATGAGGGTCATTATGAATTTTTGGTCATGCCTTTTGGCCTTACCAATGCACCTTCAACATTTCAAGGTTTGATGAATTCAATTTTCAAACCATTCCTTAGAAAATTTGTGTTAGTATTTTTTGATGATATACTAATCTACAGCAAGTCTTGGAAGGATCATGTTGAACATGTTGACAAGGTGCTACAACTATTGGAGGAGAAACAATTATATGCAAAAAGATCCAAATGTTTCTTTGGAGTCCAGGAGGTGGAATATTTGGGTCATATTGTATCTCATGAAGGAGTTAAGGTAGACCCTAGCAAAATTAAAGCCATTAAGGAATGGAAAATCCCCACATCCATAAAGCATCTGCGAGGATTTCTTGGGTTGACAGGGTATTATCGCAAGTTTGTTAAGAATTATGGGAGAATAGCAGCACCTCTAACAACATTATTGAAGAAAGATTCATTTTCATGGACTCCGGAAGCAACAAAGGCCTTTAAACATCTTAAAGAGGCAATGTGCCAAGCACCGGTCTTAGCTACACCGGACTTCACAAAAACCTTTATTGTGGAATGTGATGCTTCAGGAAATGGAATTGGTGCTGTTCTAATGCAAGATGAAAGACCCATTGCTTTTGAAAGTCGTCCAATCAAGGGAAAGTTTTTAAGCAAAGCTATTTATGAGAAGGAAATGTTGGCAATACTCCATGCACTTAAGAAATGGCGACCCTACCTAATGGGAAGACACTTCAAGGTAAAAACGGATCATGATAGCCTTAAATACTTTTTAGAACAAAGATTATCCTCTGAAGAGCAACAAAAGTGGGTCACAAAGATGTTGGGTTATGACTTTGAAATCATCTACAAAAAAGGGAAGCAAAATGTGGTGGCAGATGCACTCTCAAGAAAGGATGAGGATATGGAAGCATTGTTGTGTGCCATTTCTATTATCCAACCAGATTGGATAAACGAAGCAAAGGAGGAATGGAAGAATGACGAAGAAGTGTGGGCACTTATTCGAAAGCTACAACAAGATTCCAGTACTTCTGATACATTTAGCTGGAAAAATGATTCGTTATGGTACAAAGATCGCTTATACCTCTGTAAGAATTCCCAGCTAAAACAAAAGATTCTTATGGAATTGCACACTTCTCCCTTAGGAGGGCACTCAGGATTTTTAAAAACTTACCACAGGGTTAAGAAGGAATTTTTTTGGGATGGCCTTAAATCAGATATTCAAAAGTTTGTGGCGGAATGTTTGGTTTGCCAACAAAATAAAGTTGAAACAATTAAGACACCGGGTCTATTACAACCTTTATCCATTCCAAGCCAACGTTGGGAGGAGGTTTCAATGGATTTTATCACAGGTTTACCCAAGTCTGAGGGAAAGAGTGTCATCATGGTGGTAGTTGACAGACTTACCAAGTATGCACACTTTTGTGCATTATCACATCCATTTAAAGCCAGTACAGTTTCTACTGCATTTATGGAAACAGTTCAAAAGCTACATGGAAACCCAAAGATTATTGTAAGTGACAGAGATCCCATTTTCACTGGAAATTTTTGGACAGAATTATTTTCTTGTCTTGGTACTCAGTTAGCTCATAGCTCATCTTATCATCCTCAATCTGATGGGCAAACTGAGATAGTAAACAAATGTTTGGAAGGATATCTTCGTTGCTTTGTATCTGATAAACAGACACAATGGGTCAAATGGTTGCCTCTGGCTGAATGGTGGTATAACACTTCCTTCCATACAGCAACAAAAATGACCCCATTTATGGCACTTTATGGGTACCAACCACCATCAATCACATCATATTTAAGAGAAAATTCTAAGGTTCAGGCAGTGGAACATCACATCGAACATCAACAACAAGTCCTCCAACTCTTAAAGGATAACCTCGTGTTGGCACAAAATAGAATGAAACAACAGGCAGATCAACATCGCAGTGAAAGAAGTTTTGATGTAGGTGATTGGGTATTCCTACGGCTACAACCATATAAGCAAATGTCCCTAAAGCAAGCTAAGAAGGATAATAAATTATCACCAAAGTATTATGGTCCGTACAAGGTGTTGGAAAAGATTGGTACTATGGCATACAAATTGGAGCTTCCTGCAGCTTCTCGATTGCACCCAGTTTTCCATGTTTCATGTTTAAAGAAGGTTATAGGCGACAAGCTCCCAATTCAAACAATATTGCCAGAACTTGACGAGGAAGGAAAAATTATATTGGAACCGGAAGCAGTCACAGAAACAAGAACTCGACAGCTACGAAATCGATCAATTTCAGAGTATCTTATCAAGTGGAAGAACTTATCCGCTGAAGATTCCACATGGGAGGATGAGAATTTTATGCAAAGTATCCAGAACTGCTCAAGCGTTGAGGACAACACTTTTTTGAAGGAGAGGGGCATGTTGGGTCCCTATAATACTAGTAATTACCCCATTACTATTGTAGTTATACCCCTTATTTATATTGTTGTGCCCCTATTACCCCCATATTGTTATTTCTGTGCCCCATAGAATCCCTCTATTGTTATTTTTGTGGCTTTATATTATTATTGTTAGGTCGGCTGGATTATATTGTGACTCCTTAGACTCCTATATATAGAAAGGAGGTTTTGTCATTTGTATCATCCAAGAATTGTTCATTTATGTAATGTAAAGGAGGTTGCCCCCTCGAAGAGGCTGAATTCTAAGGCGTTGATCTCTCTTTTCTATCTTTTCTTGAGCTGGTTTCATAACATAGTTAGAGAGTCCTAGTTTGGGCTCTTGCATCAATTGTGGGGTTTATTTTGATTTGATTGTTTGGCACTTGGACACCAGACATCAACATAACTCTTGGAGTTACAAGTGGAGACTGTCATGGCCAACTGTAAGTCGCCTTGAAAAGTGGGCATCACCAAGAGACTTAGGTTGCGTCACTTGGGTGCTGGTCATGGGGACATGAGCCTATGACTAGAGATTGTGGTTGCTGGGTTTTGGTGTGATGACCGGGGTTTTGTTATTAGATTTGCAATTGTGGCTTGGAGTTGTTGCCCTAGCCTAGGGGTGATTTGTGGTTGAGATTATGAGCCACACAATTTACGATTGGGAGGAACGTGGAGAGTCCGTAGCTAGTTGGACCGTTTATTTAGATAAGTACCCACTGTGTGATATCTATGTATTTTTATGTGTGTTATGCATTCTAATGGTGAACCCTCATCTGGGTCAATGTTGTATTTACTTAAAGTGATGTGTGAAATCCATTAATATAAATGTATATGTAAACCTTAGTTAGGCTTTGAGGTTATTGTGCTTGACTGTGGATATTTAACTATTGATTTTTGCTATGCATACTTATGTATGGTTGATATATGTGTCATGCATAATTAATGTTTTTATGTTGAAACCCTAGCTCAGGGATTTAGGTTAATATGTTGTTGGAGAATATTTACTTCCACTATGTTTTATGTTTTTATGTGTACGGGTTGAAAAATATTGTTTTGCATAGCATGTAGTATTGCACACATAATTATTAAAATTGCTAGGTTCAAGTTAATAAAAAGAAATTATGGAAATTTTGACTATTTGCTCTTTTCCAAGATAAATTAATGATATTTATGCAATACTGGTTGAGTGGTGTTTCCCGCTTGGGAGTTGGGGGACATTACAGATTGGTATTAGAGCCCATTTACAACATTGGGTTTGAATTGGGCTAGATTTGGAACAAACTAGGGAGTTTTTTTGCAGGTTACAGGTTTTCCAAGTGTTTGACGAAAGTGTCAAAGGTGGAATTAACAGAATTCTCTGTAAATTCGAGAATAGATAACCAAAGGAAGATATTTGGCAGAGTAAAATGGATTAACTGGTCAGATTTAACGGGGTTTTGGGCTTGATTGGACCAAATTCATAACAAAATTGAAGGTTTACAGGTTGTTTATCAACTCTTTGACAAAACTTCTAGTGACATGAAGTGTGTAATCCTACCTTGGAATGAGTTTATTGATGTCGCGAAGGATCAATGATGGTTAATAGGAATTAATTATAGGTTCAATTTGCGGAAATTGATTGATTATAACATCATAAGGCTAAAATTTGTGCACAGGCACCACTTCCAAAAAAATGAGAGTTCTATGTTTGTTCTAAATACTAATTTTTTTTTTATATAAATTGAACCCCATTGTTACTTAAAAAAGTGCGATGGAAAAGAGGCAGAGTTCCAAAGGCAGAACCCATGCCTATCTTGGTGAGCATGGATTCGAAGGGGGATGTTATCTATGTAAATGTAAATATTTAATTTAAATATTTATAGCAAATGAGATTGTTTCAAAGGGTAATGTGTTATACCCTCTCCCGAATGTGTGAACATACCTTTATATTGAAGTGTCATATGAATTGGTATGCAACATTGCAAGGGGGTCATTATGTGTGCGAGTAACTGGAAGGGTGAATTACAAGGTGGTGAAATAATGTAATATTTATATTATGTATATAAATATTAGCAAAGAGGAGCATAATAACGAAAGCAATATTGTAGCATATTTTCTTTGCTTGAGTGAGCTTAATGGTTAAGAGCATGTGTTTCCTCCTAAGAGGTCAAATGTTCAAAACCAGAGGGGGTAGAGTATGTATGCCTTCGTAGACTTAGCAATCAAATTGATGCGTGGAAGGGGAAGATGTAAAAACATTTCCAAATATATTTATAAATTTGTAAGTGAATCAAGCTCAAACAATGTGACCAAAAAGGATGTGTGACCAACATGCCAAACTATTGAGTTGAAAATTTGATGTGATTTCTATCCATGGGGACAAGTCCCAAGGGGAGAGAGAGAGGATTTGGTTTTAGGCTAGTTTAGAATTGGAAAACCTCCTGTGCTAGTTGTGACATATGTGGCTTCCAAAGGGATTGACGTAATGGCAGATCAAATGGGGTGGACGTAAGTTGCATAGTATGTATAAAATAATTTATGTGGAGTGCTTTATATACATTGAATATATATGCATGAACTCGTTTTATAAACCAAGGGAGGAATGTTGGATTACATGGTGTGCTTAAGTGTGGAAGGGGTTGCCGCCATAAGTTGCAGGTAAGGCGCAGTTCAAGTTACGAGCCACAAGCGTGTAGAATGGCCATGAAAGAATGCAACCTCGTCCAAAATTTAGGCCATGGTTCGTAGGTTGTGAACGTGGATGAAATGGGCCTAGGTAGCAGGGCCACGGGTCACAAACCACAGAGGTAGGCGTGACCGAACTACGGAGGTGAGTTGCGAAGGTGGATAGTCACCTGGTGATGTGGAGGACTCAACCAGCGAGCGATGTGCAGGTGGCCACGGGGATCGCTTGGTCATTGCCGAAGGCAGAACTTGGAGAGGGCAATGGCACGAGGGCCGTCAGATCACGAGGAGCCTATTAACGGGTCAGAAGGTTGAGATCCGACGACAATATCAACCATTGGGTGGAGGCGATCTGGACCGTCAGATCTATCTGGTGCATCTTTGCGTTAAATCTCAAGGAAGTTTGAGATCTGAAGGCATGTCGACTGTTAGATCTGTTAATCTCCACCGTCAATGAAACAAGTGCATGGTTGGTGGGGTCAGTTATTTGATCTAGGAGATTCGGTGTCGAGTCTCCACTATCGTTGATTGATTTGGGATCATCTGGGGGATAGTTGTATTTCATGAAATTTATCATATTATTTGACCAATTTCATTATTTATGTAGGACGCGAAGGATGTGAAGGGGCGGGCTCACTTGTATATTTTTTCAAAAAGAAATATAGTTTCTATTATAATGTTATATGGCAAAGAGATAAGCGTGCTAAAGGGCAAGTAGATTTTAGACTTAAACATTCCAAAGTTGATCATTGCATAACTTTAAGGCATATCATTGAAAAAGTTTTGGAGAAAAAGGAATAAGTCTTTTAATGCTTTGTTGATTTCAGAAAAGCATTTGACTCGGTTCCTAGGGATAAACTTTGGCAGAGAATGGAGGAACTTGGGGTTCCTAAACATTTGAGAGCAGCTGTGCATAGGCTGTATGAAGATGTGAAAGTCAAAATTAGAACTTCAGCATGCATTTCTGAATGTTTTAGAAGCGATATCGGGGTCAAGCAAGGTTGCCCACTGTCTCCTACCCTTTTTGGTTTATATATCGACAAGCTTGAGGAGTGGTTAAATTCACAAGGGGGTGATGGTATCTATTTGTGAAAGTTTGTTATAAGGCTTCTTTTGTATGCAGATGACTTTATTCTGATTGCTAAATTAGCTCTTGGTTTGCAAGAGCACTTACTATCCCTTGAGAATTTTTGTAGAAGTGTGGGGATGCAAGTCAATATCAGCAAAATGAAAGTAGTGGTCTTCTCTAAGAAAAGAAAACATAATAAGTTCTACTTTGAAGGCAACATTCTGGAAGAAGTTGCGGATTACAAATAACTTGGGATTGACTTCAACAAAAATCTAAGTTGGAATGGTTATAGAAAGAAAAGAACTTTGGGGGGTTGGAAAGCATTTTATGCTTTTCAAAATAGGTGTAGAGAGGCAGAGTTATGGGATTGGAAGACCATTCAAACTCTTTTTGGGCTTTTAGTGATTCCGGTGATTCTCTATGGTTGTGAACTGTGGGCTAGCAGTACCTGTGACATGCAGTGGAAACAAATTGAGACAATTCAGAAGCATTTGATTACAAACAAATTTAAGATTAAAAGTGCAGTTCCTTATGATATCTTGTTAAGTGAAATAGGGACTGCTCCTATTGAAGCAATTGCTATGGTGCGAGTCATAAGGTATTTAAAAAAAATTGAGCAAATGGAAGAAGGTAGATGGCCTAAGGTTTTCTTTAATGATAGATTGTGCAAGAGCAAAAAAACTTGGATGCAACAAAATAACAAATGGTTTAGTAAATGGGGTATTTGCTTGAACGCGTGTCCCTTAAACAACAAAGAGATAAAAACTTTTGTTATGGAAAAGTTCCACAAACGTACTTGGGATAAGGAGCTAGGAAGAAAGAAAAATTACTATATTTAAGTGTTTAATTCCACTCATAATCATCAACCAAAAGCATACATAGAGGCCAATATTTCTTGGAGAGCCAAAATTCTTATTGCTCATTTAAGGACTAATTCTCATCAACTCCATTGTGAAATAGGGCGCTGGAAAAGGCCAAAGGAAGAGTGGGAGGAAAGGGTATGCATTTTTTGTTCTTCCTGAAAAGTGGAAACAGAAAAACATTTCATTTTAGAATGTGAGGCCTTCAAAGACAACAGGGAAATTTATGCAGATATGCTGGCAGCTAGCTCTTGGGATAATCTATTTAGTGAGGGGTTTGTCGAGAAGTTGGGAGCATTTATTGTGAAGCTTCATAGAAAAAGGGCCGAATACATCAAGCAGATGAAGAAGCAATCTGTCCCATAGGCTATCTTTAGCCTCGTGGATGTTAAAATAATTTCTTTCTTTCTTTCTTTCTATGATAATGTGGGTATCGGGTGTGGTGGAAGTGTGGAGGGGCCCACATATGTTCCAATATGTAGAATTGAATTGTATGTTGTTATGGCACCCCACGGGTCATAGTGGGCCCCATGGGGATATATCTATCTATATATATATATATATATATATATATATATATATATATATATATATATATATATCTATATATATATCTATTTTGCTATGTGACTATGGTGTGGTTCCAGGACCCTGGTGCAATGGGAATAGTTTCTAAGCATTATACATATGTATATTAAATTGTATTTTTAATGTTTTGTGGTGAATGGAGAAATGGCCAGAGTGTGTGGACTTTTCTTTAGGTTTATATAATATGATTTTGGCTTTGTTTGGACTAGAGAGTATGGTGAATGGGTGTGCAACAAATGTTGAGGTGGAGGCCACAATACCATGTGGGCTAGTGTTTGGACTTTTCTTTAAGTTTATATATGATTTTGACTTTGTTTGGACTAGAGAGTATGGTGAATGGGTGTGCAACGGATGTTGAGGTGGAGGTCACAATACCATGTGGGCTAGGGTTTTTACGTGGAATTATATTATATATAGAAAGAAAAATATCCATGGTTAGGGACTTGTATGCTGGCCACGTGGAAAGGAAAGGAAAGGAGGTTAATAAACCAATTCTTTTGTAATGAAAACTGGAGGAAATCTGAACATAGCAAGAAAGAATTATAGAGTTGGTAAAAGGGTCCATATGCCATGAACAATTTGTTGATCTAGATTGTCATTGATGGCAATATGAAGCCAAGGAGCTATCAGAGCAGAGCTATCAAAGAAGAGAAGAGAAGAAAGTGTAAGAGCGGAAGATTGAGGAGGAGCCATATCAGGAGTATCGCGTGTAATGTATGCCCAAGAAGAACTGAGAGGAAGAATTCATCAAAAGAAGCAAAGAGGAACATATCAGAACAGAGAATATTGGAAGTTGTCAGACCAAGAGCGTTATATTGGATCTAGGCATGTAGAAATCGAGATTTCCGTGTGAATGGTTGGAAGAATTAGCTGGAAGCAGGTGCAATTGAGTTTTACAGCAGAACAGAGGAAGACCGAGAATATCTTACTATAACGGAGAATGTAGACTTTTCCTAAAATTCCTAAAGAAAGGCCGAGAAACCAATGAAGGGCAATGGACGGTGAAGATTAAATCATATCGTTGAAACTGGAGGATGGACGGCCCAGATTAACCACCGATAGCATAGTTTCCATAAGCGGTAAGTTGGTTCATCGGGTGAACTGAAGGCTGTAAGTGGTATTTAGGGATGATCACCCGATACCATTCATTGACCGACGCGTGGCAGGAGACTGGAGAGAGAAAATCGCTTTATCGCGCGGGTATTCCTCTCGCAAGTTATCCACCTGCAATCAATATCAACCGTCAGATCAAGCGGGGTTGATTAAACAACGAAGTTCTTTTGATCAGTTCTGATGATTGGGTGAAATTTGGACTGTTGGATCGGAAACCCAATCGACGGTTGAGATTTAATCGCTGATCGCATTTTGGGAAGGCTAAGTGACGGTGTGATGGAATGCGGATATGCGATGGGGCAATGTGCCGATAGTGATGAAGAGAGATCGGAGGTCAGAGATAACAAAGGTAAAGAGGAGTACAAAGAGCGGAGGAGTATATATATTATATAGATTGTGATAATAAATGTGGACCCGCGGCTCCATTATAAACCGCCCTAATGTAATATCGCATCCGTTGCGTCGTTAGTCTCTAAGGGATGTTAAATCCATCGATTGTGATGGAACTATGGACCCGACGAAGTTATTAACAACAATTTATAATAATATCGCATCCAGTAGGGGCAATCGGTAATCGGCCATCGACGATGTTATAGACATGACTTATAAAAGACCTCCTGAAAGCTAAATTGCAATTGAGATTGTGACGTGGCATGCGGGACCACCCATTATATATTTCTAACTATGTAAATTTATGATATTGTTATAGGAGGATAGAGGATGTTAAGGGGCATCAGCAATGTTATATCGTGAAGACAAAGAGTTGTGACTGCAGAAGCTGCGATTGCGATTAAAGGAGTGATGTGATTGCCGTAAAGAATGTTGGGTCCATTATATGAATATTCAAAAAATACGGGGGCCTCTCTGATATAGTTATTTCTTTAATATGCAATATTATTATAATATAGCCACTCTTCCGCATTAACCTGTCTTGTAAGAATTTAATGAATCCGAAGAGATAGAGGAAGTCGAAGAGTAAGTGCAGAGGAAGCCGAAAGATCAAGTGAGCGAAGAGGAAATGAGCAGAAGCCAAAGGTCAGGAGTATCAGGCATATAAAACAAAGAACAAGGGAAAGTTAGAGGTGAAGGTGAATTGTAAGAAAAAAAGGGAGCCGAAGTTCTGGCAGAAGTGGAAGGAATAGGAGGACAAAAGTAAGTCATAGGTCCAGCAGGGTTGGGAGCAGAGAATTAAAACCAAACAGATCCAGAAAGTTACAGCAGAGGGTTGGAGCCCTTGAGGTTGGTGCCTCAGAACTGAAAGGATTGGTGTCCTGGGAGTTGGTGCTCCTAAATTCAAGGTTGGTGCCTTGACAAGACAGAGTTGGTGCTCTGGAGGTTGGAGCCTCACAAAGAGTCCAAGTTGGTGCTTGGAAACTGATTGAAACCATATATATATATATATATATATATTGTACTTGATTTATTGCAAAGATCACATTAATAAAAGCATCTATTCCTGTTATCTATTTTTGTGTTCCAAATATAAATGTTTTTAACTGATAAAAATAGTAATTGAAAAGAAACACTGATTCACCCCCCCTCTCAGTGTTTCCAACAATTTCTATCAGAGCCAGGCTTCTTCATATCAACCTAACAAGTTGAAGAAGGATTATTAGTCATGATGAGAAATCAATAAGTGGCAGGAATACCTCCTCTGTTCGATGGCACAAATTTTGGTTTCTGGAAAAATAGAATGTCCCACTACTTAATGTCCCTTGGACCTGAAGTTTGGCATTCGGTCTTAAATGAGTACATAGCTTCTTCCACTCTTCCAATAGATCAAGACGAGAGGAAAGTCTACGTTGCAAATGAAAAAGCCTTAAACTCCATCACTAGTGGAATCACTGATTCCGAATTTACAAAAGTCATGAATTGTAACTCTGCCAAAGAAGTATGAGATAAGCTAATTGGCTTATACGACGGGGACTCCAAAGTCAGGAAGGCAAAGCTTCAAACTCATAGAAGGCAATTTGAAAGTCCGAAAATGGATGATGAAGAAGATATTGCATCATACTTTCTTTGAGTAGCTGAAGTGGTCAACTCTCTTAAAGGATTGGAAGAAAACATTGAAGAAAGCACCATTGTTCAAAAGGTCTTAATATCTCTCCCAGACAGATTTGACTCCAAAGTAAGTGCCATAGAAGAAATGAAGGATCTAGATACTCTCAAGATGGATGAACTCCATGGAATCCTCATTGCCTATGATATGAGAAAAGGTTGCCCAAGTTCCAAGGATGCAACATTCAAGGCCTCAAAATCAAAAAAGGGGAAAGAAAGGAATGTCAGTAGTGATGACTCCGATGTTGAATCCGAATTGGCACAATTTGTACGAAGGATGAAGAAAGGATCTAAGCTAAAAGGTAAATACCCTCTTATTTGTTTCAAGTGTGGAAAAATAGGTCATTATGCTGCAAAATGTCCTCATAAGCATGATAGTGATAATGAAGAAAATTCTAAAGGGATGGTATACAAAAAGAAAGGGTTCAATAAGAAGAATTTCCTCTCTAAGCAAGATGAGTCTGATGAAGATGAATTTGTAGTCAAATCAACTAACTAGTTCCCTCACCGCAAAGGAGGAAATGAAGAATCAGATGAAGAAAATGACCTTGTTGGAAGCCAAGAAGTATTATTCATGGCATTCACAAATGATGATGACTCAGGGGTAGATGGAAATGTAGATGAATTATTAATTAGTTCCATTGAAGAAAATGAGAAATTACGGAATAAAATCATTTCTATCAAGGTAGAAAACGAGGAAACAAAAAGAAGGGAAGATCTCTTGAAAAATAAGCTAAAAGAAAAAGAAAAAGTTTGCGAATAACGTGAAGCCGAAATAGTATCTCTAAGGAAGGAATTGGAGAAAGTTAAAAAGGGTTGGAAAAGCTCTCAAATACTTGACACTATCCTAAATAATCAAAAACCTCAACATGACAAATCTGGAATAGGTTTTAAAGGAGAATCATCAAGTAATAAGAATAATATGAAAATATATGCCGACGTACTTTCCAGCAACCCAAAAGAAGAAAGATTATTTCATCAAAGGCTCATCCGAGATCCAAAGAATGAAGAGAGTAATTCCAAGGAAGAATTTTGATTCGAATCATGGATGTTACAACAGATACAAGACAATATTTCATCAAAGGCCCATCTCAAATCCAAAGAATGAAGCGGGAGAAACTCCAAGGAAGAATGTTGATTCAAATCGTGGCTATTACAACAGGTACAAAACTATCTTTTTTGGGCATTGTTTCCATTGTAAAAAATTTGGTCATCAAGCTAGACATTGCATGGCTCGTAAGAATGACACACCAAAACTAAAGGATCAAATAAACAAACCATATGGCCCCAAAGGGCAAGGACAAATCAGGACCTACAACTCTTTTGATCCCTTGGCCAAATTTGATCTGATTTGCTCATTATGTAATAATAATGGACACATTGAACAAAATTGCACACTCAAAAGAGGAAAAGCAAGAAGTGAGAATCCCAACACGGATAAATGTGGCATAGCTCTATGTGCTCAAAATAATGAAAATCATTGGTTTGTGGATAGTGGGTGCTCCAGACACATGACAGGGGACAAAAGGAAGTTTGTCTCATTGAACAAAAAGGAAGGAAATGTATCCTTTGGATGTGGATCTGCCAAAATTGCTGGAAAAGGAACTATTACTCTTATTAATGGAAAAGGAAAAGCTCAAAATGAGTTGCTAGTAAACGGGCTCAAACACAACCTCCTGAGTGTTAGCCAAATCTGTGATCGAGGACATAATGTTGTCTTTAGCACCAAAGACTGTGAAATAAGGAACTCTTCCTCAGGGGAACTTGTGGCGAAAGGGGTTAGAACACCAGACAACATCTATATTCTGAACAAGATTCAAGAAGATAAATGCTAATTAAGTCAAACAGATGAAAGTTGGTTATGGCACAAGCAACTTATACATACAAGCTTCGATAACTTGATCAATATCAGCAAGATTAAAGCAGTACGAGACATTCCAAAGTTATTCAAACCAAATCAAGGAGTGTGTGGCCCATGTCAACATGGAAAGCAAACTAGAACAAGTCACAAGACCAAGGAGTTCTCTACATCAAAGCCTTTGGAGATCATTCATGATGATTTATGTGGACCAACTAGAACTTCGGCATTCCAAGGAGAAAGGTACTTTGCTTTATTTGTTGATGACTATACTAGAATGATGTGGGTATAGTTTATCAAATATAAATCCGAAGCATTTGAGTTTTTTAAGAATCTTAAAGTTCTTGTGGGAAATGAAAAGGACTCTAAGATTAAGTGTCTTAGAATAGATAGAGGGGGAGAATTCCCATCTGAAATGAATTTGATGAATTCTGTAAAATACATGGAATTAAAAGAGAATTCTCTGCTGCCAGAACACCAAAGCAAAATGGGGTAGTTGAAAGAAGAAACCGAACAGTTCAAGAAATGGCAAGAACAATGTTAATAGCAGCTAACTTGCAGACAAAATTCTGGAAAGAAGCAGTCGGGACAACTGTCTATACATTGAATCGAACTCAATTGAGACCAAACAATGAAAAGAATCCTTATGAATTATGGAAAGGAAGACTCGCGTCAGTAAAATACTTCAAGATTTTTGGAAGCAAGTGTTTCATAAAAATCAATGATGACTCACCAGGAAAATTTGATTCACGGGTTGATGAAGGGATCTTTCTTGGATATTCTATAAGAAGCAAAGCCTACAAGTGCTACAATAACCGACGACGGAAAATAGTGGAAAGCATTGATGTAAAAATTGATGAAGACATTCTAGAAAAAGAAATTGAAGAACATGAAGTTGATCCTCTCATTGAAGAAGAAGAACCTGAAAAAGAAGAAAAAGACCAAGGAAAAACCAAGGAAAAAGAACCATCTCAAACCCCTTCAAAGATGAAATTTATCCAAAAATATCACCTAGAAGAGCAGATTATTGGCAATATGGATGAAGGGATGAAAACCCGAAGAAGGATGACTAGTACACCAAAGAAGAATGATGTTGCTCTTCTATCCATGATAGAACCAAAAACATTTACTCAAGCAAGTAAGGATCCTCATTGGGTAAAAGCCATGGAAGAAGAAATGTCTCAAATTGAGAAGAATGAGACATGGGAGTTGGTTCTTTGTCCAAAGGAAAAAAACATAATAGGAACCAAGTGGGTGTTTAAAAACAAAATGAATGAAGATGGAAAAATCATCAGAAAAAAGGCAAGGCTTGTTTGTAAAGGCTATTCACAAATTGAAGGAATTGACTTTGAAGAAACATTTGCACCAGTAGCTCGTGTGGAAGCTATCAAGATGTTCTTGGCATTTTCTTGTTCAAAAGGATTCAAAATCTATCAAATGGACGTAAAATCAACATTTCTGAATGGGGAACTCAAGGAAGAAGTCTACATGGAGCAACCAGAAGGGTTTAATCTAACAGAAGGAAAAGACTTTGTTTGTAAGTTTAAAAAGGCATTATATGGGTTGAAACAAGCTCCTAGAGCTTGGTACGCAAGATTGGATCACTATCTACAACAACAAGGCTTCAAGAAGGGGGTAGCAGGAAGTAATCTCTACATAAAGATAGATGAGGATAAGTTACTAGTCACACTTGTTTATGTTGATGATTTGATTTTTGCTAGTAATAATGATGAGATGAGCCATGAGTTTTCTCAAAATATGTCAAAAGAGTTCAAGATGTCAATGATAGGAGATTTATCTCACTTCCTTGGACTACAAGTATCTCAAACCACGACAGGCATGTTTATATCTCAAGCCAAATATCTTAAAGACATGCTTAAAAGATATGGAATGGAAGATTGTGCATCCATGAGCACCCATATGACCACAAGTTGAAAATTGAGAAAAATGATGACTCCCCTCCGGTAGATGCAACTCATTACAGGTCAATAATTTGAGCCCTTCTATACTTAATTGTTATGAGACCCGACATTATGCAACCAGTAGGAATGGTGGGAAGATTTCAATCAGCTCCTAAACAATCCCATTTGTTGGCTGTAAAAAGAATTCTCAGATACCTGAAAGGAACTTCTGATTTCGGTCTCTGGTACCCTAAGAGCTCAACCCTTACTTTGACTACATACACCGATGTTGATTGGGCTGGAAGTGTCGATGATCGGAAGAGTACTAGTGGAAATGCATTCCTCTTGGGAGACTGTTTAGTATCTTGGCTCAACAAAAAACAGACATTCATATCACTATCTATAGCTGAAGCCAAGAATATAGCTGCCGCAAATTGTTGTACTCAAATACTATGGATGAAGGAAGCTCTAAAAGATGTCAACATAGGTACAAATCAACCAATTACCATCTATTGTGATAACACAAGTGCGATCAGCCTCAACAAAAATCCAGTGATGCACTCAAAGACCAAACATATATCAATCAAGTATCATTTCCTTCGTGAAAAAGTAGCTGAACAAAAAATCATCTTGGAATATATCAATACTAAGGAGAAGATAGCTAATATTTTCACGAAACCTCTTCCTCGAGAAGCATTCGAACATCTTTGTCAAAAGATGGGGGTTATCTCTTTAGCATCACTTAAGTTGATTCATAAAGATGTTGCAGGACAGGGGAGAAGTTCGACAGGGGGAGTCCTTGTGCACTCCCTTGCCACTGATGTCAAAGGGGGAGAGAAGAAGAATATTTCCATCAATGACAAAGGGGGAGATTGTTGATCTAGATTGTCATTAATGGCAATATGAAGCCGAGGAGATATTAGAGAAGAGCTATCAAAGTAGAGAAGAGAAGCAAGTGTGAGAGCGAAAGATTGAGGAGGAGACACATCGGAGGAGCCATATCAGGAGTATCTCGTGTAATGTATGCCCAAGAAGAACTAAGAGGAAGAATTCATCAAAAGAAGCAAAGAGGAACATATCAGAGCAGAGAATATTGGAAGTTGTCAGACCAGGAGCATTATATTGGATCTAGGCATGTAGAAATTGGGATTTCCGTGTGAATGGATGGAAGGATAAGCCGGAAGCAGGCGTAATTGAGTTTGACAACAGAACAGAGGAAGACCGAGAATATCTAACTATAATAGAGAATGCAGACTTTTCCTAAAATTCCTAAGGAAAGGCCAAGAAACCAATGCAGGGCAATGGATGGTGAAGATTAAATCATGTCGTTGAAACTAGAGAATGGACGACCTAGAATAACTGTCGATAGCATAGTTTCCATAAGCGGTAAGTGGGTTCATCGGGTGAACTCAAGGTTGTACATGGTATTTAGGGCTGATCACCCGATACCATTCATCAACTGACGCGTGGCAGGAGATTGGAGAGAGAAAACCGCTTTATCGGGCGGGTATTCCTCTCACAAGTTATCCACCCGAAATCAATATCAACCGTCAGATCAAGCGGGGTTGATTGAACGATGGAGATCTTTTGATCAGTTTTGATGATCGGGTGAAATTTGGACCGTTGGATTGGAAACCAGATCGATGGTCGAGATTTAATCGCTGATCGCATTTTGGGAAGGTTAAGTGACGGCGTGGTGGAATGCCGATATGCGATGGGCCGATGTGCTGATAGCGATGAAGAGAGATCAGAGGTCGGATATAACAAAGGTAAAGAGGAGTACAAAGAGCGGAGGAGTATATATATTATATAGATTGTGATAATAAATGCGGACCCGCGGCTCCATTATAAACCGCGCTAATGTAATACTGCATCTGTTGTGTCATTAGTCTCTAAGGGATGTTAAATCCGACAATTACGATGGAGCTATGGACCCGATGGAGTTATTAACAATATTTTATAATCATATCGCATCCAATAGTGGCAATTGGTAATCGGTTGTCGGCGATGTTATAGACATGACTTATAAAAGACCTCCTGAAAGCTGCGATTGCGATTGAGATTGTGACGTGGCATGTGGGACCACCCATTATATATTTCTAACTATGTAAATCTATGATATTGTTACAGGAGGACAGAGGATGTTAAAGGGCATCAACAATGTTATATCGTGAAGGCAAAGAGTTGCGACTGCAAAAGCTGCAATTGCGATTAAAGGAGTGATGCGATTTCCGTAAAGAATGTTGGGTCCATTATATGAATATTGAAAAAATAGGGGGGCCTCTCTAATATAGTTATTTCTTTAATATGCAATATTATTATAATATGGCCTCTCTTCCGCATTAACGTGTCCTGTAAGAATTTGATGAATCCGAAGAGACAGAGGAAGCCAAAGAGTGAGCGTAGAGGAAGCTGAAAGATCAAGCAAGTGAAGAGGAAACGGGTGGAAGCTAAAGGTCAGGAGTATTAGGCATATAAAACACAGAACAAGGGAAAGTTAGAGGTGCTGGCGAACTGTAAGAAAAAAAAGGGAACTGAAGTTCTGGCAGAAGTGGAAGGAACAAGAGGACAGAAGTAAGTCATAGGTCCAGCAGGGTTTGGAGCAGAGAATTACAACCAAACAGATCCAGACAGTTACAACAGAGGGTTGGAGCCCTTGAGGTTGGTGCCTTGACAAGATAGAGTTGGTGCTCTGGATGTTGAAGCCTCACAAAGAGTCCAATTTGGTGCTTGGCAACTGATTGAAACCATATATATATATATATATATATATATTGTACTTGATTTATTGCAAAGATCACATTAATAAAAGCATCTATTCTTGTTATCTATTTTTGTGTTCCAAATATAAATGTTTTAACTGATAAAAATAATAATTGAAAAGAAATACTGATTCACCCCCCCTCTTAGTATTTCCAACACAATTAGCTATTAGCTAGAAGAAAGACAGTTACAGGCTTGATGAAAGTAGATAGAAAATTGAATTTTAGACATAGAAGGATTTGGGGAAATCATACTGGACTTTAGAAGGTCATAATTTTTAAATTATAGATGATTCAGAATTTGACATGTGACCAATCAAAGAAAAGGTTATTTTGAGTAGATTGCGATTATTTTCCCAAAATTTTAATTTGAGGCCAAGAATTCTTGAAACTTTAGAAGAACACTACAGGTGTTCTAAATGAACAAAACATGGCCTAAACATGCTATAACATTCTACACGACATAAATTTCAACTCGAAGGTCAAATCATGCAAATGAATAGTCAATAGGAAGCTATTGATGTGGAGAACATTTTGGTAAAACCAAAATTTGAAATATGGTGAGATTTGTGAGGAAAAATCTCATAGAAATCTATAGGTATTGAAAAATAAGCAATTCAGTTAAAACTTCTTGAGGGCATATCCTTTAGCCTAGGGTTCATAATTTAGTAAGTATTCAATAGAAAGCTATTGACTAGTAGAACCTATTGGTGAATCCAGAATTTCAATTTTGGTAGGAATGTTGAGGAAGAACGCCCCAGGAAGTTACATGTTATAACAGGGATAAAATGACTTTTAATAGTGACAAGGGTTGTACAGGGAAGAACTGGATAAATAATTAGCAGTATGACATGGTAGTGGGTACAGGTATAGTTGTAATAGTAGAAACTATGTGAAATATAGGTGGTTGGTAAAATTAAACAAGACAACCATGTTCTGGACTTCATGTTATGAAAGAAATTGAACATTGACAATTTCTTTAACCTTTCCCATTGTTGTTGTATCTTAAGATATTGAATGTGATATATATGTTTATTACGTATGTGTATGATGCATGAGCATGTGTGTGAGGATTGCATGTTGTGTGACATCAATACATTGAAGTATTTATGCAATAATTTATATAGAAGCTAATCAAGGTTGTTTTGTTGTTTATATTTCAACTACTCAGGAAAAAAAACCATATGTAGCACAGGCCTTGTAGGTATGCACTTGATTCATGTGAAGGCCTTGACGATATGGCTAGCCTGAGGGACTATTGATTAGTGAAGGGAATACCTGAGCCTAGAAAGGGAGAGTACAAAGAGAATAAAGGAAGAGACAGAGATAAGAGAGAGATGATCCCATTGAATCTCCTATGTGCACGAGAGTAGAGTGAATTATTTAGAGGCCTGAGAAGTACCTGGAGGCTTGGAAAAACAACAATTCAGAGGTTGTTGGGGTTTAGTACTCTAGCTAGTGGAAGGGTACTGAGTATGTACCTAGTGATGGGAAAGTAGGTGCTCATGAAGACAACAATAAATAACAAAGTTACAATCAGACAAGAACTATTACTTCAAAATGAGAACTCTAGCCTAAAATGGCCAAAAAAACATGAAAAAACAAAAAAAAAAAGTGTGTATTCCAGAACGATGTCTTTTTTTTCAGGGTAAATTTTCAACATTTTATTAATTTTTTTTTTCACTTTTTTTTTGCAAAAAAGATTGAAAAAACACCCTCAAAACAAAAAGTGTTGATGCCGGAATAACAAAAAAAAACTTTGGGTTACAATTTTGACACTTTCTAGCAATATAATTAAAGATAAAGTATTAGGACTTTGAAAAATCGTAAAATTCTAACAATTTTCATACATGATGTTAAAGATAAAATATCATGTCTCAAAGCCTTATAATTCCAACAAATTTCATCCATCTTGTTAAAGATAAAATACCCTGACTCTAAAAAACCCTAAAATTGTAATTATTTTCAACCATAGCATTAAAGATAAAATATCATACCTCAGAAAAACCTTAATATTGTGACAAGTTTTCAACCATGGAATTAAAAACCTTAAGTTTTTAAAATATTTGTACCATGAAATTATGGACAAATTATATAACTAAATTTTCTTTTTTTAAATGAACAAGTAAATGAAAGATTCATTATTCCAAGAGTAATTTTTATTTTAAAGGCTAAAAGTATAATTCTTTTCAAACCTTAGACTAAGACAACTTATCTTATTGTAACAAAAACCTAGAAATCGGCCATCAAAACGAAGTCCTTTCAATGAGGCATTAATTTTTCAACATTTTTAAAAGTAACTTATACCATATGATAACAATAAATAATATCATGGCAATACCACTATATAATTTAAAAATTGAACATTAATTTCTAATATTTTTTTATTTTTAATCAAAATATGAACAAATGATAACAATAAATAATATCATGGCAATATCACTGTATAACTTAAAAATTCAACATTAATTTCTAATATTTTTTTTTTTAAATTTTTAATCAAAATATGAAAAAATGATAACAATAAATAATATCATGGCAATATCACTGCATAATTTAAAAATTCAAGATTAATTTCTAATAATTTTTTTATTTTTATTTTTATTTTTAATCAAAATATAAACTTTGGTAGATTGAATATAACTGTTACACATCATTTTGTCACTGTCCCTGTACTCCCCATTCCTTGATCCTAGAGGACCTCTACAGTGAACCCCGCATGCTTTGCCTTCATGAAGAAACTCCCATTGTGTCCCTCTTCATGAGCAGATCATTTCCCTTTTGCACCATTTCCCTTGAAACTTCTGTTTTGCCCAGTTTACAAGACCGATGCTAATGGCCTTTGTCTCCCCCGCACCAATGTGCAAATATTAGCACTACTCCTTGCGCCGACCGGAGCGACTGAGTTGTGTTTCAGTCACGCCAGTCCGGTTATGGAAAGTTTTTTAAGTTAGAGCCGAAGCTTCCAACTCTAGAATTTTCATAACGGAAGTCTAATAAATGGTTTGGTCGGATGGGGTCAAGGATGATAGTTTGGGCTCCTTTCCCCTATAATGTCGGAACTACCTCAAGGGATAAGTCCTTCTCCCATGAGAAGAGGATCCATCTCCCATCCATATTTCCTATATAAACCTCCCTTCTTCCCAAGCACAAGCTAGGTTTTGGCTAAGTGTGAGTGTTATAGTTGCAATGTGTTGATGCTATTTTGGTTTGGAGTAAACAAGCAAGCTATTACTAGTTGTAGCTATCTAGTTGTGTGAGGGAGAAGTGTGTTTTGGTTTGGAGTGAAACCTAAAGGGAAGAGCTTTAAAACTATTGTTGTTTGAAGCCATTGTGGAATGCTAGTAGAAGTGTGTGGGAACCTGGTCTTGTCAGAGGAAGACTGCAATGTTGAGACAAATGGTTGTAATCTATCTTTGATATTAATATATGCAACTATCGATGGATTTCCTACATGTTTTTTAATATTACATACTCATGTCTTAATGTTTCTTGACTTTTTAAGTAGGTTTAATTGCAATTTGTCTATTATTATGTTTGTGTGATGTTGTTGTTTACTTGTTTCAGGAGCTTAAAGAAGGAAGCGAGAGATTGTTGGAGTGAGCAAGTGAGGACATCATCAAGCAGGATAAGCGACCAAGATGTAGGCCCTCTTGATTGATTCTAACCTAAGGAAATCTTCCATAGAATGTATCTATTGTGTCTAGACCCATTATCGGGCTAGAGGAATTCATTCCTGTCCGCACTTATAATTTTACTTCACCACAAATTGGCGACTCTGCTGGGGATCCCAATCATTTTGTTTGTCTTGGATTTCATGATTTCGTGAGAACTTTTCTAGTTTCACGTTTTTCCTTTGGTTCTATTTCTTTTCTCATGCTTACTAACCTAAGTCTAAAATTCATAGTAGTAGATCTGGTCCCTGTTTTGATTTTTTTAATTTTATTTTTCCTTAGCTACCTCGGAAAACGCAATTAATTCGCTGAAAGTCACACTGACTAGCGCAAATTGCTGAGGAATAGTCACGTCGACCAGCCTCAAGCGCTTGTTGTCAGTTAGGAAGTCTTGTCGATGCTTGTAAGTGAAGAATAGGGCTTGACCCTAATCTTGGCCAGTGTATTCTACTCTTGTGTTTTGACCCCGTAAGTGTTTTTTGGACTGTTTTCTCCCTGATTAGAAAGCTACTTTTCATTTGGTTTTGCTTGCTTGTTGGCTTGTCATCTTTCTATTTGATTGATTGAGTCATTGAGTGGCCAGTGACACTAGGGCATCTAGTTGGTCACCCATTCAGCAGTTTGTGAACTCACTAAGTCGGGTTGTAGGTGTGTTTACTCTTTGCATTTGTTTTTGGTCCTTTTTACGACTTTGACCTCTTTTTGCACAAGTTTGAAAAAGTTTCGTTTACTAGCTTGAACGTTTCTTTTCTGGCATAGATTACATTGTTGGCCTTGTGTTTGGTAAAGTCGATGTTTCATTGATCTGAATGAACTTCTCTTTTCATGTTTTCATCTGCTTGAAGAGCTTATTGTCTTGAGAACTTTTTCACTAAAAGATTGTATGCGAAAAGTTTGTTTTGTTGTTTCATGAAAAAGTATGAAATTCTAGCTTGTTGCATCATTATGTTACGATAATTTGCATCTTTTAAAAGACTAGAATTGCATTAGCATTTGAAAAAGGAAGAGAATTTTTGTTTTTGAAAGGACTAATAGATAAGTGCTTGTCAGGAAATTAGGAATTGGAATGCATTTTTCATTAGTTTATTTTTTGAAAAAGTAAGGTAGTGAAAGATCATTTCGTTTTCAGTTGCTTGATTGTTTGCATTTGATTGAGTAGTTTCTACCCTCTCTAGTGTAGGAATTTCATCGAATTGAAAGGGTCTTGTCTCATTTAGTTGCATTTGAGGTTTTTCAAGTAGCATCGCTAAGACCTGAAAACTGAAACTTAACTCAAGATCAACTTTAAAATGAATTCAATTAACCTAAGGCGCATTTGACATTAACGATCATATCTAGAAGGTCTAGGCTAGAGATATGTTCCGACGTCTTTAAACCTAGCAATTGTCATTAACTTCGGCATTAGACAATGCTACTACAGATTTTTTCTCCCCGTACCGTCGAGTATATGACGGGATACCCCACTAGGCTACAATCCTTTTATCCTTAGGAAGCTGATTCAACCACCTTGCGAATGTGATACACTGAACACAACATTCGGGGAGATTGCCTGCTCGTACTTCTTGGTTTGCCGGGAGGTATTTTGTAGTTCACAGTTGCTTGGTAATCCTGTTTACCTAGATCATCTAGAGTAGTCATTTGATATTTTTGACTCATTAAACTTAAAAATATCATTCGAGCACTTGTCCTTTTGAGCTCGTTTTCAATCGAAAGTGGTAGAGTCATCTTTGTTTCTTTCTCGACTCTTAAAAATTGAAAGAACATCAGTCTTCTATGCACCTTAATAATTGATTTCCCATGATCCAAAACATCCTATTAGTCTTTTTGACCAAATCGTGAGTTCCATTAAAAGGAAATTTTAAAGCCTTGAATTTATTTGTTTCGTTGACTAAGACAAGGTCATCGTGGCTGAACCATCTGGTTCACCCAATTCCTCTTCCTCTCCTCCGTCTAAAAGATTGTCTGAGGATCCATTTCCTGAGTTATTAGAGTCACTCGAGGACCAAAATGTTGAATTCGCAATTGTTTTGAGTGTTCAACCATTGTCATCTCATCCTCCGTCTACTTTCGAAACAGGGTCATCTGCTGATCTTGGCCCAGAATCTCTGGACAATCCCGTTTGAACTCCAGATAACTCGCCGACCACTAACGGTTAGCTTGGATTGGTTATCTATCCTCCAAACCCTCTGTTTGACATCGTTGAGATATCACCGCAACGTCCTTACAGTCCATACAACTAGTCAGGTGTTCCTTTGGAACTATCCCCCAATACACATTTAGCCATTCGTCATCATTTATTTTCAAACATGGAACCTGAAGGCGATGCTCCAGTCACATCTTCGGATGAGTCTAAAGTTTCTACTCCACACACTGTTGAGGGAGAAGAATCTCAATTGTAGTTTCCTCCTGCGGGTTTCCCTTTTTCGGAAGGTATTCCCGCCAGTTTTCCACCCAACTATGTGTCTTTGGGGCACTTAGTTTCAGGCACACCTAGTGCCTCATCACTCTACCATAATCCTGTATGGGCGTCAAGCGTTAGGCTTACGTTAGGTCCGTTCATCACGAACATGAATTCTCGACAGGCTGTTACTTCAGTTCCCGGTGCAACCCACCATTTTGAATACTCTTGTATCATCGATCCCAGCTACACATTAGTCACAACAGGCAGTTTCAAAGATTGTCTCTGTTAGTTCCTCTGTCCCATTAGTCAGTGGCCGAATTGTGCCACCACCTGGGGGGCAGAACCTGAATGTTTCTATCGTGTCAGGTGCCACTAATGTGAGTGGCTCACAAGCTCACATGCTTGGTATAAACTAGCCCACTTCTGATATTATTTATAACCCTGTGGATCCTACTGGGTCAAGCAATGTCTAGTACCAATAGGTTCAGAATCCTGTTGGTCCATCTGAATCAAGAAATGTTCAGTATCAGCAGCCCGATGGGGCTCAAGTCCAATACCAATATCCTTACGTTCCATATGGCTCTCAAGGATTGGTTAATCAACCTTACACCCTCCAATATGGGGAGTACATCTAGCCTGGCTACGTCCAGATTCAGTTCGGTAATTTCCTTGCCACTGTTCAAGTACCCTTGCAACAACAAGGACAACCTTTACAACAACCAGATCAGACTTTGTCACTGCAAGGGAAACCTTTGTTGTAGAAAGGGCTGTCCGCGCAACAGCAAGGGCAAATTATCCCACAGCAATATCACCTGATCCAACCACAAAGTCAATCCTTACAATAGTTGTAGCAAGCCGCGTACTAGCAGATGCAATATGCTCCACACACCTCTCAACCCATATCCTCGCAGGGCCAACCTCTACAAACCCAAGGACAAATTTTGCAACCGCAAGGTCAACCCTTGCAACAACAAAACCAACTAGGGAAGCAGCAACCCTTGTATACATATCAACAAGGCCAACCCTTGTAGGGGTAAGGTCAAGGTGAAGTCCTACAGTAGTAGGCCCAAAATACTCTTGTCCTAGGTCAACGGGTTTAGAATCCTATCGGCTAAGGGCACCAGGTACAAAATCCCTACGTCCAAGGGCAACAAGTGTATCAACCTTATGCCCAAGGACTGCAGGTCCAAAATCCTCTTATTCAGGGACAACAGGTTCATCAACCCTATGTTCTAGGACAATAGGTCCCATATCCATATGTCCAAGGTCAACAGGCTCAACAGCCTTTTAACCCATACGTTGCTTATCAACAACCTATGCCTGGACAATTTCAAGGTATTCAAGGTCAAAATCCTCCCTATGGTCAAGGTAATCTGCAATGGGGGTAGCCTCAGATGCCATATGGCCAAAATCCCCCACTGTGGGGCCAAAATCCTTACCAGCAGGGATGGGCTCCTCCCTATGGGCTCACTTATCGACCTCCCATGCCTTTTAACACTCAATTACCTTTCTTGGCTACACTTGAGTTGCCAGATGTATCGCGCCTTATGAATGATCCGATCCTTCATTCGTCGTACTGGCCTTCGGTGTCGTCCAAGATACCAAGTGATTGCCCAAAGTTCGATGGAAAAGATAAAGAAGATCCTCAGGCCCATGTGATGAAATATCACCTCTAGTGCCCATCGAACTCATACATGGATGATTCCATTCGTCTTCATCTTTTCCAATGGACCCTCACAGGTGCTGCAACGAAATGGTACATCGAGTTACCTCAAAGTACTTACCATGACTTTAATTCATTAGCCATGGATTTCCTCACGCATTTTCAGTTGCCAGTTTGCTATGAAACTTGCACCTATTTTCTCACATCGCTTAAGCAAGATACTGCGATGCACATCTCTGACCACATCCATGAATGGAGATGTAGACATCACCTGATCAAATTTAATATAGTTGATCAGTTTCTCACTGAATGGTTTACCAAATCATTCGCAACCCCAATTGCTCGGGATATAGCTATGGGTGGATGCATCACTAAAGAGCAAGCCATCGCTCGTGCCCAGTACTTGGATCTGGTTTACTCTTAGTTTGGCAGTTTATATGAGTTATTACCAAATGCTCAGCGACCATCATTCGATCCCGTAGCATCAAAGTCACCAGCTGTTCCTCCCGTTGATGGAGCTATTGATTCAGTATCCCAGACCCCTGCTAAAACTTCTTCCAAACAGAAGTCAGTCTCGAATGCTGCTCCTAATGGTTCATCTCAGAATCTACTTGGCCCTGACGCTGTGCAGTCTATCGTAGGGGACAAATCCTTGAAAGGAAAAAATAAAGGCAAAGGCAAAGCTGATGCCCCGAAACAAGGTCCTCCAAAATCGTCTGCTGGCAAATCTTCACAACAGGAACCTAAGTATCCCTGCCTCATTTGTGAGGATGATCACTACACTAAGGATTGTCCTCGATGATCCAAAGTTAGTTTCCTGCTCAAAGGGACCCTTGTTGTCCTCAAAGAGTTGTTTCCATCTCAGCAGACCCAAATGGTAGACCAACCCCAATCTGCTTCCTTTGGATCTCAAGTGTTCATGATGAGCACGCCCATTAATGTGGCTACCTGATCGAAAGATTATCAAACTCCAGCTCTGGCAGCTGGGAAAGAAAAATAATCTGCAACTTCTTCTTCTACCCCAAGTTTCGGCTCTATGCAAATTGAGTGGCCTAACTCCGATTCACTACGTGGCCACTCTCTCGAGGTGTGCTGCAAAAATCCTCGTACAATCCCAACGCCCGAGCTGCCCATCACTACAATATTGTTGAGGATTTTGCTTAGGCGTCATCAGCCATGTCGGCTCTCGAGGTACTCCAAAGCTACCCATAACAGTGGAAATATTTGTTGTTAGCTATTGGTGCATCGATCCCACCGACTCCAATTTGATATGTTTTGATCTGGAGAACCATGTTCCACGGCTCCCTCATCATATTTCCTTTCTTATTCAGGTTATCATAAATGAGAAGACCATCTACCGCACTATAGGTGCTTCCACCTGCATCATGTCAACTACATGTTGGAAGGCTATTGGTTCCCCTGCACTGAACCAGTCTCCGAACACTTTGGAAGCTTTCGATGGGTGCGATTTGTGACCCTTTGGTGTCTTACCTAACCTTGCCATCACCCTGGAAGGCAAGACAATGCAAGTCAAAGTAGAAATTGTCGGCGCCAATCTCAATTACAATCTTCTACTCGGCTGATGTTGGAATCATGCCATGCATTCCATGGCCTCCTCCTTATTTCACGTGATTCATTTTCCCCATCAAGGGAAAATTGTCACCATCGATCAGCTATCTTTCTTTGCCTCCTCCTCCTTGAATGGAAATGTTCCGTATGTCAAGCACTCTGGTTCTCCCTATTAAAGTGTGGGGGCATGTCTCTTCAAAGATTCTGCCTTAATGGGAATTTTTCCACTCCCACCTCCTCATGTTGCCTCTGTCAACATGATCTCGGTCAAATCTGATCCCTGGGTCATACCTTCACCAGATCTTGTTGATACATGGGGTGAGGTTATGTGCTTAGTCTCACTTAAGTCAATTACGTGGAAATTGTTTCGGCTTCGAACTCTGCATCCTCTGATTCTCATATGTCAAAGACCTTTCTCGATATGTACTCTCAATCCCCTTGGATTAGCACTTAGGAATCATCTGATCCCTTATTCGAGACCTTCCTTATTGATGAAGGTATCATGGAAATCATGTCTCTCGAGGAACCACCATGGATTGATCCTCATCATCGCTCCTTGTTCTTGCCTCGCCCGATGGTCATGTCTACTATTTTCGAAGAGTACTCTTCTCTATCGTTTATTGGTGGGTCAAATTATCCTAACATAATCAAGATATTTCAACTGAGGGCACCTTTATACCTTCATGAATTCAGGATTTTTTACCCTCCCCGAGACTTCACCGATTGTCCTCTGACTCGTAATCCTCCCTCGCCCAGGGGGCATGGGGGAAAAGCCTTATATGAGTTCTACTCTATTATTTGGCCGAGCAGATGCTTACTCGTCATGGTAATGGTAAAACTCCAGGGGTTATCTGTGTTGATTGATTACCTGAGTCCCAGCATGGACTCTCTAAAAAAGTACTATGCCTAGGTCATTTTGCATGGTTACTTATGTACATTAGTGTGTGATTCATTTTTGTACAACGTGGTTTTTTGTGATAGTTTTCAAACATATTTCCTGTTTACTATGCTTTTATTTCTTTGCAAATATCTATGACTCTTCACGTTGGTTTCACTGATGGTGCTTGCCTTAGTACCCGAAACCTATCATCCGTGGCATGGGATATCTATGACCCTAACGGTGAGTTGATTGACCTTTAAGGTATCTTCCTAGGTTGCACAACCAACAACATTGCTAAATACAGTGTGGTCATCGAACTATTATCAGAAGCCATCACTCTGGCATCAGAGAATTGGTTGTTAACCTGGATTCACAACTTGTTGTACTTCAACTCAATGGGAAATATTCCGTTAGGAACCCTCAAATATTACGAATGTATCTCTGTATCTGTCTATTGGAAAGGCATTTTGATTATATTACATATCATCATATTCCTAGACACATGAATACATTGACAGATGCATTAGCTAATTACTTGTTGGATAGACATTTACGAAACATGTAAAAGTTAAGACAAACCATTTGTACCATAATAGACAGGAAAATACAACATCTATATATATATATAGATATATGGTGAGAATGTTTGATACATCAGAACCCAAAAAAATAATATGTGGCTAAAATAACATCAGTGGCTCGTAGGCCTCATACATCTGAGGCACGCATGCCTAAAAAAATATGCAAGTGCTGGACCTAAGAACTAATCACCATGGTGGTCATGGTAGCACGAGACGACTCATGCAACTCGACTCAGCAGTTGGTGGATCTGATCTGAGACTCCCACCATGTGCCTCTGGTACCGACTGGGCATGTCTCCTATCCGAGCATACTCCAGGATACCATGATTTAACCCCTCAAGGTTCCTTGCGATCTCCTCATCGTTGTCGCTCCCTTCCTGATAAGGGGGGACAACAATGATAGGGTAGGGGACGCACCTGGCTATTGGGGACATCCCAGCTGACTACTCTGGTCCAACATCTGCATAAACAAGAGAAATGTTATAAGCACACATATACCAAAAACAATTAAAAAATCTTAAAATTAAAAATTTGATTTTTTACCTTCATCATCAAAGTCCTCTCCATCGGGTAAGGGCATGTCTAGATCTCCACGAAAATCAGTGCAGTTGTATGGCTAGTCCTCCACGCCGATCTTCTGTCATCATAGCCATGAAAAGTAGGTTAGTATGACATGTGCTGACCCCTAGTGATCATGGGCATCAAACGACTCCAGCAGACCATCTGCGGATCACGTGGTGTAGGAGTATCTACCTCAGTCAATTGATACTGGAACAGTGGCAATCGTTCTAGGAAGAAGGTCACAAGTACAGATCTGAAGCCAAATTGCTTCAAATTCCCTGCCTTGGCCTTGGACAACTAGTGCTTGATGTTCATCTTCATGGCCTCTACCTAGTTGAAGATCGTAGGAGCTGTGCAGTCAATAGCATAATGGAACTTCGACTTATTAGTCTCATGTTCTTCCTAGGGCCCCACCACTCTATTGATAGTCAACAAAAGCACCCTTAGTGTCAAATCCCGCACACAGGAAATCGCTATCTTCCCACTCTTGGATTTCAGGGCCTTAGGGAAATGTTTGACAAGTAGGGAAGATATGCTTGCCCCAATCGGATGTGACCCATACAAGTTCACTGGCTCACCTCTGCAAGGCAGTCCAGTGATGAAGTATATATCTGAAGTTGTCAACTCCAACTCCTAGTCACCAATGACAAAAATCTCTCGATTAATGTCCCAAAGGCTTATCATGTATCGAAGCAACACGGACTAGGCCCGCATACCTGGTGTAAGGAAGAATTTGAGGAGCCCGCAAGCCCTCAAAGCCTCCAAGAAAATTGGGTCATTCATTGCTTGGGTGTTAAAATCTTCATGTCTCCGTTCCTTCCAATCCACCATTTTCGGCGATTCTCTCCTGCAAAAGCCATTAATTTTAGTCAATAATCATCCTTGGCACATAAAATTTAAGATTAAACGATTAGTTTTTGAGAACATAGGGTTTTTCCCATCCACGACGCTGATGCTCCTGTTTTAAAAATAGTTGTACTGATCGACACAGATGGCTTTGCTAATCACCCTCGGTTGACGCGATTCCGTCCCTGAAGTTCGCACCGACTGAGGGTGAAAAAGATTTTCAAAAACCTCCCTAAAAAACGAAAAAAAATGGCTAAAAAGATAAATAAATAGCATGAAAATGGAGCTTAGGGCTTTGACTATTACTTGGAACTGGTGGCTCATCGATTGACCTCCCGAATCTCCTGCAATCTGCTCTGGAACCACTAGGGCAAAAGTGGGTAAAAATTCTGACAGCAAAGGTAAAATGGTAAATGGTAAAAATATATTTACTTTTCCCCTTTTTATTCATTTTTTCATAAAAATATCAGGTTTTGTGAATATTTTGACCTATTTTTCCTCAAGGACTTGATGATACACTTTACCTTACTTGTGCAGTGATAGGTGATGGATGTTCGATGATGACGATGAGTCTCGTTTTAGCTCTTTTCTTGACTCATAAAACTCATATGAAAAGATTGCTGAGTATTTTTTCCCTTTTTGACTCGTTAAAGAGAATAAAGACGGGGGGTCCATTTTCAACTCTTTTCCGACCCTTTAAAAGTGAAAAGATGGTCGAGCCCTTGTCATTTTGAACTTGTTAATGGATGCAAAACATCATGTGCCTAGTATAAGTTTACCCCTTTTTCGGGCTTGGAGGCACTATTTACGAAAAAGGTACTCCTTGACTGAAATGGTCAAGTGGTTCTCTCAAGTATTGTTTTCTACCTTTTTGGGCTCGAGAGACACAAATGTATGAAAAGGGACCATGTGGAGCTTTCTTTTATGTGTCTCTTTCAAAATCTATAAACATGAAAAATATACTGATTTATACCTTTTTCGGACTCGTTAAACTATCAAACGACATCGGATACCATGACGAACATGAGCTTCTCCTTCCTAGGGCTCGTTAAACTTACTAGGTCAGATTCGTCCGAAGGATGAACTTACAATGCAAGCATATGCTATCCCCTTCAAGTTTGTGATTAAAAAATAGTTGGGGTACTTGCCAGAAATGGTGGGGGAAAATTTGGAAATCTAACAGTCGTGTCGGTAGCTCACTCTTGAACATGACACTCTTTGCTTCATGTCAGGTTGGGACATCCTCCTTTGCATTGTTGACCTTCCTGGGTTTGGGTCGTTTACTTTTGCCTTCCATCTGATCTCTTCTACGTCATCATGACCACCGATTCTACGGATCCAAAAGCTTCCAAACTTCCAGTTGTGTCACTGATATGTTCAAGAGTTGTCCTTTTGTAGTTACACTTACCTTTGATTTTCAGTATCATCCAAAATCATTTTTCATCCTCTCGTCTCACATCGATGATGTGGGATTCATTATGGCCCTCGTTTGACATGGTTGCTTTTTGTCGACTTCAACTCATTATCTGGGAAGTTGAACAAGAGGCGCCCCTCCAGTATCTTAGAGCTTGCATGCCCTAATGGCAAGTTATTCACACTCTATGACAAATTCACATCATTGGCTTTCAATCGAGTGATTTCACGGGTGTTCGACTTCAGTTCCTGTATTCACATTCCATGAATTGTGTTGATAGTACTTTGAGGACCATTGTCATTATTGGTGGTTTCTCTTGTGCTTGTTAACAGTTTACATCATTGACTGGTAATCAAGCGACTTTCTAGCATGTTCGACATCAACACATCTATTCGCATGCTAGAATCTGTACTTTGATCGGGTCGTGTTGGAGTGCAAGACCCTGGACTCAGATCACAAAAGTCCAAGTTGCGAAGTGATGTGACATGGTTATGATGATATGCATGTCTCTTTCAAATGTCTGGCTGCAACCAGACCATGAGTTATCATATATGATCCTTCTCATTATTGGATGGCTGCGACTGTACCTTGGTTTCTTTATGATCCTCTTTGATGGATGGCTACGACCATACCTGGATCCATTTACATGATCATTCTTTGGATGGATACGTCCATGCCATGATTGATGTATCCTTTGACAAAGATCTCAGTTTATGTATATGTATTTGTACTCGTTTGCAGGTTTTTCGATGGTAGACTAGTTCTCCGCACTGATTTATAAAGCATTTCATCCCTCACTCTAGCTTGGCCTTCACGCTTTAAGGGGCATCTGTTACATAGCATTTTGTCACTATCCCTGTACTCCCTGTTCCTTGATCCTGGAGGACCTCTACAGTGAACCCCACATGCTTTGCCTTCATGAAGAAACTCCCATTGTATCCCTCTTCATGAGCAGATCATTTCCCTTTTGCACCATTTCCCCTGAAACTTTTGTTTTGCCCAGTTTACAAGACTGACGCTAATGGCCTTTGTCTCCCCCGCACCGATGTGTAGAGATTATCACTACTCATCACGCTGACCGGAGCGACTGAGCTGTGTTTCAGTCATGCTGGTCTTGTTATGGAAAGTTTTTTAAATTAGAGCCGAAGCTTCCAGCTCTAGAAGCTCTGTAATGGAAGTCTAGTAAATGGTTTGGCCGGATGGGGTCGAGGATGACAGCTTGGGCTCCTTTCCCCTATAATGATGGAACTACCTCAAGGGATAAGTCCTTCTCCCATGAGAAGAGGATCTATCTCCCATCCATATTTCCTATATAAACCTCCCTTCTTCCCAAGCACAAGCTACCTTTTGGCTGAGTGCAAGTGTTATAGTTGCAAAGTGTTGATGCTATTCTGGTTTGGAGTAGACAAGAAAGCTATTACTAGTTGTAGCTATCTAGTTGTGTGAGGGAGAAGCATGTTTTGGTTTGGAGTGAAGCCTAAAGGGAAGAGCTTTAAAACTGTTGTTGTTTGAAGCTATCGTGGAATGCTAGTAGAAGTGTGTGGGAACCTGGTCTTGTCAGAGGAAGACTGCAACATCAAGACGAATGGTTGTAATCTCTCTTTGATATTAATATATGCAACTATCGATTGATTTCCTACATGTTTTGTAATATTACATACTCATGTCTTAATATTTATTGACTTGTTAAGTAGGTTGAATTACAATTTGTCTATTATTTTTTTGTGTGTGCTGTTGTTGTTTGCTTGTTTCAGGAGCTTGAAGAAGGAAGCGAGACATTGCTGGAGCGAGCAAGTAAGGACATCATCAAGCAGGATAAGCGACCAAGAGGTAGTCCCTCTTGATTGATTCTAACCTAAGGAAATCTTCCATAGAATGTATATGTTGTGGTTAGACCCATTATCGGGCTAGAGGAAGTTGTTCGTGTCCACACTTATAAATTTACTTCACCATAATAACATAAATTATTTTGTAATTGTTGCATTGTGGAAAGAGATGAATTCTTCATAATTAAAACATATAATCCAACAAACATAGAAATGACTCAGAACTTCATGTAAGATCATATGGAATTCAGAATATTTATTTCAAGTTACCATGCAAACATCATTTACATAAAATAGCTTAGACATTTATTCAAAATCACTTATAGGTTCTCACATACCATCATAATCTACATCTTTAGATGAATGACTGAATGCATATGAAGACGATCTATATTCTTCTCTTTCATCAACTAGTTCCCCATCTGAGTTCTAGATCTATGACTAGGTTCAACAGACTCCCATCTCAACACCATTTCTTTTGGTAGAAAATTTTTCAAAATCTCTATGGTCTTGAAGTAAAGAGTTCCTCTCTTTGTTAAATTGAAGTCGTACACAAGTATCTCAACACCCTCCAATTTTAAGAGGTCTATGTGGCGAAGATTTATATTTTTACCTTTTCTTTTTCTCTTTTTTCCAATTTTTTTATCAACTACCATCTCTGACTTGTACTCATCGTTGAATGGGTGGGTATTTGTGGCATACCAATGTACTTCAGCAATTGTAATATCTTCATTTTATTTAATGAACTTTATAACCTTGGAAACCCAGAATGGATAGCCAAGTGGATCTCCATATGCTAACACTGCTATCATGCAACCCTCCTTAATATCTTGCACAAAGCCCTTGTAAAGGTCTTCCATGGCTTCACGTTGTGCATGTGATCTTCTAGAACCAATATAGATTTCTCTTTCCTCTACCTGTGGAGATTTAATAATACATTGAGATTGTTGTTGTTCAACGATGTGTCTTTCCTCATTTTCATTTGGTATATTTTTGTGGCTAAATAAATGGAGTCTTCAAAAGTGTATCATCATTTTTGATCTTGAAATCATATCACTTTGATTATTGAAAAAAGACTCCCACCAAATTGAATCAACAACATCAAAATACTCATATGTATCTCTAATATGTATTCTAATTTCTTCCAGGCATTCAGAATAATTGATATCTCTCTTATGCCTTCATGCATTATGGAGTTCAACAACTAATTGTAATAACAATATCTTTGATGCAAATATTGGATGCTCTGGAATGAGCTTCAAAAATGCTAAACCTCATGACAACCACATTATACAATAGTTGAATACTTCTTGTCCCATATAAGTGTTTTTCCATCATTTTTTTTTATACGAAATTGATGTTGGAAGCTAGTGTCATTAAGTTGTTCAATGCATTTCTCCTCACCATGCGATCCCAGAATAAACCTTCGCATGTCAATAGTTTCTTCCAACATGTGAAAAACAAGCTCTGGAATGTATGATTTCTTAATACATTCAATTAATGATGGAAGGATCCCAACATATTTCCTTCTTAATGTTACTGAAAAACGATTGAAAATTTGATCAATATGGTCATGAGTATTCCCAACAAGAAGGAAACCAACCTTTACCTTTTTAAAAATTCTCAATTCAACGAGCATGTTTAGATACCCAAAAAGAACTTGATTTTTGTTTTCATGGCTTGTGTTGTCTAATTGCAGATACAAAACTTCAGGAAGAATATCAGACCAATGAGAAACCACATCATGGATTATAGTTATGGTCATATTTGCATCATTATGAATATTTGGAGCTGTGAAGTAAACCCTTGGCAACATCTTCCCATTAAAGACCATACAACCAACCAAGTGAAACTGAATAAAATTTTTCTCCAATAAATTTTTTGGTGTGCGGAAAAAATGTGGCATAAGTGTTTTCTTTTGGTCCATACCATCAATTATCAAACCCAAATATTTATTTGAACTATTGTTGTAGTGTTTTCTTCTCAAATATGTACGAAAAGAACCCACTTAAGATTGTGGATGACAAACAATCTCAACAATTTAAATGGCTGCTAAACATTGTAGATGTACAACAACTGATAGAAACAAAACCAGCCAAAGTTCGGATCTATGCCACAATTATACTTAAACAACAAAAATAAAGAGTAATAACTCCAATCATCCAATGGAAACCAGATATGGAAAAAACAATTTTATTATAACACCTGTAAAGGGAAAAAATAGATGTTACCAATCCCCCTCTATGGGATGGGTTCTTGGTTATCCTCAAACGTCTTCAGGTTGTGTAGAGTCTCCCTCCTCTATAATGTTTAAACCCAACAAAAATATGGTGTGCGACAATGAAAATAATCGGAGTTACAACAATGAGTGCAACAATGAAAATAATCAAAAGTGAATAATGAATGGAAAATCCTTCTATTTATAACAAAATATTGAGTTATCCTTGAATAATGAGCAATAATAAAATATTATTGATCCCATTCTTGGAATAACTACTTGGAATATTTTATTATATTTGGTTAGGAGGGAAAAATTATTTAAACTTTTATTTAGAAATAATAAATAAATAAATGATTTATTTATCATCTCAAGGAATTAGTTAAGGAATAATAAACAAATAAGGATTTATTTAATTATTCCTAAGGGATTTAGTCAAATTTGACAAAGAATAATAATTAATTAGTGATTAATTAATTATTCTTGGAGAAAAATAAGATAATTAATGATTTATCTGTTTATTTTTCATGATTGGGTCAAATATGACAAGGAATAATAATAAAACAATGGTTTAATTAATTATTCCTACAAGAAAATCAAATAAATAGTGATTTTTAATTATTATTCATGGGTTTAACTATAAATTACTTAACAAAGGTGGTTTATTAAGTAATTGCTCACAATGAAAACAATTTTACTATGGTAAAATTGGCTTTACATAGTGTACTTCAATCCATCTAGTAAATTAAGCATGATGATCAATTTTTTGGTGATAACATATTGCCCCCCAATGTACAAGTGCTAGGATAAAAACATATAACCGAAGTACGTTGTAAAGACACAATCACTAGACAAAATAGGGGAGTCAAGGAGAGAGAGAGAGATCAATGAAGTTGAATTGAATGAAGATAGGGACAGAGGGGGCAAGACTAATGCAAATCTCCTTTTATGTTGTGGTACCAGACCTCAACGAGGTGGGGGAGGCATACCCATACCCGCTGAGATAACTTAGTACAAAAATAACGGTTCGCCTAGAAATATAAAACTAAGCAATGAAGTACATGTTGAATGGTACATGACATGTTGGCATAATAGAGCTAGAAAATAATACAATGTGTCCCATATACATAATGCACTTGGTAAAAACATGAGCCCGGACTAAATATAATAATATCTGAGTACATGAGATACAAAGCCCCTTCCCTCAAGAAATGGGTGGGAGGGAGGGTAGAACAACTGGAGAAGCCTTGTTGAATAGGGAAGGGCTCTGCAAAACTGAACGAATCATTTGAAGGAGATGTGCATGCTATGAACACTACGATCGGTAGTAACCAAACCCATCAAATCTGTGGAACTACATATAAGGTTGTAGCATAGTAGGTATGCATTCGGGCATGTGGGGGCTACCTGAAGGGCCACCCCCTCATGAGGTCTAAAAAATCTCACACATATCCGGGAATCACTGGTACAATCTGCTGCATCACTGGACCATCAAGTGTATGAATCACAAACTTGAAACGACCAAGTCAAAGGGAAATAATAAGACCCTCTCCTCAATCCAAGGCATCGAACAAGAATGGAAGTTGGAACCAAGATACACCACCCTCTAGGCTGTTCTTCTAGAATAAATGAGTTGATGTTGACATAATAGTGCCTGCGATAGATGAGGCAATGAGGATCCTCAACTATAGCACGAGGGAAAATAGTAATGTGACTTATGGATTGACACTAGGGATAATGGAAATGTGGGATTGAGATACAAACAGGCGACTTCCCTTGTCAGAGCATAAAGTGCATGGTTGACCTAGCAGCGACTGACTCAATCCCGGTGGGGATGGGGACAATATGACTGGAGGGCAAAATAAGAAACCGAGGATGAACAATATGAAAATATGGATGGAATACTGTGACATGATATAATGGGACATGAAATAGACTCCAAGAATGCAAGGGTGACTCATTGCAGATGCTCTGAACAAAGGTGACTCGATGACGCTGCCACATAGACTAGGCCCGGTGGGGACCATCAAAACATGAGTATATGATGGTTACTCATGATGAAAGTTGACATATGGTACGACAAGTATTAAGAGGAGGTGGACCTAAAAGTACAAGTGTCACTTTATGACGCAAGTCAATTTCGAGAGGCGTTGAAGTGACCTTTCCTGGAAAAATGGATTCTTGGTGAAGTGTCAAATAATCAAAACTGAGGAAGACCCATTATAAAGCTCGGTGATATCTTTCCAATGGTGATGACGGTTCGTTAAACTGAGCTATAGTCTAGTATTAATGTGCAATAGAAAATTTGGGGATTTTTCTATGAAAGGACGTTATTCCTCCAATTTGGATTCATTTACTAAGTGAGCTGTGGTGAATTTGGAGAGGAGGAAAAGGACCTAAATATTGTGAAGATCCTAGCGGAGAAATTGACTACTAGAATCAGGATCTGTGACTTTCAGGTAGGTGGCCTTACTCATCTATTCAATTTCAGTGGTTTATTTCCTGATTTTTGGCACTTGGTAGCTCCCTAAGAGACCCTTGCCCTTGCTCACGGTTGCATTGCACTTTCTAGGCCTAGAAGTGTGATTTGGCTTGTAGGAAATAGTTGGAAACCTGCAAGCTCACACTTTTTGGGCTGAAAACTGTGATTTGTGGCTGGAGAAAGGGTTGGTTTGTTGGCCTAGTGGGGGATGTAGTTTGATCGATGTATACCATTGTTTTCTTCTCTGAACTAACAAGACATGTGGTGTTTTACAGGCATGGTAGAGCTGAAAATCAACTGGTGTGAACGAGACTTGGATACTCTTCAATTCGAGATCCAGGGGGATCAGGTGGTTCGAGGGGCATTGGCTCATTATGGGGTTCTCAAGCTGGTAGAGAACCAATTGATGAGGGCAGGTGAGCCCTTGCTATCAAGAATTGTGAGCTATTGGGATCCATACCAAGAGGTCTTTGTCATGCAGGGGCACAAGATCGAGTTCACATTACAGGATATTTACTTTTTGACCGGACTGCCTCCCGTCGGAGTGGAGGGGGATATTCATTCGATGTTACGTCGTGGGAGGAACATTACTGAGTTTGTGGAGAGCCATTGTTGACTGGGTGTTCGTGTCAAGGGCATGACTATCTCGCTTTTTGATCTAGAGAGGCTAGAGACACAGGTTGTTTCTGCAGCGATGCTACGGGTCATGGGCAGCCAGACATTCCACCACATCAATAGTGGTTAGATGATGCTGGTTGATAGTGTTTTGGCTGATACCTACTATAGGTGGGCCCAGATGATGCTTTCTTCGATGAAACTACAATTAAGTCTTTGCAGGATGCAATTGAACTGCGATTGTGCTTTTGGTATAGTACTCTATGTATTCTTCTTTTAGAAGATACCCAATATCCGTTCTCATGTACATATCCAAGATGGGGGCCCACAGGAGCCCAGGATGCGTCATTAGGGGTAGCCTGCAGAGAGGAGGAGGAGGGGGAGTCAGACGGGTGTTCCGACCCGAGTTTTTCGCACATTGGGATCAAATGCCCCTCTACATTGATGATTACCCTTATAGCAGGATGAACTATCAGGGAGATCTTGACTTGCCACTTCCACCTGGGCGAGCATAGGGACCAGATGGTAAGTATTAAGTTGCTATGTTTTATGGTGCATTTTATATTTCTATCAAATGTGTATGGTATTGAGTGTGAAACATGTTGTATGTAGACATAACACTGGTAAAACTGGAAGGATATGCAAGCCGAGCTGCAGTGCCTGGGGCTACAGATCGGGGGACATCAATGTCACATTAGGGTCTGGAGGATACTGCACTTCTTGTTGATTTGAATTGTAGGTTTGATGTACTCTTGACTGGGGTTTCAGAGCGCAGATGGCATGAATTAGAGGATCAGTACATAGATGAGTACACCGATCTTCCCTCAAAGTGGCGAGGTATCGTGCGACGTGTGGCGATGGCTGGTCAGGCAGTACATGATCTATGTGCAGGTGGAGCAAAGCCTTTGGCATGAGATTCACTGGACAGTGACTAGATGTAGGGACATGTTGGTCCCTTTGATTTTGATTTTTCTAACATGCTTGGGCATGTCGGATGTATTTAGAGCTATGGCTCCAAACACTTTTATGATACATAATATGATTATGAATTTTATATGACGATGATGGTTCACAATTTGTTGCATTATCTTCTATGGTATACATGTTATAAATGCAAATATAGAATGTTGTTTTCAATGGTATCTACATAGTGATTTTGGGCTCTAGGAACATGACTGAATGTTGTTTTCAAATTCACGGACCAACAACTTAACTCGTAGATATTTTCTAAATAGGACTTGGTTATGCACATGATACACACCATTCAATTACATGATAAGTAGCAGGGAATCTAAACGAACATGAAGATGAAGGATGAGATGAGTAAGGGCATCGACTAACAAACCTATCACTACATCATATTTGACTTGATTATTGGCGATAGATCCAATGCACACGTCGTTCGAAAGGATTAACGTATGCAAGGGGATGAAAATGGCCGAGGCTGCCGAGGATACATTCCTGGAGAAGCGACTCGCACCATTGGCATGATCGATATACGATGTGGATGATGGATCCATATGAAAGGTGCAAAAGACAACGGATGAGATGATGCAATCTACCTAACTTCATGGCAGAAATAAAGACACGCAAATCAAAGGGATAAGTAGAATTTCTTGAGGTAGAGCACATGAGGAGATGTAGGATGGGAAAAAACTTTAGAATCCTCCAAAGAAATGCCCCCTTGCCTAAGTGCAATGGTAATTAGGGATAGACACAGCTTCCATGGTGTCCTCATTAGTCTAGGAGATGGGAGGACAAGAGGAAGACTGACTACATGACGCGACAACATTACCTGGTGCATCAACCTGAGAGATAAGGTTCACATACACATCATCTGGAATGGTAGACGATGGGTTGGTAGATGGAGGATCTACTGATGTTGAGACCTTGGATTCTGTCGAAGGAGGTTTGATAGAAATGCACACAGAAACCTCAGAAAGGTTTTCCTGTGAGGAACTCAAGGATGACGATAGGTAAAGGATGTGGCCTATGTTGTCCATCATCTCGACATCAGGGGGAGGAATCGTAATAGTGGGGCCAGAGTCTCCCTGCTCTGGTTGACTATAGGTACCAGAATCCACGAGTAGAGGAGTAGATGATCCACTATGAGTGGACTCATATTCACAAACCTCCCCACGGCAATCGTGAAATTCATCGAGACAAGGGAAACAATGGGAATAGTGACCATGAAGATCACATAGGGCACAAGGGTGGTTTGTGCACATCGTTTGGAGTTTCTTGGGTGGGCCCTACAAGTTAACATGGAATTTTGGGATATTGGACTTAAGGAATGCTTCATGAACCAAAGGTTTGAGTTGAGGAAGCTCGGGACAATTATTGGTGTCATGCCCAAAAAATTTACACAAAGCACACAAAGGTGATGGCTTTCGGGCCTTAGGGGCTGGAGGATCTTAGGGAGCCTTGTCCTTTGATTATTTCCTTTTAGCTTTCCCCCCCTGTCTGGATGCTTTTGCAACAGGAGTTGGTTCCTGTTGAGGTTGTGAAGGAACTGAAGTAGCGACAGGGGTCGTGGGGACCGGTTGAACCGGGGTCAAAGCGTGATAAGGTCTTAGCTGACCCGGTGGAACGTTTGCAGGGGGGTCGATGTACCATACTGGGATCCCCAAAGTCATGTTAGGAAGGACCAACGAAGCCATCACAGGGACAGAAAATACCCCCGGAGGGGGGAATAAGAAAGGTATTTGGCTTGCAGGGTAATATCCTGACACAATAGCTCCTTGATGGTTGAGACCTAGAGGAACAATTCCTGGTGGAAACATAGGAGAAGTACCCACAAATGAAGGAGGTCTTGGGGGGTGGATCAAGAGGGATTAGCTGGAAGGGCAACAACAGGGTGCTGAGGAGATGGTTGTTGGTCAGGTGTACCGGACTGATTAAGGGCAGCTTGTGACACTTGTAACATGCAAACACTCATAGAAGTAGGTTCTGAAATGGGAGGGGGAGGACTAGGGAAAGCACCCAACAATGAGGAGTCTTTATATACTCCGGGTGACACACTGGTGGGAGGAGTTGACGTTGTCGGACATTGAGGAGATAATAGACTCGGGGGAGGTCATGGATGTCGGCTCTTTGTAAGTCAACTGATTGATGGTAATGATCTTCCCTTCGTGGGGGAAGCATGTCTTGTGGAACACTGCAGACATGATGAATAACTTGGCATATGTGTAACTACGACCTAAGAGAACATTGTAATCTGAAGGGGCATCAATGACTTCAATTTCGAGATGGATAGTCTTGCCCACAAGGGTCATTGGACAATTGCGGTACATGCCAAGGGGCTGGGAAGAGTGTCCATCCCAAGCATGCAAAGTGATGGTGGAGGGGGACAACTCAGGTGACTTAAGTTGTTTCCAAACAATAGCAAACATCACATAGGTGGATCGCCTTCATCAATAATTCATCGGGAGTTGATGGCTTTACGAACTCTATGGTATCTGGAAAGTGACAGATGAAGGCAATGGGGGATGCTCTGATGTATCAACCGAGAAGAAAATCAAGTGATCGTCAAAAGGATCCACTGTACCCATGTTAGTTAGTAGAGCTTTCCTTTGGGAAGGGCACGACTAGAGGACTTCTAGCATCGACATGGCAGCAGGTGATTGCGCTGAGTCGTCTACTATAATGTATGCATGGGCAACTCTGTTAGAAGTCACATTACGACGTAATGGTCCCTTTGGGATCTTATGAATGGACTCAACTTTAGGTTGAGGGATATGTAAAGGAACATTTGGTGTCGTAAGAGGCTCAGCACATACTTTGGTTTCAGATTTGGTGGCAAATGAAGTTGAGGGCTTGTCATATTGACGCGACCAAGTTTGCAGGTTGGTATTGGAGGGGTTAACCTCATCAGAGTTCATCATAAGGATCTAGTAGTCACTGGGACCAGAAGGTTGGGCGAGATGGGTTTCTTGACCTAACTAAGGCTGAGTAGCAACAAATCCATGCTGAGGGAAAGGATTTGTGAGCATTGTTGGTTGAGGTGGTGCAGGATTCTTAAGCGATTGTTGACCTCTAGAAGCTACTTGAGATTCCCACATTTGGCACATATGGGGTAAGAGAGGACACTCATGTGTATAGTGGCCATGTACACCACAACATGCACAAGGCTTATTCGTACGAATAGCCTTGTTCTGCTTGGGTTGGCTACCCTGTTGCTGGTTGTTGGTGTTAGGCTAGTTCCCCTGGGGTTCACTAGGTTGATTACCTTGATTACCCTGGTTACCCTTGTTACCCTTCCCATTATTCTTTTTCTTTGAATTTTGGGAATGGTAGCACTCTGGTGTGAAAACACCTGACCTTAAGGGGGTGGTGGCTACTGGGATTGAGGATGCATGGGAGGATGCGACACTAATGCTTGAGGGGCTAGAGTGCTCAACTGTGCATAAGGAGGAGAAACAATTTGATAGACAGGTTGGAGCCCTTGAAACATGTTGCTAGTAGGAGGGGCATAAGCGTTAGAGGAACTGGTGCCCCCTATGTGTAGCCATAACTTTGTTGAGTGTATGGTAAAGAATGTGAAATGGATCCAATGATACCATCGACATCGTGAGGTGCCCCCGGTGCATTGGCACTTCCAAGACGAGGGAGGTCTGCAATGATGGTATAGAATTAACTGAATTGTGCATAAATCAGATCATATCTCAAGGCGATTTAGAGAGCTTCTTCCTTGGTCTGAGGAAAATGGGACATGACATCTTTCCCAATGGGGGATAAAAGGCTCCTAAGAAACCAATCTAGATAGACACAGTCTTTGAAAGGCGGGGCACGACATGTGCTCCTCCTTCAACGCCACTCTTGAACATGGTCAGAAAGGCGAGTGGTAGAGGACTGATGGAATGTGGTCAATAGCTTCATACTAGTGTCGTACCAGAGAGGTAACTGGAAATATGAAAGGAACGCTTTAGCAAGCGTCGCGAAAATAGAATGAGATGTGGAGGGCTGGTCTACATACCATTTTGCAGCGTCTCTAGTGAGCGTGCGTTGGAAGAGCCGAAGACGAATGGAGTCATTAGTTATGGAGTTGGATGAACACCACATGTGGAAGGATCGAACATGGTTGGTAGGATCCTCTCTAGCATTACCCTCAAACTTCAGGATGTTTGAAGGAAGCTTAATCGGTACAGAGGGCCAACCAATATCATGGTGTATGGGGTCATTTATCAACTGGCTAAAATTGGTAGACTTAACCCAACCATAAAGGGGAGCATGGGGGATGCCTGAACGGTTCTTGAGATTGTTCCGCTTGATGTGACCACCGGGATAGAACAGGAGCCAACACCAATTTAGGTTCCTGCATGATCCGAATTTAAACAGGAACGCAACAAATTACAGAGATAACCATATACACAAAGATGCAGCGGAAATAATACTTCATTTCATTAATGGAAAATACTGAAATATGCTTACAACCAGAAATGGAAATAAACCAGCTAGGGCGATGGTAGCTTATCTCTGAGAAGAGATGTGATGGCTACATGCCTCTGAACTGTGTTACAATGAGGCTCGAAGGCCTATTTATTGTTGAGAAACAATGGAAAACCCTTAACATTCCAAAACCTAACCCTAGGAGATGAAACGCCAAACTGTGGGCCCCGTTTGGGGTAAATTGGTACATCAACTTCTCAGGGTCGTAACTTTGGCATATGATCTCCGTTTGACGCATACAATAGCTCGTTAGAAAGATCTATCCGAGCACTACCATTGTTGGAACGGGCAACATCGGTCCATTCCATGGACCCATGTTGCCCCCAGATTCCCCAAAAAACGTCGTTTAGGGCCTCAAAACGGCTCCGGAAGTTCAGGACCCAAAAAACTGCTAAAAATAGTAAGTTGTGCTACAATTAAGGAACTGAAAATGCTGAGAAAAACAATGGTGGGGGTCCAGGTGGACTTGGCAGGTGGCCACCAATATCCACCTGGATCATTCCTCCCCCCTTAGGAAGCAATGGTCCCCATTGCGTTGAGCTCCTCCATGAGATGAGGAAACTTTTGCTGAACTTGTTCCCTGGTGAGCCACTTGCCCTGCTGAAGGAGTTGGCCTGCTTTGACAATTCGATACAGTTGGATATTCTGTTGGCGAGTGTTCTTGATCTGTGTGTCCATGATCCGATCAGTTGCAGCTTGTTCCATGCAATCTGGATTTAATTCTGTGGGTTTGAGCTGTTCTGCAATGTCGGATGTGTCTAGCAATGGTGGAAAGTATGGCCGAAGGCGGTCCACATTGAACACTGGGTGCAGGCCAAGGAATGGGGGAATGCTGAGCTCAAATGCATTGTCTCCCATAGCCTTAGTAATGGTGTAAGGACCATATCGGAGTGGTCTCAATTTCCGATAGGCTCCAGCAAGGCGTTCCTTTTGCAAATGCAACCAGACTTTGTCGCCCACCTGAAACTTGTGTGGCACCCGATGTTGATCATGTCGCTGCTTGTACTTGGCATTTGATTTCTCAAGAATGTCATGGACCTGCTGGCGAATATGTTGGATGCGCTCAATGAAGCTGGTGGCCTTATCTGTTTCGGACTGGACATGAGCTGAATTTATGTGAGTAGCTGCAAGTGGCATGGCCACATCAATGGGGCATAGTGGCTGGAATCCCAAACCCACCTGAAAAGGGCTATGGCCAGTGGAGCTGTGAAGAGCTCGGTTGTAGCTGTGCTGAACATAGGGGAGGCTCTCGTCCCATGTGCGTGGATGCTTTGAGTTATACATGCGCAGAATGTGCACAATCATCCTATTGACAACCTCTGTCTGGCCATCAGTTTGAGGATGGAAATTGTGGACTTCGTGAGTTTGGTGTCCAGCATTGACCAGAGACTGGACCAAAATGTGCTGAGAAACCGACTGTCCCGATCTGAGATGATAGACTGTGGGATCCCAAAGTGCACCCACACTCGTTCAAAGAAGAGTTTAGCAGTGGCTTCTGCTGTGATATTCTTCTTGCAGGCCACCATAATGGCCATCTTCGAGAACCTGTCGACGACCACAAAAACACAGTCATTTCCATGCTTAGTGGAAGGAAGACCTGACATGTAACCCATGGAGATGGATTCCCAAGGTCGACTAGGGGTAGGCAACGGGGTATAGAGGCCGTGCTTCTTAATGGTCGGTTTGGTAATGGCACAGGCAGTACATGATCTGATGTACTTCCCAACATCCTGTCGAAGATTCGGCCAATAGAAATAATTTTGCAGCACTGCCACTGTTTTCTCAACCCCGAAATGCCCAGCAGCCCGACTGTAGTGTGCTTCCCAAATCATCTTGGCACGCTCGCTTGAAGGAACACAAAGGTGACCGAGGTGGCATAATAGGGCATCCTGGAGGTGAAAATCTGGAACATGCCGACCCTCCAAGAGTGTCTGGTATGTGTGGCCGAATTCTGGGTCGCTTTTGTAGAGAAGTGGCCAATCAGAAGTCTCGTGCCCACAAGAGTTGAGCACGGTGGTTAACGCCATGATCGGTGGTCGACTGAGGCAATCTGCAACATTATTGGTGCTGCCCTTCTTATACTTGATATTCAAGTGGAACTGTTGCAGGTATGTAGACCACTTCTGATGGCGATCATTCTGCAATTTCCCTTGGGTCTGTATGAACTGCAGGGGTCGGTGGTCTGTGTGGATGACCGTTTCCTTCCCCAAAATGTAATGCTTCCATTGTCGGCAGGCCTGTACAATGGAATACATCTCTTTATCATAAGTGGGGTACTTCCGGACTGTGTCTGAAAGTGTTTCACTGTGATATGCCACTGGATGTCCATGTTGAGTAAGGACTGCCCCAATAGCATAGTCAGAGGCATCTGTCTCGACCTCAAATGGTTGTTGTAAATCTGGTAACGCGAGCACTGGTGCCGTGCAGAGGCGATCCTTCAACTCCATGAATGCCTTCTGTTGAGATTCAGACCAAAAGAATTTTGCTTTCGCCCCTCCCTTGGTGACTTGACTCAAGGGCCAAGAAATATGAGAAAACCCCAACACAAACCTGCGGTAGAAGTTGGCAAGACCTAGAAAGCTGCGGAGCTCTGTTAGGGTGGTTGGAGAGGGCCAATCCCGAATGACTTGGATCTTGGCTGGATCGACATGCACCCCCTGTTCATCAATGATGTATCCCAGATACTGAACCTGGGTCATGCCAAAAGTGCATTTCTCCAAATTGGCACATAGCTTGTGTTGCCGCAGTGTTTGGAGAACCTGTCGGATGTGGTGGAGGTGCTCTTCCCAACTCTGGCTGAAGATCAGAATGTCATCCAAGTATACTACTACAAAGGAGTTGGTGAATGGCCGCAAGATGTCATCCATTAGCCTCATGAAGGTTGCAGGAGCATTCGTCAATCCGAAAGGCATAACCAACCATTCGAAGAGGCCCTCCTTGGATTTGAAGGTAGTCTTCCACACATCAGAGGGTTCGATTGGTACCTGGTGATATCCTGACTTCAGATCGATCTTGCTGAAATATTTCGCCCCCTTTAGTTGGTCTAGGAGGTCATCAATCCGCGGGATCGGGTACCTATTACAGACAGTGATCTTGTTCAGCGCCCGATAGTCAATACAGAGTCTCCACGTCCCATCCTTCTTCTGTACCAACACGATCGGGCTCCCACAAGGCGATGAACTCGGACGGATGTGACCTTTCTGCAGGAGCTCCTGAATCTGCCTCTTGATTTCATTGTTCTCCAGCGCCGATAAATTGGTCCATTGGGTAGCGGCGCACCTGGGGTCAGATCGATGGAGTGCTTGACTTGACAGTGCAGAGGAACCCCTGCCGGGGAGGTGAAGATGTCCTCGTACTCCTCCACAACCTTGTCCATCTGTAGTTGTCGTGCAGAGGGACCCCGTCTGGAGGCCGCGACCACTGTCTTCTTCTTTCCTTGAGGGCGTATCATCAGGAAAACAAATTTCCTGGTTTTGGAAATGATCTTACTGCATTGTTTTGCAGTAATCAAAGAGATGGCGGTAGGTGGTGCTACCTCTGGTATCCTGTACAACTTATTTCCCAATGTAATAATAACAGCACGGGGCCTTGATTCATACACAGCATGTCGCTTCCACAAGTATGGTTGTCCTAGTAATACATCACAAACTTCAAGGGGAGCAATGTCACACAATACCTCATCCGTGAAGGGCTTGATGTTGTATGGAAGGCGACACTGCTGGCTCACGCGAAGATCTCGTCCTTGGTGAAGCCACCCAATGGTGTATGGTTGTGGATGTGCTGTGGTCGGTAAGCCCAACCGCTTCACGACCTCTACCGAAATGAGGTTCTTTTGACTCCCGCTATCAACAATGAACTGTATCGGGGAGCCCTTTACCCACATCTGGGAGTGGAAGAGACGCTCCTCCTCCTCTGGATCTTCGGGTTCATTTTTCTGGATCTTTGCGGTAGCAACAGTGGCATTGGGATCCGCATCAATGATCTGCTTCCCTTTTTCATTCCCCTTATCGGGTTCTGACTCAGAGTCGGAACATGCATCTGATTCTGAAGCCTTTAGCTCAGCCACCAGTGACTGCTTGGCCCGACACTCACTTGTGTTGTGAGTGGAGCTCTTATGGAACTCGCACCATTTTCCAGTGTCCTTTCTCGGCTTCGCGGCGCTGTTCTTTGCTTGCAGCTTCGGCTGGTTGTCTTGGGCTGTCCCGCCTTGGCTTTGTCCTTTGTTCTGTGGTTTAGGGGCACCTTTCCCCTGCTTTGGATTCGCAGATCCAAAGTCTCGCTTCTTTTGTTTAAACTTCTGCTCGACCTTGACGGCATATCGGTATGCTGCGCCGAGCGAGGAGATGTTTAGGAATTGTATTTCTTCCTGGATGTACTTGTGCAGGCAGCCACGGTATTTGAGTATCAAATGTTGCTCCGAATCCTTGATACCCAACTTTGTGCGAAGGGTATGGAAAAGATTGGTGAACTCCGGCACGTCTTGGTCCCTTCCCTGCCGCAGCGTGGTCCACTTTATGTATTCATCCTCATAGCTTCCAACAGGGTAGTACTGCTCCTTGATGGCATCCCGGAACGAATCCAGGTGGGTGCGGCTGAAAATAGTGAGCCAGTACTTTCATCCTTCTGCTCGCAGTAGGTTTCCCACCAGTCCTTGACGTGGGGGGCTGCTTTGAGAAGAGCGAAAACAATCTTTTCCCGACTCGAAAATTCATGAACAGAAAAATAACCCTCTAGCAGATTTAACCATTTATCTACGGCATCTGCGTCTATCTGACCCTCGAATATGGGGATTTCAAAATTAACTTGTACCTTAAAGGGTGTGGCGTTTCCAGAGTAGCTGCTGGAAGCCGATGCGTCGCTTCTGGGTAGCCGCTGAAGGATCTGGGCAAAGCTGTCCATCATCGCGTTCCGTTGTCGCTCGAGGGCTTCTTCGAGCAAGATTTTGATGGGATCTCCTGCCCCCTCGTCTTTCTTCTCATCCTCCATGGGAGGCCGTCGGGATTTGCGAGGCTGGTCTTGCAAAGGTTCAACCAGTTCAAGCCCTAACTCCTTATATCCCGACCTTGTTGGGGACATGCAAAGAAAAACAGAGAAAAAGCAGACCGCTCTGATACCACTGATCCGGATTTAAACAGGAACGCAACAAATTACAGAGATAACCATATACACAAAGATGCAGCGGAAATAATACTTCATTTCATTAATGGAAAATACTGAAATATGCTTACAACCAGAAATGGAAATAAACCAGCTAGGGCGATGGTAGCTTATCTCTGAGAAGAGATGTGATGGCTACATGCCTCTGAACTGTGTTACAATGAGGCTCGAAGGCCTATTTATTGTTGAGAAACAATGGAAAACCCTTAACATTCCAAAACCTAACCCTAGGAGATGAAACGCCAAACTGTGGGCCCCGTTTGGGGTAAATTGGTACATCAACTTCCCGGGGTCGTAACTTTGGCATATGATCTCCGTTTGACGCATACAATAGCTCGTTAGAAAGATCTATCCGAGCACTACCATTGTTGGAACGGGCAACATTGGTCCATTCCATGGACCCATGTTGCCCCCAGATTCCCCAAAAAACGTCGTTTAGGGCCTCAAAACGGCTCCGGAAGTTCAGGACCCGAAAAACTGCTAAAAATAGTAAGTTGTGCTACAATTAAGGAACTGAAAATGCTGAGAAAAACAATGGTGGGGGTCCAGGTGGACTTGGCAGGTGGCCACCAATATCCACCTGGATCACTGCACTAGTTGTGGGTCCAAACATGGTGACGATATGTGGTGAAGGATTCTCGAAATTAGATGAGGAATCAGAAGAAACAGGAAAAGAGTCGATATGGGGACTTGGAGGGCTATGAATACAAACCTGACGTGGAGGTGTAATATGCTCGAGCAGAAACTGGGGGTGAAGGGCTAATAGTCTTTGCGACAAAAACCTTGGTGGTGCAATGGTGGTAAGACACACGTGACATGGAAATGGTGAATGGATATTCAACAATATATCTTTGTCTCGATGTGGGGAGATAAATTTATTATGTTAAGTCTTGGATTGGTGGTGTAAAACAAGCACCCTTCACTTAAGGTGTGCTTGTGTTTGCAATTGTATTAATTGATTAAGCCCAGATCGTGTTTGTAAAAAAGAAAAAATCTTGCTGAAAATAAACTGAAATTAATAACAGAAAATGAATAGCAAAACAATTGACTAAACCCACCCAAATTGGATTTGCAAACGCTGTACTTCTTGGTGGCTAGATCAATGGAAAATACATTAAAACTGTCAAGAGATCTAAATGTCAGTGTGACTAGGATCAAGTGACACTAAGCTGCTAGAAAGTGGTGCAACAACAACAAAAAAACAGCGGGGAAGATCATTGCAAAAATATAGAGAGGTGCGTGAAATACCTAGGGAAACTGATGGGACCCTAAGGAAAATGTCCAAAAAAGTCTATATGAAAAACTATGGATGGTAACAACCTATATTAAAAGATCTGAAATAGAAGGGTATAAATATGGAAAATGTGGCTGAAAGTGTTGGAGAAACTCAAACTACTCACTCAACCAAACTCATCCTAGAAAGGTGGAAGCATACTAGAAGCCCTAGGGGAGGCTAAATTTGACTTCGACAAGTAAATTAGAGTGAATCATGGCCTAAGCGGGATGAGACAGAGCCCAAAAAACCCAGTAGACAGCTCTATGCAAAACCCAGAAACAGATTTGAGAAAAACCCTAAAACCCTGAATTTGCAGGTACTAACCTGTTTCTCTGTAGGGATCACAATTGTTGGGTTGTTTAGTGCATTCTGGCTTCCAGATCGCACTTTTTGGGCCAAAAACTGCGATTTATGCTCAGTGGATCTCAATCGACAATTCTCAGAAAAAAGTGCCGCATGTGTTGCGGCTGGTTCCTGTGACTTGCGAAAAAGACCAGAAAGCTTGCAGAAGTAAAAAATTTAACAGATCTAGGGTTAAAAAACTAGGAAACATTAAGAGAATTGAAAAAAGAATAAAACCTAAGCTGAAAACCGAAGGCCACTTAGCTTTCTGGATCTGAAGTATAAACCCAGTGAATTCACCAATTTTATTGTAGTGTTTTCTTCTCAAAGATGTACGAAAAGAACCCACCTAAGATTGTGGATGACAAACAATTTCAACAATTTAAATGGTTTCTAAACATTATAGATTTGCAACAACTGATAGAAACAAAACCTGCCAAAGTTCGGATCTATGCCACAATCATAGTTAAACAACAAAAAGAAAGAGTAATAACTCCAATCATCCAATGGAAACCAGATATGTAAAGAATAATTTTATTATAACACCTGTGAAGAGAAAAAATAGATGTTACTAGTCCCCCTCTATGGGATGGGTTCTTGGTTATCCTCAAACATCTTCAGCTTGTGTAGAGTCTCTCTCCTCTATAATGTGTAAACCCAACAAAAATATGGTGTGCGACAATGAAAATAATTAAAGTTACAACAATGAAAATAATCAAAAGTGAATAATGAATGGAAAATCCTTCTATTTATAACAAAATATTGAGTTATCCTCGAATAATGAGCAATAATAAAATAGTATTGATCCCACTCTTGGAATAACCACTTGGAATATTTTAATATATTTGGTTAGGAAGGAAAAAATATTTAAACTTTTATTTAGACATAATAAATAAATAAATGATTTATTTATCATCTCAAAGAATTAGTTAAGGAATAATAAACAAATAAGGATTTATTTAATTATTCCTAGGGATTTAGCCAATTTTGACAAAGAAGAATAATTAATTAGTGATTAATTAATTATTCTTGGAGAAAAATAAGATAATTAATGGTTTATCTATTTATTTTTCATGATTGGGTCAAATATGACAAGGAATAATAATAAAACGATGGTTTAATTAATTATTCTTAGAAGGAAATCAAATAAAAAGTGATTTGTTTAATTATTCTTCATGGGTTTAACTATAAATTACTTAACAAAGGTGGTTTATTAAGTAATTTCTCACAATGAAAGCAATTTTACTATGGTAAAATTGGCTTTACATGGTGTATTTCGATCCATCTAGTAAATTAGGCAAGATGATCAATTTTTTGGTGATAACAACTATCATAACACTTATTTTGATGTTTATACAATTTTTTTCTTTCACTTGTTTGCTGATTGTGATGCTCTTGAATTGATTTGACGATGAAATCTGCACATAAAATAAAATAAATCTATTTTTATACTTGATAACTATCCAATTTTTAAAAATAATGTTATGAATGCATACCTCTTTCTTCCCCTTGACATTTATCCATTTTTTCTTTAAGATAAGAACATGTACCTCAAACCCCCATCCTTATCTTCCTAGGAATACAAACATTGTTGAATTTGTTCTTCCATATCCTTGTAAAATATGAATATTTAATAAAATTACCAACTCCTTCAACACCTTCTGCATATTCTTTGTACAAGAAGTAGATTTCTCGTCTCGAGAAATTATCTCGAATATGTATTGTGTCTTTATTTGGCATACACTCTCCATGCTTTTAAAAGAAGTCTTTCCATCGTAGTATTTGCTAACGGCCCAACCTCTTGTTTATAACGTACTTCTAAATAATATGTGGGATCCTTTTCCAACCTTTCTTGGATTCTTGACAAACGAAAATTACTAATTGAATGCAACATTTTGAAAGCCATTTTGTATAGAAATTCATTCCCAATATGATAATCTTAACCTGCTAGTGTATATTGCATGCAACCCACTAAATAGGAATTGTGCATGCTTTTATTCATTGGCAAATATCATTTTCTTTTCTCCATAGAAAACATGGAATCCATATGTTTCAAGCAATTATTTTGACAACATTCACTTGAAATCAAATCAACAATAGAACTTTTTCTTGTGAGATTTGATGTCCTAAGCCTTGTATAACTAGAATATTTTGGATTGATATGAAAAGTTCTACTCTTACTCTTAGATACAATATTTTCTTGCAACTTCTTCATCATTTCATTATCCTCTGTAGAAGAATTTTCATCACCATTAGGAGGAATATTATCCTCACTATGATCATTCTGAACACGGTTAGGAAATTCATCACCATCATTTCTTGGAAAATATTCATTACCATCCTCACTTGAAGAAAATTCTTCACTACCATCATTTGTGCTTTTGAAATCCTGACTCGGACAAAATTCTTCATTGTCTCGATCCATGCTTTTGAAATCTTCGCTTGGAGGATTCAATTCTTCATCACGATGAGTGCCTTTGAAATGCTCACTTAGAGAAAAAGCATTATTCACATATGTGCCTCTAAAATTATCATTTGCAAGAAACTCTTCATTATCCCCTTCATAACTGGTGCTCTTATAATCCCTAGGATTAGGACTAATTGGAAAATATAACTCTCTATTTTTAGTCAAATTATCATTTGCAGGAAATTCATATTGATACCACCACTAATAAAAGTTAATATAAACCTATAATATTATTAATTTTCTTAATTTTAATTTTAATCCAACATTCGAGAAACGTTAAAGCAGTCTCACAATCTTCACTATATAATAACACTCATTGTTTATGTTCATCACATCACATCAAGTCTTCTGGGTTTTGTGTTTGGAGAAACTTTGTGGAGGCGCTGCATTGGCATCGATAACACAATGAAGGGGAGATTTTCGCATTTCAAAGGTTAGTTTTCCTTCTATTTTGACAATTTAAAGATGAATTTGGGGAAAATATGTTTTTTTATGATTTTTGTGCTCCAAACCTAATTTATTTAATGTTTTTATTCTTTTTTTTGCAATATCATATTTTAGGGGGAAAACCACATAAAAACACTATTTTTTGTATATTTTTATAGCATAGAAGACAAGAAAAAACTCAAATTTGTAAGATTTTTAGGAGAAAAATAAAACAATTTACATTTTTTAGGGTTGTTGGATTTCTCCATGAAAAAAAAATAAAAATCATTCCCATAAAAAAAACAACTATATATATATATATATTTTTTTTTTTTTTTTCTCAAAAATGCAAAAATAGTTTAAAAAGAAATAAAAAATAAAATAATGTATATTGTTTTTTTTTTAAAGCATATATATATATATATATATATATATATATATATATATATATATATATATTTATATATATATATATAAAATATATATTAAATTTTTGTTAAAAAAATATTTTTTTTTTTTAAAAAATATTAGAAAATTAAATTAAATTTATTCAAGTTAAAAAATATTTTTTTAATTATATATATAGTTTTAAAATTAAATTAAATTATATATATATATATATATATATATTTGTTTTTAAATTAAAGATATATATATTATTATTTTTTTAAATATATAATTAAAAAAAACATATATAGTTTTTTTTTTTGGTAGGTAAGCACCCACGGGGGATTTGAACCAGTGACCTATCGCAAGGAGTGCCTTAACAGTGCACCCATTCACCGTCAATCCAAAGCCCCATAGTCTTTTTTTGGGTAGGTTAAGCACCCACGGGGTATTTGAACCAGTGACCTATCACAAGGAGTGTCTTAACAATGCACCCATTCACTGTCAATCCAAAGCCCCATGGGCTTAAAAGGTGAGCAGGCTTGGCCCAGACAAGTCACTCCTTGCGACTAGTCAATGCCCTCGCTCAGGTTTGAGCACAAGACCTCACTGTCTTTACGAGTCCGACTTTACCAAGCAGCCACCTCCGCCGACCTTAAAAGGTGAGCGGGCTTGGCCCAGGCAAGTCACTCCTTGCGACTAGTCAACGCCCTTGCTTAGGTTTGAGCACAAGACCTCACTGTCTTTACGAGTCCAACTTTACCAACCAGTCGCCTCTGCCGACCTTAAAAGGTGAGCGGGCTTGGCCCAGGCAAGTCACTCCTCGCGACTAGTCAATGCCCTCGCTTAGGTTTGAGCACAAGACCTCACCGTCTTTACGAGTTCAACTTTACCAACCAGCCGCCTCCGCTGACCTTAAAAGGTGAGCGGGCTTGGCCCAGGCAAGTCACTCCTCGCAACTAGTCAATGCCCTCGCTCAGGTTTGAGCACAAGAACTCACCATCTTTACGAGTCTGACTTTACCAACTAGCTACCTCTGTTGACCTTAAAAGGATAGCGGGCTTGACCCAGGCAAGTCACTCCTCATGACTAGTCAATTCCCTTGCTCAGGTTTGAGAAGAAGACCTCACCGTCTTAACGAGTCCAACTTTACCAACCAACCGCCTCCGCCGACCTTAAAGGTGAGCGGGCTTGGCCCAAGCAAGTCACTCCTTGCGACTAGTCAACGCCCTCACTCAGGTTTGAGCACAAGATCTCACCGTCTTTACCAGTCCGACTTTACCAACCAGCTGCCTCCGCCAACCTTAAAAGGTGAGTGGGCTTGGCCCAGGCAAGTCACTCCTTGTGACTAGTCAACGCCCTCGCTCAGGTTTGAGCACAAGACCTCACCGTCTTTACGAGTCCGACTTTACCAACCAGCCGCCTCCGCCAACCTTATATATAGTTATTTTTATTTTTAATTTATATAGTTAAAAAAAAACATTTTTTAAAAAATTTATATTGTTAAATTAAAAAAAAAAAGCATTTAATTAAGTTATGAGTTTTTTAATTAACTAATTTATGTATATATATTTTTATCAGGCAGATGGCATCGAAGAAGATCTTTGTGAATGTTTCTACAACAAGGGCAACAATTGCATCATCTAAAGTTGTAGTTGGATGCACTATGGATACTGTTGAACACACTCGAACTGAGAAACGTGATACAAGTCAAGTAAGTGGCCCATCAAGTACATTCAAGTTTATTTCAGAATGGAAGAATGGACGAGAAATAAACAAAATAAGTTTTTCGTGGCATCTTAAAGACAGTGAAACCAATGATGGTGTGCATATCTATCTGTATTGTGCTATGATTAATTTTAGTGAATCATATGAGGTGATGGGCAAAGTACGAGACATATGTTTGGTGTTGAATACAAACATTGTTTATGTTCTTACAAGATTGGCCAATACACGTGAAAAGGTTGGATATCGTCTCTGAAAGGTCCAGTATGACACATATGAAGAATCTACAAAGTTGTGTGAAGAAATTGCAAGCAACATTGCAAATAACATTGTAAGTATGCTTATTTATATTATGTGTTATGCATTATTGTAAGGATCATTATTTTTTTTATAAATTATTGATCATTGACATATTGTATCTTGTTCCATAGAATTTTACTAAGAGTCTTTCAATGATGCTGGAGGTTATTTATTATATGGAGCCAAATATTATAAATGTGATCAACGGTTTCCACACAGAGACAGAAGAAGAAAGGAGAAGGAAGCAAAGAGAAATAAATAGCGACACTGCTATAGTACATACAAGGGATCAACAAAGAATCACTAAGGTGGGTCAATCTAATAAAGCTAAACATGTTGGTTTTGAAGATGTGAAATATGAAGTTGAAAAATATGTTACCATTAGTGAGGAGGAGATTAGAACTGTTGTTGCAAAGGAGGAAAGAAATAAAACACCAAAAATAAAAATGATAATTGATATCTCTCTTCCAGCTGATGATGAAGAGCTTGTTTATCAAGAAGAAGATATGTTAACCAGTAAGAATAAGAGATCATATGTTGGTCAATCTGTAAAAATCATGGGAATAGTGAAGAACAAAGTGAAAGCTCTAAAGCAAGCAGAGAAATCATAACACCAGGAGCCGAGTTAGAGGATGACATTGTTAAAACAAAAAAATGCCATTCGAGATCACTTGAGGAAGAATAATTTAATTAATGGTGGCCAAACATTTCAGCTTAATGTCAACCAATTCTATAGGCCAAATGAAGGAAAAAATCAATATCAGATTATAAAGGCACATCACCTACATGTGCATTGATGCAGGAGCATTCAGCTCAGAAGAATCATTGTATTTTAGTAGACATAGGGGGTCTTGTGTTTTAAGGAATTTGGTTTCCTAAGTGTTGAATTAATGTAATTATTAAGGTTTTGAGTGATTTTAATGAGAAAAGCTAGAATACGGATTTAATTAAGTACAGTGAGGCATATTTGTAAATGTTCTCGAATGTTGGAGAACATGAGAGATTCAAAATAGTTGAGAGATTTTAGAATCAGTTGTAAATCTTAGATTAGGAGTTGGTTTCTTGATTTGTGGATTAAAGAGGATCCTTGGGGATAAAGATGAGATTTTAGGATTTTGTTGAGAAGTTAGAGGTTTGATTGTAAGCCTATGGGCAGTTAGGAAAACAGAGGCCACTGATACAAAATATTAGGCCAAGGAGAGGGTTCCTGTGTCAATACCTATTTATTAATACAAACAACTTGATTATTAGTTTGTGTGTGTATGGAGTAATTTAGTTATAATCTGTGTGTGAACTAGAGTAAGTTCTGTGTAACAGAGGTCACAGGTGGAATTCGAGCATAACACATAGAAGAAGAATGTTATGAAGGATCATAATGGATCGCTTGAATCCATTCGAAGGATCAAAGTCAAGATTCAGGAGTGACTGTGTTAAGATAATGTGGAGTTAAGCTTAGGAGGAAGTTGTGATGTAGGATATCTAAAGACCAAAACCTTGGAAGAAACTCAAACCCACAGAAGAACATTGAAGAAACGACATAAAAAACGGAGTAAAGGGAAGAATGAAGATGTGAAGTGTCGATGCATAGGAGCCATTGGATCAGCTAGATCAACAGATGAGATTGTTTGCAATAAGAGGCCAGGATTAAGTCGCATATAATGGAGTCAAGAAATGAACGGTGGAGATCAAACCCAAGTGCTTTCGGAAGGTGAATTGCGGAAATTGATCTGGATCGTCAGATCAATAGATCCATTAGATCGATGGATATTAATGGTTGAAGAAGAATGGCGGAGGAATAGATCTGGATCGTCAGATCGACAGATCAGTTAGATCAACGGTGATCAACAACTACGAGGGTAGCAGAGTATGGGTTTCCTTGATCATGGTTGAAGTCCCTCACTTGCTCCTAGCCGTCGATCTCATATTCAACCTCTTAGATCACATTCAACTGCGGGGGTTAAGGCCGTTTTAAACCATGTGCTAATTGAAGTCCCTCCGATCGTAGATTGATGCCCTCTTATATCCAACGGATATCGGATCAAGTGTTCGGACGTTAATTTCAAAATTGGACCTGAACATTTATATATCAAGGATTTATATTCCTTATTGGCTTTGTAAGGGAGGGTAATCCTTGTGCAAGTGCCTCACCCGATATCACTGTTAACCATTGGATCAAGTGTTCTTTGATTTGTTATCACTCAGAATTTTCCTTAGAAGTTATCAGAAGAAGGAAAAGACCAAGGTAACCACAAACCAATCTTTTAAGCATAGGCTCTACCAAACCTATGGCTTAGAGAGGGTTCTCTCTATATGATTTAGTTTTGTTTGTTGGGATCTTAGGCTAGTTCTTAAATTTCAAGGAGTTTTGATTTGTGTTGAAGGTTGGATGGTGGAATCCTTAAAACAGATGGATAAAATGATGTCTCTGGACCATTGGGCTGTGGAGTCAAAGAAGGGCAGCATAACTGGAATTAATTCAGTAAAGGGAGTGTTCAAAGGGAAAGCTAGCAGATTAAAGTGCAGGTCTTTGGGCTAGATGAGTGAAATGATCTTAAACAGGGTGAGAGAGCACTTAAGAATTCTCAGACTGGGATTAAAATGAAGAATAGAGGATAATCATGAGTAAAGGGCAATCAAGAATCCTTTGCTATAGATTTCAGGGGACCACTTAAACTAAGGAGAAATCAAGAATTCCTTAACTTGGGTAATTAATAGAACATTAAAATGCATAATGGTTATAACAAAGTGCAATGAAGCAAATTCTCAGGTACCATTCCCTATTATAGCATTCAAATTTCAGATACATTAAAGATTGTGGAAAAACTTTTAAAGAAAGATAACAACACAAGAGAAAATACTTATTTATACTTTGCTCTACACATGAATCCAGTGAAATGTCTTGTCTTTATTCATTAGTCCAGCTTGCTGGTCCAAATAGTGATAAAATAGCTTATAGTCTCTTGATTGCGAAAAATCTCTAGAAATGTCTAAGAATCCACCACATACTTCAATTTGTGAAGTATTTATACAAAAAATTATTACAAAATATCTCAAACTAACTTAAGATTTAATCTATGGAAACAAAATATCTTCACGCAGGAAGATAGAGACAGATATTAAACTACTTTGATGCTGTCCCCTTTTATTATGGTACTGTTGGCCTTTATGGTTGGTTTCAACCCTTTTTGCTGCCTTGCTATTTGATCTTTCACGTATGGTAACCTTTTTAACCTTTGAATTTTCTCTAATACTCTTTAACACTGATACACTTTGGCATACTGACCTCTCTTCACCTGTTCACTTGGTTGTTCCATCTTTCAATATATGGTAACCATTTTATTGTGAATTTCTTACAGTAAATCAGTCATTTTTTCCCACCATTCATCATCAGGTAACTTGACATTCATCATCCTTTGGTATATCTCATTAGCTTTATTATACTTAGAAAAATTGAGCTTGGTGATGAATAGGTGTTTTACCTCATGTTGGAGGAAAAACAGGTTCTCAAATGTGTTATATAGAAATTTGTCTGTTGGCAGGGCTTTAATTGCTGAAGTGCTAGTTTGTTCTTTAGCTAACTACCTGAGTCTATTGTCATAGTCTTGTTGAGTCATAAGCTTGTCATTGATGACCAATGGACTGGGTAATCCTTTTTCTCTCAAAATTTGGAATTTTCCATGAATCTATCAACAACCACCTGCATGTTTTTGCACTTTTCTTCCAAGTTGGGCATTAGGTTCCTCTTGGACAAAACCTTTCTTATTTCTAAAATGGTTTAAGCTCTGTCTTATATGTCCAGCTCATGGAATTCATATCTTTTCTTGTTGTTGAGGAAATGGATGAGTCTATTGGCATCCTCAGGCATGTCTCCCAATTCCTCCTTCACTTTTTGGATAGCTTCTGTAGCTATCTTTATTAGTTCTGTTTGTTCAAAAATAACTTGAATTGATGGCCAAATATCATTGACAAAGTTAATTATATTGGCCCATAACAGTTCCTTGGTCTGTCCAAGGGGTTTTTATAATGTTAGGTCCTTTTCCAAAGCTTTGACCCTTTGATTCATCCTTTTGGCCTTCTGAGCTTCTTCTTTTTGCATAATCTGGGCAAGCTTGTAATCAGTCTCTAAACTTGCCACCTTTTCTCTTAATTTATTTATTTTAGTGACTTGGATGGACATTTCCTTCATGGCCTTGACTAGTTTGTTTGCATCCTCTCCCGATGTACCTGTTGCTGTAGATTCTGTTGTAACTAGAAATGATGTGGCAGGTGGAACTGTTGGTGCAAGTGAAGCTGCCAGTGTGGAAGGGACTATTGTAGACACTATGGGATGATATTTGCAGAAGTTGATGCAATGTCAGTTTGTTTTAATTGGATTAAATTATCCAATTCCTTCTCGGTTTCCTTTAGCTGGTCATTGAGTTTTAGGAACAAGTCCATCAACTCTTCATGTTTGGTTTGGTTCTCTATGACTTCAAATGTTTGAGGATGTTACAACTGGGGTATCTTCAATTGCTTCTTTAATGCAACAATATCATCGTTCTTCTTCTTTATCAACTACTCAATAGCTTTTATATATTTGGGATCATGCCCCAACTCAATAACCAAGTATTCCAAAGACTTAATCCTCATACCCTTGGCCTGTGAGGAGGCCTTCTCCAATTGAAATTGTGCCAAGATGTTGTTCAATGAGTTCTGTAACTGATGGGAAGCTATGGCTTTGTTTGTTAGGGTGGAGTATATCATCTCTCCAACCTATTTATGCAATTCTGTTTGGTCTATGGGATGAATATCCCTTGCCAATACTTCAAAGTCAACCCTTTTGATATCTGAAGATGTTTTGGGTTGTTGTGCTATAGGCTTAACAAAGGACATCTGTAGCTTCCCCTCCTTGATGTCAAAAGTTGACATCAATCTTATTTGATTAGTGGGAGTGAGATTTATATATTGAGCATATGTTTGGGCTTTAAGCCTTTCATTCCTCACTTTGATCTCTTTGTACCTGTCTTTTAAGTCCTTGTCTCGGTCAACATGCCTACTGAAGGAAGACACTTCCACACTAAGCTGTCTTTCCAACTTATGAGTCTGTGATGTGGAAGGCTTTTGTATGTCTTCAGATGGAGTTGTGGGCCTGCTTCTGTCTACCTCTATGTTGGTTACCTGTGCAGATCCTTCTGTATATTCCTGTTTAGAGGCCAGATTAAGCCTTTGCCTCTTGCTGTCACTTGTTTCCTACTGTAGATTGGAGGTGTCCATTCCTGAAGTGGAAGGTCCCTCTTTATTTCCTTTTGGATTTTTCTCCTCATTCTGAGGATTTTTTGTGACTATGGGGGTGCTCATGGCTCTTTCTTTCTCTTCTGACACCTGCAGAAAAGAGCTCTCATCAAGCTGCTTTTCCAAATAAATAAGAGCATTTTCTGCATCTACCTTTGTGCTGTCTCTGTCTACTAAAGTATTTTCCACCCATTATGTTTGATTTGCATATGCCTATGTCTCTGGTATGGGGTGGTGGATGAAAGGTCCTAACTTGACCTTTTTCCTTTTCTTGGTAATGACTTCCAAAGGGTCATATCTCCATACAAATATCCTTTGGAATTTCATTCTTTGTAGGATTAGGTATCCCTTTTTCCCTGCCTCTCTAGAATTGCAAATGAAGGGGCCTAACTGGTCTTTGATTTTGAAATATGCCTTTTTATTCACATTGACAAAGCTGAATTCATCGACATTGATGATCTGTCTGTAATATTATAAGGCAAACAACCTCATAGGGAGGTATCTTGGCAGCTTATATGGTGCAAGTAGGCAACCATATATTCTTATTTATGTGTGGTTTTGGTAAAGGTATCAATCACCCACTTTGGTTTGCTTGGAAAGTTGGAGGACGCTTTTTATCTCTAGACTTATCATAGGTGGAGGATTTCCAGTGAGCATAGTCATGATTAGATACACAAAAGAATCTATGATGTTTGAGTATGTATATGGTGATCGAAACTCATGGAAAAGTGGGGTCCAACAAATAACAGATCTGGGCTGATCCTTGGTGTCAAGCTTTTGGAGAGCAAAAGGAAACTTCTCTGACTGATAATACAAAAATAGATGGTACAATACAGAGGATTATTTGAACACCCTTTCATTGCCCATTCTTGTGAACTGCTCATGGATTCTATTAGCTATGAAACTGGCAAAGTCATATATGGTTGCAGGAGGCTGCCCTAGGGTATAAATGGACATGAAGGCAAGACTAATTTCAACAATGTATTCACTTGTAGTGTACCCAAAAACAGAGTATATCATGGCTACAATGTACTAGCCCCATTTAGAGAAAATAGCTACTACATATGGAGGGGAATCCTAAGGGGTATGTTTTTCCTCTCTAATGAAAGTTTGGAACAACTGGGCCAATCTTGATGGGCTTAGCTTGGGATACTGGTCCAATAGGTCTCCAATTGAGAGTGGGGGCTAGGTTTGGTCCTAGTTGGAAGTTTAGCATTTCATTTATAGACTCTGCTGTGATAGTGAATAGAACCTTCTGTTTATGAGACATTACTGCTCTATGGCTAGGGACATAGCATGTATAGCGCATATGAACAAATTCTGGAAAGATATGGACTTGGGGGAACTGACATCTAGGTAAATTGGATTCCCAAAGGCCAGTGTCATATGTATGGTTCAGGTGTCTGTTTTTGCTGAAGCAATGGATTTTGAGGAGGAGCTCTGTTACACTGGTATCTTTGATTTGGAAATCCCTGTCAGCCAGGGGAAGGTGGTCCAGGTCTAAGTGAGGTGTAGAGATGGGCCTTACATCCATTGCAATTGGGGCAGCCATACTCAGTTCTTGTGGATTTGAGTTTGGTTGGTATTTGGGTTCTTTTTTGGGCAACAGGAGGTTTTGCATAGGGTTTAGGTTCACAATGTTGTAATTAAAGTAAAATTGATGAATTTTACTTAATTAACATAGTATTGAGGTTGCAATTATTTGGAATTTGAGAAGAGGACTGGTATTTTATAGTGAAATACCTAGAAATGGGTGAAATTGGTTAAAAATGGTGGTTGATGGCGGCTGCAGAGATTGGTACGGTTTTGGTACAAATTGGGGAGTGAGTTGGGTTTTCTGCAACGTTTCTGGAGCGATGGAGGAGGTCTGTGAGCAATTCATTCGTTTGCAAAGGTCGCAACAGATTTCTGAGTTCTCAAGAGCAAATGAGCCAAAAGAGGGGTAAACGGGATTTTATAGAAAAAGATTACTTTTTGGTAGGTTCATTAAATGATGAACAATGGGCAGTTTTTTCGGTTACACGGGGAAGTTTTTTTATGAGCTCATCACACCGCTTTTGAGGGGAAAGTGGTTTTTAGGGGGCCTCACCCGATCTACTTGAGCGCGTGACACGTAGCATCGAGGGGGTCTGAGAAAACTGCTTTATCGGGCGGGTAAAGGATGGTCACTGGGTTTGGCCGATATGGCTGTGAATCGTAGGATGAGGGGAAATAGATTGTACAGGAGTCAGGATATGAAGTTGCACAGGGATTAACAAAATTTTTTCGGCGGGCCCATGGGTCTAATCACCAGTGGCATGGGATTAGATTAAGACTTAACCTCGGTCTTAACTGATCGGGGGTGCTTTAATATATGATTGAGAAATGGGGTGGGGTTTAAATATATTATTTTGGGACATGGGGGTGATTATATAATTTATAATTAAACTAAGGGGTGGGGTTATTTATATAAAGGAGTTAAATTTATACGGGATAATGGGTTTTTGGGAATTTTTATATATTTTAAATTAGAAAGTTAATATGAGATGAATGAGCAGAAAGGTTATGGCGCCTAAGTATATGAAATTTTATGTGCTTTACATACACTTAGCACTTAGGATAAAATGCATTTGGTGGGTTTTTGTATGAAATATGTTTTGTCATGGGGTTTTCAACTTTTCCTAGGTAAATGCAGTTTAACCTTAGGAAAAGGGGATTTTTGAAGGGGGATGAATTAATTGTAGGGGATTTTAACACCTCATATCCTTAAGTCATCAAGCCGAGGGTCCGGTCCCACCAAAAGTCAGAGAAATGCTCTGAGCCTTTTTGACTTAAAGGATTCTAGGTATCAGAATTTTTGTTATGGAGGGGAAATTAGTAAGTTTTCTAGGGGTGAAAAGGAATGATGGGGAATTAATCATTTTGAACTTTGTAAACCTATGCTTATGCTTTGTAAAGTGCTCATGTACATTTGAAATATATCATTTAAGCATAAAATGTGTGCTTTCATCAAGTGATCTTTGTAATTATGCAACCTTTCTACTACTTACCCATTCACCTACCCTACCATTTTTTCTTCTTTTATTTGGGTGCATTTAGGCTAGCAAACCCTTATTACTCATTTTTCTTTTACAAATCAAACTATCTAATTCTAACCTTATATCATCCAAGGGCTCAGATTAAACTATTGAGCTCCTTTTATTATCTCTACCTATCTAATGATCTGCCAAGATTAAACTGTTTGGTCAGATTTTATTCTCTAACTATAGACATTAAAATTGAAAGAATGAATAGCCAAGATTAAACTGTTTGACTATCATGGATTGTGGCATGAATTACAAGCTGCACACAATCATTATTATGCATAAAAAAAATGGTAGTGGCATTTAAGCTTGCTCACTTTCATGGTCTCTTTTTTCTTTTTATTTTTTTGGGGTTCATTTATTCTCATTTTTTACCTTCCTTCATTGTTTTTGTCCTTTAATTATTCTTTTAGGACATACCCTCTTCACATTTTTTAATTTTGTAATATGGAAAACATTTGCAAAAAGCAAAGGTATGTACAATATTACAAGGCTTTACCACTAGTCATTCAAAATTATGACTCCTATTGGTATAGGAACCTAACAGTGGCTCCACTTGGGGATGGCATTTTCTAGTGAAATATCAAGAACTTTGTAGACCAGTAGTCTTTGAATTGTTGTTGATATCACCTTGCCAGGTGTCCTTCCGCAAATCTACAATATTGATACTTATGACAGTGAATTTTTCAAAGCTTAGGGCCTTCTCTTCGGGCTTCAACTTCAAAGATCACCATCCAATCCAAACTAGACTTTATAAAATAAAGTATGTACAAATGGGAAGTGAAAATTAGTAACTTGGTTCAAAGTAATGTTTTAACATTCGACCATTCACTGGCCCACCTTCTGCTTCTGTACCATCCATTTCTCTTAGGAAGAAAGCACTATTTCCTCTATAAGCATAAATAACATATGGACCTTTCCATAGGAAATCAAATTTCCCATGTTTACCTTTATCTTCCCTTCTTGAATCCCACTTTAGGACTTTGTCACCAAGGTAGAAATCTTCAGCTTTGGTTCTCTTATCAAAAATCTTTTTAATCCTTTCTTCTACAACTTGAGACCTGATATAGACCTCTTCCTTGGTTAGTTGAAGATGAATTGTTTGGTTGATTCTTCTTTGGATACTCTTTGGTTCACCCTGAAATTCATAAAGAAACTTCATCATTGGTGTTCCCAAGAAGGATGGGAAAACAACTTCAATCCCATAAACTAGTTGATAGGGAGAAGTACCAATTGATTTCTTAGTGGTTAGTCTGTCTGCCCATAAGGCATTGACTAGCTTTTTGTTCCATGATTTCTTATTGTCCTTTAGTAACTTCTTGATGATGTTTACCAGGCTTTTGTTTGAGGATTCTGCCAGTCCATTTCCTTGAGGGTAATAGGTTGTGGAATGGCCCAGGGTTATATGATACTTATTGTAGAAATTTATCATTATTTTGGATTTAAAGGTTGCTGCATTATCAATTATGAGCTTATTTGGACATCCAAATCTTGATAGAATATTGGTTTCAAGGAAGGTTATGATAATAGTGTCTGTGGCTTGCCTTGAAGGTATGGCCTCTATCCATTTTGTGAAGTAGTCTATGGCTGTGAGGATCCATTTGTGTTGGGCAGAGGAGGGTGGGTGAATTTTGCCAATGAAGTCTAAACCCCATTGTTAAAAAGTTATTTTAGTAGAGACTGACTTGAGGTTTAAAGGTAAAATCTTTTTCTTTCCCTAAAAAATTTAACATTTGTGATAGGAGGTCACATTCACTGTTAGGTTCCTATACCAATAGGAGTCATAATTTTGAATGACTAGTGGTAAAGCCTTGTAATTTTGTACATACCTTTTCTTTCTGCAAATTTTTTCCATATTAAAAAATTAAAAAATGTAAAGAGGGTATGTCCTAAAAGAATAATTAAAGGACAAAATGAATGAAGGAAGGTAAAAAATGAGAATAAATGAACCCCCAAAAAATAAAAATAAAAAAGAGACCATGAAAGTGAGCAAGCTTAAATGCCACTACCATTTTCTTTTTATGCATAATAATGATGTGTGCAACTTGTAATTCATGCCGAAATCCATGATAGTCAAACAATTTAATCTTGGCTATTCATTCTTTCAATTTTAATGTCTGTAGTTAGAGTATAAAATCTGACCAAACAGTTTAATCTTGGCAGATCATTAGATAGGTAGAGATAATAAAAGGAGCTAAATAGTTTAATCTAAGCCCTTGGATGATATAAGGTTAGAATTATATAGTTTGATTTGTAAAAGAAAAATGAGTAATGAGGGTTTGCTAGCCTAAATGCACCCAAATAAAAGAAGAAAAAATGGTAGGGTAGGTGAATGGGTATGTAGTAGAAAGGTTGCATAATTACAAAGATCATCTTGATGAAAGCACACATTTTATGCTTAAATGATATATTTCAAATGTACATGAGCACTTTACAAAGCATAAGCACAGGTTTACAAAGTTCAAAATAACTAATTCCCCATCATTGCTTTTCACCCCTAGAAAACTTACTAATTTCCCCCCCATAACAAAAATTCTGATACCTAGAATCCTTCAAATAAAAAAGGCTCAAAGCATTTCTCTGACTTTTGGTGGGACTGGACCCTCGGTTTGATGACTTAAGGATATGAGGTGTTAAAATCCCTTATAATCAATTCATTCCCCTTCAAAAAACCCCTTTTCCTAAGGTTAAACTGCATTTACCTAGGAAAAATTGAAAACCCCATGACAAAACATATTTCATACAAAAACCCACCAAATGCATTTTATCCTAAGTGCTAAGTGTATGTAAAGCACATAAAATTTCATATACTTAGGCGCCATAATCTTTCCGCTCATTCATCTCATATTAACTTTCTAAATTAAAATATATAAAAGTTCCCAAAAACCCATTATCACGTATAAATTTAACTCCTTTATATAAATAACCCCACCCCTTAGTTTAATTATAAACTATATAATCACCCCCATATCCCAAAAAATATATTAAAACCCTGCCCCATTTCCTAATCATATATTAAGGCGCCCCTGATCAGTTAAGACTGAGGTTAAGTCTTAATCTAATCCCATACCATCGGTGATTAGACCCATGGGCCCCCAAATTTTTTTTTGTTAATCCCTGTGCAACTTCATCACCCGACTCCCGTACGATCTCCTTTCCCCTCATCCTACGGCTCACAGCCATATCGGCCGAACCCGATGACCGTCCTTTACCCGCCCGATAAAGCGGTTTTCCCAAACCCCCTCGATGCTACGTGTCACGCGCTCGAGTAGATCGGGTGAGGCCCCCTAAAAACCACTTCCCCCTCAAAAGCAGTGCGACGAGCTCATAAAACCACTTCCCCGTGTAACCAAAAAAACTGCCCACTATTCATCAGTTAATGAATCCACCAAAAATTAATATTTTTCTATAAAAGCTCATTTACCCCTCTTTTCGCTCTTTTTGCTCATTTTCTCTTGAGAACTTAGAAATCCGTTGGGACCTCTGCAATTGCTCACAGACCTCTGCCATTGCTCCAGAAATGCTGCAGACAACCCAACTCACTCCCCAGTCCATACCAGAATCGTACCAATCTCTGCAGCTACCATCAACCACCATTTTCAACCAATTTCACCCATTTCTAGGTATTTCACCGTAAAATACCAGTCCTCTTGTCAAATTCCAAATAATTGCAACCTCAATACTCTGTTAATTAAGTAAAATCCATCAATTTTACTTTAATTACAAAATTGTGAATCTAAACCCACTGCAAGACCTCTTGTTTCCCAAAAAAGAACCCAAATACCAACCAAACTCAAATCCACAAGAACTGAGTATGGCTGCCCCAATTGCAATAGATGTAAGGCCCGTATCTACACCTCACTTAGACCTGGACCACCTTCTGCTGGCTAACAGGGATTTCCAAATCAAAGATACTAGTGTAATAGAGCTCCTCCTCAAAATCCATTGCTTCAACAAAGACAAACACCTGAACCATACAGATGACATTGGCCTATGGGAATCCAATTTACCCAGATACTAGTTCCCCCAAGTTCATATCTTTCCAAGAACTATTCATATGCACTATACATGCTATGTCCCTAGCCATAGAGCAGTAATGTCTCATGACCAGAAGGTTCTATTCACTATCACAGCAGAGTCTATAAATGAAATGCTAAACTTCCAACCAGGACCAAACCTAACCCCACTCTCAATTGGAGACCTGTTGGACCAGTATCCCAAGATAAGCCCATCAAGATTGGCCCAGTTGTTCCAAACCTTCATTAGAGAGGAAAAACATACCCCTAAGGATCCCCCTCCATATGTAGCAACTATTTTCTCTAAATGGGGCGAATACATTGAAGCCATGATATCCTGTGTTTTGGGGTACACTACAAGTGAATACATTGATGAAATTATTCTTTCCTTCATGTCCATTTATACCCCAGGGCAGCCTCCTGCAACCATAGATGACTTTGCTAGTTTAATAGCTGATAGAATCCATGAGCAGTGCACAAGAATGGGAAATGAAAGGGTGTTCAAATACTCCTTTGTATTGTACCATCTATTTTTGGATTATCAGTCAGAGAAGTTTCCTTTTACTCTCCAAAAGCTTGACACCAAGGGTCAACCCAGATCTGTTATTTTTTGGACCCCACTTTTCCATGAGTTTCGATCACCATATACATACTCAGACTTCATAGATGCTTTTGTGTATCCAATCATGACTATGCTCACTGGAAATCCTCCACCTAGGATAAGTCCAAAGATAAAAAGAGTCCTCCAACTTTTCAAGCAAACCAAAGTGGGTGATTGGTACCTTTACCAAAACCACACAGAAATAAGAATATATGGTTGCATGCTTGCACCATATAAGATGCCAAGATACCTCCCTATGAGGTTGTTTGCCTTAGAATATTACAGACAGATCATCAATGCCGATGAAGTCAACTTTGTCAATTCCAATAAGAATGCCTATTTCAAAATCAAAGACCAATTAGGCCCCTTCATATGAAATTCCAGAGAGGCAGGGAAAGAGGCAGACCTAATCTTGCAAAGAATGAAATTCCAAAGGAGCTTTGTACGGAGATACGACCCTTTGGAAGTCATTAACAAGAAAAGGAAAAAGGTCAAGTTAGGACCTTTTATCCACCACCCAATACCAGAGATAGAGGCATATGCAAATCAAACAGAATGGGTGGAAAATACTTTAGTAGACAGGGACATCACAAAGGTAGATGCAGAAAATGCTCTGATCGATTTGGAAAAGCATCTTGATGAGAGATATTTTCTGCACGCACCAGAAGAGAAAGAAAGAGCCATGAGCACCCCTATAGTCACACAGACTCCTCAGAATGAGGAGAAAAATCCAAAAATAAACAGATAGGGAGCTTCCACATCAGGAATGTACACCTCCATTTTCTATAGGAAACAAGTCATAGCAAGAGGCAAAGACTTAATCTAGCCACTGAACAGGAATATACAAAAGGATCTGCACAGGTAACCAACACGGAGGTAGACAAAAGCAGGCTCACAACTCCATCTGAAGACATACAAGAGCCTTCCACATCATAGACTCAGATGTTGGAAAGATAGCTTAGTGTGGAAGTGTCTTCCTTCAGTAGGCCTGCTTACGGAGACCAGGACTTAAAATACAGGTACAAAGAGATCAAAGTGAGGAATGAGAGGCTTAAAGCCCAAACATATGATCAATTCCTAAAGCTCACTCCCACTAATCAAACAATATTGATGTCAGCTTTTGACATCAAGGATGGGAAACTGCAAATGTCCTGTGTTAAGCCTACATCACAACAACCCAAAACATCTTCAGATTTCAAAAGGGTTGGATTTGAAGTATTGGCAAGGGATAATCATCCCATAGACCAAATAGAATTGCATAAACAGGCTGGAGAGATGATATACTCCACCCTAACAGGAAAAGCCATAACTTCCCATCAGTTACAGAATTCATTGAACAAAATCTCGGCACAATTTCAATTGGAGAAGGCCTCCTCACAAGCTATGGATACGAGGATTAAGTCTTTGGAAGACTTGGTTATTGAGTTGGGGCATGATCCCAAAGATATAAAAGCTACTGAGCAACTGATAAAGAAGAAGAATGATGATATTGTTGCACTGAAGAAGCAATTGAAGATACCTCAACTGCAACATCTTCAAACATTTGAAGTCATAGAGAACCAAACCAAACATGAAGAGTTGATGGACTTGGTCCTAAAACTCAATGACCAGCTAAAGGAGACCGAGAAGGAATTGGATAATTTAATCCAGTTAAAACAAACTAACATTGCATCAACTTCTACAAATATCATCCCCACGGTGTCTACAATAGTCCCTTCCACACTGGCTGCTTCACTTGCACCAATAGTTCCACATGCCAGACCATTGCCAGTTACAGCAAAATCTACAACAACAAGTACATCAAGAGAGGATGTAGGAAAACTAGTCAAGGCCATGAATGAAATGTCCATCCAAGCCATTGAAATAAATAAATTAAGAGAAAAGGTGGCAAGTTTAGAGACTGATTACAAACTTGCGTAGATTATGTAGAAAGAAGAAGCTCAGAAGGCCAACGAGATGAATCAAAGGGTCAAAGCTTTAGAAAAGGACCTAACATTAGAAGAACCCCTTGGACAGACCAAGGAACTATTATGGGCTAATATCATTGATTTTTTCAATGATATTTGTCCATCAATTCAAGTTATTTTTGAACAAACAGAACTAATAAAGATAGCTACAGAATCTATCTAGAAAGTGAAGGAGGAATTGGGAGACATGCCCGAGGATGCCAATAGACTCATCCATTTCCTCAACAGCAAGAAAAAATATGAACTCCATGAGTTCAACATAGAAGGTAGAACTAAAACCATTTTAGAAATAAGAAAGGTTTTGTCCAAGAGGAACCTAATGCTCAACATGGAAGAAAAGTGCAAAAACTTGCAGGTGGCTGTTGATAGATTCATGGCCAAATTCAAAATTTTGAGAGAAAAAGGATTACCTAGTCCATTGGTCATCAATGACAAGCTTATGAATCAACAGGACTATGATAATAGACTCAGGTAGTTGGCTAAAGAACAAGCTAGCACTTCAGCAGTTAAAGCCCTGCCAATAGGCAAATTTCTATATAACACATTTAAGAACCTGTTTTTCCTCCAACATGAGGTAAAACACTTATTCATTACCAAGCCCAACTTTTCCAAGTATACTGAAGCTGATGAGATATACCGAAGGATGATGAATGTCAAGTTACCTGATGATGAATGATGGGAAAAAATGACTAATTTACTGTAAGAAATTCACAGTAAAAAGGTACCATACAGTGAAAGATGGAACAACCAAGTGAATAGGTGAAGACAGGTCAACATGTCAAAGTGTATCAGCGTTAAAGAGTATCAGAGGAAATTCAAAGGTTAAAAAGGCTACCATACGTGAAAGATCAAACAACAAGGCAGTAGAAAGGGCTACATAAAGACCAGCAGTACCATAATAAAAGGGTACAACATCAAAGTAGTTTAATAGATGTCTCTATCTTCCTACGTGAAGATATTTTGTTTCCCTAGATTAAATCTCAAGTTAGTTTGAGATATTTTGTAATAATCTTTTGTATAAATACTTCACAAATTGGTGTATGTGGTGGATTCTTAGACATTTCTATAGATTTTCTTGATAAAAATACTGTAATCTATTGTATCACTGTTTAGACCAACAAGCTGGATTAATGAATAAAGACAAGACATTTCATTGGATTCATGTGTAGAGCGAAGTACAGACAAGTATTTTCTCTTGTGTTGTTATCTTTATTTAAAAGTTTTTCCACAGTCGTTAATGTATCTGAAATCTGAATGCTATAATAGGGAATGATATCTTAGAATTTTCTTCATTGCACTTTGTTATAACCATTATGAATTTTAATGTTTTTTTTCTAATTACCCAAGTTAAGGAATTATTGATTGCTCCTTAGTTTAAGTGGTCCCCTGAAATCTATGGCAAAGGATTCTTGATTGCCCTTTGCTCATGATTATCCTATGTTCTTCATTTTAATCCTGGTCTAAGAATTCTTAAGTGCTCTCTCACCCTGGTTAAGATCATTTCACCCATCTTGCCCAAAGACCTACACTTTACTCTGCTAGCTTTCCCTTTGAAAGCTCCCTTTACTAAATTAATTCTAGTTCTACTGGCCTTCTTTGACTCCATAGCCCAATGGTCCAGAGACATCATTCTATCCATCTTTTTTAAGGATTCCACCATCCAACCTTCAGTACAAATCAAAACCCCATGAACTTTAAGAACTAGCCTAAGATCCCAACAAACAAAGCTAAATCATATAGAGAGAGCCCTTTCTGAGCCATAGGTTGGCTAGAGCCTATGCTTAAAAGATTGGTTTGTGGTTACCTTGGTCTTTTCCTTCTTCAGATAAATTCTAAGGAAAATTATGAGTGACAACATGATCAACAGTGGAGGGTTGCCGATTAGTTTCACATCGCAATATTTCATGAGTGTATGAACCTTGGCCTTAAGAAAATGTGATATGTAATGTGCGATGCTCAGGTGTATCATCAACCATCAGATTGAAGGGTGAGATCAACTGCGGAGATTGAAGCCGATAGGACTTGGGCCTGAGCGGACCTAGGAAGTTTATCAACACAAGTTAAGTGATTTGAGTTACGGTGGTTGAATGGGTTTAAGTTGTGATACGACATGACAACCATTGATCTGATGGAGTGAAATCAATGGTAGAGGATTGAACCTGATAAAGGTAGAGCGTCGGAAAATATGCAAAGACTGTGGATTGCTGGAAAGGTAAGGTTTGTGTGTGTTTTATGTGTATTTCTATTATATAAGAATTATAATATAAATACAACAGATAAAGGTTTTATGGGTTAAGTTCGAATATAACAAAAGTTAAGAGTAGGGTTTGGTTAATATGCGTGGGGTATATAATTAACCAAAGTTTATGAGGGTGAATAAAGTTCCGCTGGAAAGGTTAATGAAGGTTTAGACTATTGAATAGTCAAATATAATGTTTCCGCATAAAACTTAATTAAGAACATTAAACCTTGGTTTAAGAAGGTTTTCACCATGGATCAGGTGATTAAGGCCTGGGACCAGTGACATGAAATTTTATTTTCATAATGTGGGTATCGTCGGCTTAGGCGGGCATCATGCATAATCTGAAAACATTGTTTAGGTTCAATCCATATGTGCATGTAGTGGATTATGTGGTTCTTGTTGATACAAATCAATTTCTCGACAAACAGACATTTGAGAGTACATGATGTTTTGAATATAAATATTATGTAATTGGAGGGAACCATTCAACAAAGGCAAAAAGAAAATTGATTGAGGAATATCCCAATAACTCTTTTTGAAACAATGAGATGCATCAATTACGTTAGTTTAACAAAAACATAAGCAAAGTTATTTGCATGGGATCACAATGCAGATAATGAGTATATAATGTCTATGGCATTCATCCAAAAGGACAAATTTATTCATAATGAATTTGTAGAAAAAAGTGGCGGGGATAAGACAAAAGTGAGTCTAAGATTTCAAAAGGAATGTTTGATGGAAACATGTTATCAAATTGAGGATAAAATAAATTCAAAAGGAGGCAAAGTAAATTCACATTTATTCAGAGGCATGGATAACATTTTCAGTTGGCATTTAGAACTGGGGAGATATGGGAATTGATTGATGATATTTTTGACCGGTGGGAGGATATTTCCATAAAAAATTAGAAGGTTAAAAAGTGTAAATCCATAGTATGTGCCAATAGTAAGACAGGTCCTTAAATGAAGCAACTTTTGATTTCAGGCATTTGTGGTTCATTTTATTTTAGTTGAATCTCGGAGTACCCACAGTAATCATACTTGTCAACGTTTCAAATCCCAACAGGGATCCATCATCAAGACAATTACTGAATGATGATAGAAGAAGAGCTTAGTGAGAGTATAAATAGTCTTAAGATAATTTTAAGATAAATTTATTTCAGGGAAATGAGGTTAGCTTAGTTTTTTTTATGTGTAATGTTATTATTAATAGATTGTGGTTCTAAAAGATGACAAATGTGGGGTAGTCATGATCCTCGATAAATAAGACTACATTTGTAAAATGAATGAACACCTCAGTTACTAAATAGAAATTTTAAGCCGTTATGTTAGTAAAATTATAATGTTACTAGACAACACAAGAAGCTCTCCAAATTATTAAACAGAACGTTGACTAAAAATAATAGTTGGATAATAGGAGACAACAGATCGATTCCATTTAACAACACAGTAGCAGGTTTGAGAGGTTCTGGTTTATGGAGGTCTGAAGACTCCATAAAAACCGCAGTTACTAGGAACGACACGGGCAGTAAGCCAAGGTTCCATAGCAAAGAAGACTGTTTAATGGTTTCAGGTCCCTCGAATAGATACAACAGCACGCAAAGAGCAGGTTCTGTTGGCATTGTGGAGAAGGTAGGAATCACAGAGGTAAATAAGAAAGCCGACGGTAAATGGATAGAGCCTAGATTGAAGAAACGAAAATCGATTAATATTTTCAAAGTGTAGAAATTTGAATAATATAACACTTATTCACAAAGATTATCCTGATTATACACTATTTGCGGAATGCATGCATAATACATAACCTCCTTTACCATTGATCATCAATTTGAGGAATTAAAAAAACAATCGCATGCGCACATTGAAACATCAATCACCCATATCAACACAGTATGTAATGGGGAAATCATACAGTTGAAAACCCCCAACTATCTGTATATTATAATGATAGAGAACATGTATCAATACATAGTACAATACTCCTCACAAGTATTAATACTATCTCCACATGCTACACACAAACTAGCTCAGATCTGAACAAGTCACGGGTTCAAATCTCCTCCACTATTTGCCTGCCTCTACTGTGCAATCCAAATTGAGAATAGATCGATCCAAGTTCGAATTCCCTTGGCTTGTACTGCGAAATCCTCATTGGCAATCTCAATCAATGATTGTGCAAATCTCATGCACAACGATAGTCACAAATGATAGTAGTCTCACCCTTTCACCCACCTCTAACAATTGTCCCCACTGAACTATCCATGCACTGAGTTAACTGATGTGTTCTTCAGTTGATTTATGAGTTAATAATTAGTTAATTAATTAATAATTAATTCAAATCACTCATCACTAGTGTATTTTTCAGTTAGACTAGATACAACTAGTTCAACTAAGTCAAACTGAACACAACTCCATTAACTCCTCAATCAACTCCACCAAACTCAATCACTTGAGTTCTAACTGAAGTCCATCATGCAATAGTTTAACTAACCCATGGGAAAAGCGTATTTCCTTCTGGCAGTTGCATGTGCCACATCCATAGCTCGAACTGAAGTGCTGCAAGAGGATAAGATAATGTTTATAGTCCAAATATTATTAAGAGCTAATAATATTCGACTGTTCTATTTTTTGACTGGCAGTTTAAAAATAGACTCTGCCCATATGTCTAAAAATATAGGTCCATCTATTTTTACCAAAATGACCAATCATCCATAAATAGCATCCCGCAACTCATAGACCATGATCCATATGTCTAGCAATAGACATAGTCTAAAAATAGACTTTGCGCCAAAAATAGCCTGCGGGCCCACTTAGTGAAGGCGACTTCTTTTCACTAAGCTCCATCATCTTGTTTCATTTTCAACACAAAGAGGAGAACCAAGTTAGTAACAAAGCAGAAGGGAGAAAAGATGGGATCGAGGATGCATGAAGGGCCAACGATAAGGACATTAAAATTTCAGAAACTATATTAATAAGCAGCAACTCGAACTCGAATGCTAGTTCTGAATGGACAGAGATTAATGCTCCCAACACGGTGGATGTGTTAAGAAACTTAGTTGGGTGGTATAGTGAGACGAGATGGGGAGCGAAGACAAGAATTTTAACGATGGCAGTAACGATAGCATTAGTGCAGGCAATGACTTCAAAACTATCCCCAATGTCATGAAAGGATTCAAAAATTCAGATATTAATCATTTGCACTTAGGTAGAGGGATTTCGGTTGATAGGAATAAAAAAGAACCACATTTAGTAGAAATGATAGCGAATAGGCCTGAAATTGTAATTGACACTGATGTTGATCTAAACAACATCAAACCAAATAGGAACCAAGCAGTAGGAATGACTAGTGATAGCAGCGCAGTTACTTAGAGAAACCCTTGTGAATCTGCTAAGAGCACTTCTTTAGGTAAAGACGAAACCTCTCGAATTCTGTGAGGCCACCAAGATTTAATAACCCAGGTTCTAGTTTATCCTCCGAAATAATTCCAAGAAGAAAGGTGGTTAATTTGTCTTCTCAGGAATTAGGCCCAAAAGTTATTAGTGTTCTCAACAAGGGTCTAGGGTTTGCAGTTGCTCCTAAAAACATCCTTGTTGAAAGTATCATCTGTGGCATAGAGGATGGGATGGTTAACCTTTCCTTAGAAGACAAGGAGGCATTAAGACAAGAATTTTCCCTCATAATGAGAAAGGCTAAAGCTCCCAAGAGTAATTTAAGTAGTGAAGAGAAAAGTGCCTTTAGGTCCCTTCGAAATAATGACAAGATTGTGGTTCTAAAAGTTGATAAAGGTGGGGCAGTCATGATCCTCGATAAAGAAGACTACATTCATAAAATGAACGAACACCTCAGTTGTGGTAGTTATAAGAAACTTAAAACTAACCCCATTCCTAAGATTATGAGAGAAGTCAAGAAGGCAATCTCTGATTCCAAGCTTGATGAGAAACTAAAGAAGAGATTAACTCCTTCCTGTGAAACCTTCCCAAGAATTTATGGGTTGCCCAAAATCCACAAGGAAGGAGTTCCTCTTAGACCAATAGTTAATACCATTGGTTCCCCAACCTATGAGCTCACTAAATATGTTGCGAAGATCCTGAGGCCTCTTGTGGGGAACACTGATTCTTATATCAAGGACTCCCATGATTTTGTGAAGCTTATAAGAAATGAAAGGGTAGACCAGGATGACATCCTAGTAAGTTTTGACGTGGTGTCGTTATTCACCAAGATCCCCTTAGATGAATCTATTAAGGTTAGAAATGGAGTTACTGACCTAGAAATTGCGAAACTTGCTAAGATTTGTTTACAGTCAGTTTTCACATTTTAAGGAGATTACTATGAGCAGACATCTGGGGTGGTAATGGGATCACCCCTCTCTCCAATTGTGGCCAACCTATATATGAAATTCTTTGAAAAGAGAGCCCTTGAAACATACCCTTAGAAGTCAGCTTGGTGGAAAAGCTTCGTCAATGATAACAACCTAAAATGGACTCATGGTAGGACAAAACTTGATAAGTTCTTTATACACCTTAACTCTATCTCTCCCAAAATAAAATTTACTATGGAGGTGGAGGAAGACAATAGGATCCCATTCTTAGATGTTCTTATCATTAGGAAGGGGGATGGCTCTTTAGGACATAATTTTTTTAGAAAACCAACTCACACAGAAAGCTACCTCCACGTCGAATCATACCATCACTTGTCCCAAAAGCTTGGTATCCTTAACACTCTTTCCATTAGAGCCCTTCGAATTTACTCTGAACATCTCGAGGAAGAGAAGAGACATTTATCTTCGATATTTAAGGGTATAGGATATAAAGAAATAGATATTAGGAGAGCTATAGAAAGAGCGGAAAGAAGAGTGGTTTCAGAGGAACCTAAAGCCCAAAACCTTCCTCATTGTGGTAGAGTTTTCCTACCATATATTCAAGGGGTGACAGATAGGATTGCCAAAATCTTAAAAAGGAAAGACATAGTCACTCAGTTCTCAGCAACTGGAACAATTAAACAGGGTATGAGGTCTGTCAAGGATGATATTGATAGACATCAACTCAAAGGGGTTTATAAAATTGATTGTTCTTGTGGCAAGTGTTACATTGGTGAAACAGGGCGCTCTCTACAGAAAAGACTTAAGGAACATGGAGCAGATATTAAGAATGGAAGGTCTCGTACGTCGGCCCTTGCGGAGCATTCCTCAAAAACAAAACACCAAGTTTGTTTGGAGAGCGCCTCAATTATCGCAAGAGAGGAACAATACCATAGACGAAAGATTAGGGAGGCCCTTGAAATTATAAAACATCCGCAGAATCTCAACAAAGACAATGGTATCGAGATTAGTGGAAGTTGGCTTCCTTTAATAAAAGGAATTAGGACCACCAATACATTTCAGGTAGCCAGGTAACTCCTCTCCTCTCCTATTATATTTTCTGATCTCATACTAAAAATAAAATTAAAAATTAAAAATAGTTAAATAATTATTATTATGATTCTTAATAATAATTATCATTATTATTATCAAGCATCTATAATAATAATCATTTAATGTTTAGTTATAATCATAATAATAATTATTTAATAATAATAATAGGAATATTTCATTTATAGTAATAATTATTATTAGAACTTCTGTATTAGGTTATAATAGTATAACTAATTTTATTAGAATTAATAAACTAATTAGTTAAGAGATATTATAACTAAAAGAATAGTAATTAATTGAAGATTAGTTATAATAATAATAGGAATATTTTTTTTATAATAATTAGTAATAGTGTGATTAAATATTTATAATAAAAATTAATTATCCTAGCTTACTAAACAAGTAATTAGTATCTAATTATAAGATTTAGTAACTAATTAAATCTAATAAAATTAGTCATATTATTAAAAGAAAAGAAAATTATTTATTATTAATAAAGAAATTAACTATCATTATAAAAATTTGATTATTATTATTATTAATTTATTAAAATTAAGATATAATAATAACCAAAAATTAAAAAAACCTATCTAACTAATTAATCTAATAAAATATTACAAAATTTTCACATTATAATAACATAACATTATACATAATCTATTAATAATAAAAAAATAATTATTAAAATATCTCTAATAAGAAAAATGAAAATAATAAAATACAATTTATTATAAAATTATAATAAAACTTTAAAGCATGGTCAATAATTATTATAAAATAATAAAACTAAAAACAAACATAAAAATTTTAAGTCGGCCTCATTTCCCTGAAATAAAATTATCTTAAAAAAATCTTAAGACTATTTATACTCTCACTAAGCTCTTCTTCTATCATCATTCAGTAATTTTGATGATGGATCCCTGTTGGGATTTGAAACGTTGACAAGTATGATTATTACTGTGGGTACTCCGAGATTCAACTAAATGAAGCAACTTCTTGATGATATGACTATCACACTCTGGAGAACAATGCAAGGAGTGAAGGATGAGCAACTAGTCAAATCAATACTACGTCGTGTGAAGTCAGGTGAATTATCAATGGATAAAATATGCTCATAATTTCAAAAGTAAGTTTGTTGAATTATTTTTATTTTTTCTTGGATTATAATTTTCTTTTAAATATAACATATTGTTGTTGGTAGTATTTGTTATACATATCACTATATTAACAATTTTTACTTTATTTATTCAGTCAAAATATTTATATGAAATACAATAATATATGGTTAAAATGTTGAATGAAGAGAGTTGGGATGATGTTGTGCGCAACTACCCAGAATCAAGTTCTACAACAACACTTAAAGATTTTTATCTTGCATTCAATAAGGTATGTTGATTTATACATTCATTTTATTCATATGTAAACAATTTTTATTTTATTACTTATACATATATATTTTTTATTTCATTAAATATGTCGAAGAAGGATGCAAATGGAGTACCAAGTACTTTAAAAAGATTTATTGAAAAAAATTAAGATGGAAAGGCTTAGAAAGCATTGTCTTACGAATGTTGAACTTTCTCCTACTCTTACTCATTTCATTTGGAATGGGTTTGACACTATACAATATCAAATAATACAAGGTGATTGTGAAACTCATACCTAAAAGGGAATATGTCTTACTTATTGCAGATATTCCTCATGGTTTCAATTTCCCGGACATTGAGTATGATAGTGAACTTTATATTTATCAATCTTTTAGTAAAGTGGTTACGGGCTTTCAAGTAGTCACAACATCACCACTTTGGAGATTTGTGACATTTCATTCAGACACAGAATCTGCAATGTTATTAACAAGCTTCAAGGGAAAAGAAGATTCAAGGATAAAACTTACATGGTAAGCCATTGAAATTGTATGTTTGATTAATGTTAAAAAGATTTAGTTATGTACAAGTTAATTAAACTTTTAGTATGTCATGTTATAGGAAAAAGTCAAATCTTGTTTCTTCCAAAGACCAACCTATTATAAATGATTGAGTTCATCCATGTTGAATGTTGGACAAAAGATGATAGCTATAAGTCTGTTCTTGTGAATCGAGTAGATGAAAAGAGTCAAAGTCAAGTGCTGGTTCATGATGTACATAAGAAAAATAACATATGAGGTTAAAGATGCAAAAGGAGAGATAGTTAACATTTATCAAAAGCTGCAAGCATTGATTACCTAATAGATTTATGTTCAAATGAAGGACATTGTATTTTAGATTCATTCTTAGGTTCAGGTAAGTTTTATTATACAAAATTCAGTTTTAATATTTTATTTTTTATGTGTTTATACTAATTTACTTAATTATTTCTTTTGTGCTTGATGATTAGGTACAAAATTAGCATGTTACCTACAAAAAGGAAGAAATTGCATTGTCATTGAAAAATGCTCACTAAAATGTAATTTTATTCAACAAAGAATTAATGCTTTTCAATTTCTTCTAGATGCAATGCAAGAAGTTGGTTTGAGGAAAGGGGATTTTAATGAATCATGTGTGGAAAAAAAGGCAAAGGAACCTCAACCACTATTATATGGAATGATTGGAAAATGACACTTTGAAACATTTGCAGACATGAAAGATCCATTAGAAGAGGACAATGACCAAACTGAAGCAGAAAATATTGTGGAAGAAGACATCGATGAAGGTCTAGAAGATGATGAACAGGGATTAGTTGATATTATTGATTGAGTTTAAGTTATGCTTGCAAATGAAGCTCAATTTTGGGAGTTATTCATCAATTTTACTTGTGATGTTTAGACTTTGAGGTTTTTTGAGAAGAATGAGTATTTAATTATTGTTGTTATATGTTTAATATTTGTATTATCTAATTTTCACCTTAATTTTTATATGAGTCATTTTGTTTTGGAAAAAACAATGCTTACTATTAATTTTAGACATAAAATTAATAAAAAAATGTTATTTTTAAAAGTTTTTTTGTTAAGATTTTCCCATAAAAATCATTTATTTAACATGTCATTTTTAACAAAAAGTATCAAAATGTGTATTTTTTTTTCCATATGTTTAAAATTATTGGTTTTTTAGTGACAATTATTTGACGTGAATTGAAATATTAATTAACAAAACATAAACATACAGAAAATCCTAACTTTAAAATATTGACCATTTTTTTTTTTTTAACTATGCGAAAAAATGAAGATTTTATTACAAAAACAATTGAAAAGAAAAATAAAAAAAACACAAATACATAAACACACTTAAAAAGAAATATCTCAGGGAAGAAGAAAACATTAGAAAATGTAAAGTGTCAAAAATAAACCCTCTAAAAAAAAGGGGTTGATGTTGCATCAACACTTTTCAAAATCAACATGAAAATCACTCACATCTAAAAAAAATGTTCATAAGAAAATTTAAAGTGCCAAAAATATACTAAAAAAAAGAGGTTATTCTAAATAACCACTTTTCAAAATCAGATGTTTTTTTTTGCTACCTCAAAAAAATGGGTAATCGGTAATTTTCTCGTTTGATCGGTAACTATGTTAAATCGATTCTTACAGATAAGTATTAATTTAGTTTGTATATCCTATTCTTTGGAATTTTGGATATAGGAGCTATGAATTGAAATTTTATGAATAGAATACTTGTGAATTGATTATTAGCTTTTTGAGTAGAAATGTACCATTAGTTGTCACAAATTCAGGATTTGATTTTGGTAAGTATAACATCAAAAATGTTATTTGGTCCTCCTAGGTAGAAAGTCAGGACCATGAAAATGAATGTGGTTGTGTAATAAAACATGATATATATTGAAAAAACAACCCACTTGGCTATAAGGAAACTTTTAATAAGGATGGTGACAAGCCAAGAAAACTTTGTAACAAAATCATGTACATGTTTGTTATAGGGATTCAAGTGGCATAACTGAGAAGTAGGCGATATAATAGGTTTCTCATAGGAAATAAAAAGTATTATACATTATTAACAGGTCTTGTGACAAGTCATACCATATTTATAACATGTTATATGAGGTAATTGCAAGTTTATAACAAATTAATGATAGGTTTATGATAGATTACCATGGCTAGATTATAATAGGTGCACTGGTTACAATCGATGAACTAGTCACAGTTAGGCAACAAGGTCATATACAGGTTGCCATAGGTTTGTCACTGGTTAGTGAAATATTAATGCTAGATTATCACAAATTTTGTTGCAGGTGGGTGACAAGATCATAACAAGTTATAACACATTTATATCAAGTTATAATAGGTCTTGTGACCGGATTATTACATGACTATATCAAGTTGTAGCAGGTCTACAACAAGTCTTTTAAAAATTATTGTATGCAAGTTATGATAGGTCAAAGGGCCATACTAGGTGTCATGGCAGGCCTATGGTAGGTTTCCAACAAGTTGTAACATGCTTTCTAATAGGCTTGGTATACAAGTTGTGACAAGCCTTTAGTCAACTCTTGAGCACAAGATGTGACAGGTCATTTGACATGTGAACAACATGGTTGACAGAGGGCCATAACAGGTATTATGGTGAGGATTAATGAAAAATTTTGTCATAGGGCATAACAGATATATTACATGTTATAGCAAGTTTTTGCAGATGGGTGATAGGATTATAATAGGTATACTAGACTACATGTATATTTGTCATAGGTAGGTGGAAAGTACCTTACAAGTTGTAACAGATTTGTCACAGTTAGGTGGCAAGATCATTGTAGGTTACAACAGGTAGATTGGTCACAGGTGGTAAGTGGTTTTATAACAGGTTTGTGATTGGTTGGTCACTGGATGATAATAAGTTGTAGCAGGTTGTAACAAATCTTCTGACAAGTCTTGTATGTAGTTTACAACAACTTGTAACAGGTTGATACAAATTTGCTAGGATGGGCTATTATATAAATTTAGAAAGAGTAGCATGACTGAAGGAAATAAAAAATGCAAAAACAAATATCTTTGAATACATGAATTCTATATAGGAATTGTATGTAGGAATATTGCCTTTGGATGAGGCACTTGGAAGCCAACTTTAGCTATGGTTTTTTCATTCCATGAAATTTTATACTTCATAATATGTTTTCTGTTTTATGTGGGATGCTCTTGGTTGTTGATTATTCTTGTTGAAAACAAGAAAACATATGTGTGTATGTCCTTATATATGTTTACACTCATGACAATTAACTGTTAATTTTGATGCCAATTGCTTGCTACCCTAGGTGTGATCATGACATGTTGTAAGCATACAATCGTCGGTGTGGGGTTAGGACCTCCTAATCCTATGGATGTTAAAAGGGAATTGGAATTGTGGAGGATGCCAAGGAAGAGGACATGGATTGTGAGATTTTGTGACAGTAGATTCAAATTGCAGATTTATCAAGCATTGAGTACAATGCATAAAATAAGGGGGGGAGGAATGTAATACTGATGCCCATTTATGATGTTGTAAATGTATGTACATTAATATGTAGGTTGGTGAATTAGATGAATTTGATTGTAGGTTGGTGATCTAATTTATATAATGTGGCATGCATGCCCATGTAAAAGCTAAATGTATTGTTCGGACAACGTTCCTGAATATATATAATCCTGTAAAGGATGTGGGGCCAAGAGCTTGAATTTGTAATTAATCTAATTAAATATTAATAATAATAAAATAAGGTTGGATGCAGATCTCACTCAATGGAAAGAGTATGGGGGCACAACTTCAGAGAAAAAGGTAGCAATTGGGTCCTTTGGTAAATGGTGCACCCCGAGGCCCACGTGGCTCTCGAGGGTGCCACAAGGTGAAGTAGAGCCATGAATTTATTAATGGGAATGATCCAGGTGGATATTGGTGGCCACCCAACTATTCCACCTAGACCTACAATCGATTTCATTTGTTTCGTTGCTTATTTTAGCATTTACTATTTTTAGCAATATTTTGGGTCTCGAACTTCTGGAGTAGTTTTAACCCCCTCAACAAAATTTTTTTGAGGTCCATTGCAAGCCCATAGCCATAGGCAAGTCTTGCAAAAAAACTTGTAGTACTTGGAGAGACCTTTCCAACAAGGTATCGTACATGCCAAATAGAGATAATATGACCAAGTTATGACTACGAGAAGTTGGCTGCCCAACTAACCCCAACGGGGCCCACAAACTCTTGGTGTTACATCTCCTGGGGTTAGGCTTTTAGTTGTTTAGGGTTTTCTCATGTTTTTAAATAATAAATAGGCCCTTGAGCCTCATTATAACATAGTTCAGAGGCATGTAGCTGCCACATCTCTTCTCAGAGATAAGCTACCATCGCCCGAGCTAGTCTTATTTCCATTATGTTTGTAAGAATAGTTCAATATTTGATATTAATGAAATGAAGTGTATTTTTGCCGCATCTTTGTATTTATGATTATATCTGTAATTTCTTGTGTTCTTATTTAAATTTGGGTTAGTGGTGTCAAAGCGGTCTTCTATTTGTCTATTTTTCTTTGCATGTCCCCAACGAAGTCAAGATATAAGGAGTTAGGGCTTGAACTGGTCAAACCTTTGCAAGGAAAGCCTCGCAAACGCTGACGGTTTCCCATGGCAGAAGAAAAGAAAGATGAGGAGGTAGGATATCCTTTCAAAATATTGCTTGAAGAAGCCCTCAAGCAACAGAGGAACGTGATGATGGATAACTTTGCCTAGATTCTTCAACATTTATCCAAGGGCGACACGTTTACTTCAAGCAACTACTCTGGAAGCACCACACCCTTTAAGGTACAAGTTAACTTTGACATTGCCATATTTGAAGGTCAGATAGATGTAGACATCATAGATAAATGATTAAATCTGCTAGAAAGATATTTTTTTGTTCATGATTGTTCCAGCCAGGAAAATATTAGTTTTTCTCTTCTTAAAGTCAACCGCCACGTCAAGGACTGTTGGGAAACCTACTATGAGTAGAAGGATGAAAGTATGCCCTCATTATTTTCGTTCAAACCCACTTGGGATTCATTCCGGGACGACATCAAGGAGAAGTACTATCTTGTCAGGAGCTATGAGGATAAATTCATAAAGTGGACCACACTGTGATAGGGAAGGGACCAAGATGTGCTAGAGTTTACCAATGTTTTTCATACCCTTTGCATGAGGTTGGGTATCAAGGATTCTGAGAAACATTTGGTACTCAAGTACCGCGATTGCCTACACAGGTACATCCAGGATGAGATGGAGTTCTTGGACATCTCCTCGCTCAGCACAATGTACCAATACACTGTTAAAATTAAGCAGAAGCTTAAATAGAAAAAGAGTGACTTTGGATTTGTGAATTCAAAGCAAGGGAAAGGCACCCTCAAACTGTAGAGCATGTTTAAAATAGCAACAATAAATGCTAAATATAGAAGTGCTAAAAATAGCATTTCGGGATACATTCCAATTTTAGTTAGTCCCTGAACTAAAATTGAGAATTAAAATTCGAATTTGATTTTAGCAGCTGTTTGAAAAATAATTAATTAATTCATCTTGAGTTAATTAGTTAGAGAAAATCTAACATGAAGTCTATGTGAAGACATGAAACAATTTCCCCTTTGATTGAGGAAATTATCCCTTGATTAAGGAGATCAGGATGAGTTTTACTTTGAGTTATAATTAGTTAGCTAAGTTAACTGAGTTAAGACTAATTAGATTAGTTCCAACAGCTTGTTTTACTGATTGTGAGTTCAGTTAGTTAATGCATGCATGCATGTAACTATTGCACTTTAGATAACTGAATATTCTCTAATAAATAACTCATGCATGTAAATTCAGTCAAAGACCAAGTTGAGATTAGATGATGGGATAGTGTACTATCAGTTACAGGAATATTTCACTGAGGATATCTCTTGCATGTAGAAGGAATTCATTCCTTTGAGATTGCGCAGTTACTTCTGAGTTTGGTGAGTTGTGTGAGAGGTCATTTCACACAAGTGGCAGCCAGAGGACCTAGGAGAAACTGCGCAAGGAAATAGGAGACTTGGAGGACTGAGGGATGGCATATGTTGTGTCTATTCAGTCTATGAGCAACATTGATGGATTGTACTGAGAGCTGGATAGCTTGTGAGCTAAAGCTTTGTGTAATCCAGACATATTTCCACTTGTATGATAATACAAAGATCTGGGTTTTTAGCTGAGGCTTTCCCTAGAGTATTCTTTTGTGTTCATGTGTGATTGATTTCTCATTCTATGTTATATGTGTTCTTATTGATCTTGTTTTATTGATCTTGCTCAAAATCAATTAAGCTTCCACAAGTTTGTTGCAGAAGTAGATCAAGCATTTTTCTTTAGTATATTGCATTATCAGGTGATCTACAATGGGAATTTCTACATGGTATCAGAGCAAAGGTGATAAAAGTGAAGAGAATTATACAAAGAAAGGAGAAGTTTGACGTTTGAAGTTCTTGATTATAGAATTTAAATTCTTATCACATCTCAAATTTCACTAATGGCGTTCAATGGTTTGAGACTCAAGTATGCCCTTGATGGAAGCTCAAATTATATAGCCTGAAAGGATCGCATGGAAGCGGTATTAGAGGATGACGGTCCAAAGGAATTCATTGATCAAGAAGTCCCCAAGCCAGCAACTACTAATGCCCAAGAATTGGTGGAATGGAAGAAATGTGTGGCTAGAGCGAGGAGAATCCTTCTGGAGGGAGTTCGAGACCACATAGTCTCAAGTCTCCATGGGAAGGAGACACCATTTTCGATGTGGAAAACATTGAAGGATCTATATCAGAACAAAATCAATCAGAGAAAGATGGCGCTGAAAGACAAGCTTCGGAAAATCAAGTGTGAAAAGGGCGACACGATCTCTACATATCTAAACAAGCTCACCACCTGTAGGGATGAGCTTGGAAGTGTAGGGATCACGAGAGCCAATGATGACATGGTGAGTCTTTCTCTCCTCAGTCTTCCTAAGAGCTGGCATAGCTACCAAGACTTGGTAAATGGAAGAGAGAAACTGCCAGATTGGGAATGACTTTGGTTAGATCTGATGCAGGAGGAGATAAGAAGAAGCACCAGAGATGGATCTTCATCAAAGCAAGATGATGAAGAAAATATAGCTTTAGCGAGTAAGGCTAGGAAAGGGAAAGGGAAGGTGTCTCATTCCAAATCGAGTTCTTCCCATGGTGAGAAGAAGATTGAAAAATCAAAAGTGAGATTCTTTCATTGTCATGAGGTGGGCCATTATGTTATGAATTGTCCACATAATAAATCCAAGAAGGGATCCTCGAAGGTATTAGATGGTGAGGCAATGGCCTCACAGTTCAAATTGGATTTCATCTTCATCACATATATGGTTTCATCGATGGTGGGGTGTGTTTGGTACCTGGACAGTGGAGCTTCGTTCCTCATGACCGGCGACAAGAATCTTTTCATTACCTTGGAGGAGAAGGATCTCCAGATGCGCATCGAGATGGGTGATGATGGAAAATATCATGTTTCAGGTGAAGGTATGGTTGTGTTTCAGAGGGAGCATGGAGCTCCTCTCACCCTGATTGATGTAAAATATGTGCCTGGTCTGAAGAAGAATCTTGTGTCTGTCACTATGCTGGAAGACAAAGGCTATGATGTAGTCTTTAGCAAAGGAAAGGAATTCCTGAGGCATATCGACACTGGACAGACCAAGAGGATTGGGATTTGAGTAAATAATCTCTACAAGTTGGAGGTAGACGACTATGATGCATTGAGTTCCAAAGCAAAGTTGGTGTAGAGCCAAGATGTTGGTGAGCTATGACATAGAAGATTGGGCCACTTGCACCATGGGGCCTTGAAGATTATGCAACCGATTTCTACTAGAATTCCCAAGGGAAAACGGGAGCACATGGATACATGCAAAGGTTGTACCTTGGGTAAGTATGCAAAATCTTCCTTTCAGGATCAAGACAGTAGAGGTGGAGAAATCCTGGAGCGAGTTCATAAAGATGTGTGTGGACCATTCTCTACAGCCTCCACCGCTAAACAAAGGTACTATGCTATTTTTATTGGTAATTTTTCTCGTAGATGTTGGATCTACTTTATGTAGAAGAAGGATCAAGCCTTCTCAAGGTTTTGTGAGTTCAAAGCCTTGGCAGAGAAAGAATATGGAAAGAAAATAAGGACCTTGCGAAGTGAAAATGGTGGAGAGTGTGTCTCCCAACAGTTTAAGGACTTCTGTGTAGCAGAAGGAATTAAATGGGAGTTGACGACACCCCATAACCCACAACAGAATGGGGTGGCCGAAAGGAAGAACAGATCGATTGTGGGAGCAGCTCGATCGATGTTGCATGACCAAAGCCTATCACTTCATTTGTGGGTTGAGGCATGTAATACAACAGTATACTTGCAGAATAGAAGCCTACATTGTATACTGGGAATGAAGACACCAGTGGAGGCCTTTTCTGGGAAGAGACCAGATGTGAGTCACTTTAGGATCTTTGGATCATCGGTTTATTGCCATGTGGCCAAAGATGCCTGGAAGAAGCTAGATCCAACAACTGAGTTGGGGATACTTGTGGGTACACTGATACACCCCATAACTATCGGGTGTTCTTTCCTACTAGTCAGAGGACAATGGTATGCAGAGATCTAAAGTTTGATGAGCAGAAAGCCATACGAGTATCACTTGAGAGGGAGCTCAAGTTGCATGCAGAGGAGGAGCTTTTAGTTCCTAAGGAGGACGAGCCTCAAAATGATGTGGAGTAGCTGCATACATAGGATCTGAGAGTGGAGACATCCACTCATGTAGAGTCTTCCAAAGATGGGCGGAAACGCTCAAGGGAAGATGATAGGTTGATGCTGGATGCGAGAGAGAATGTGGGACAACCATCTTCTCAGTGCAAATAGAGGAGGTCACCCAAGCAGTACACTGGTTACATGGCCTTGGTTGGGGAGTGTGTAGATACCGAACCTTCTTCTTTTGAGGAAGCTGTGTAGCAACCAGTTTGGGTTGATGCAATGGTGGAGGAGTATGACTCCATCACTCAGAACTGTGTTTGGGATGTTGTCCCAAGACCGGAGGAAAAGTCAGTGGTGAGTTCCCGATGGCTTTACAAGGTAAAGCAAGCAATTGATGGAAGTGGTGAGAAACATAAGGCAAGGTTTGTTGCCCGTGGTCTCTCACAGGTCGAGGGGATCGACTACGATGAGACCTTTTCTCCTATAGCAAGGTACTCATCTATCAGATTGATGTTGGCACTATCAGCTCAGATGGGTTGGAAGATCCATCAGATGGATGTGAAGACTGTGTTCCTCAATGGGAAGACTGAGGAAGAGGTGTACATTGAGTAGCCAGAAGGATTTGAGACCTTCGATCGTGAGTCGAATGTGTGCTGACTCAAGAGAGCTTTTTATGGTTGAACCAAGCACCTCGTGCTTGGTACACCAGGATCAACAACTATTTCACTGTGTTGGGCTTCACAAAGAGTGAAGCAAATGTGAACCTTTACCACATCATGGTAGAAGGTAAGCCATTGATCATTGTTCTTTATGTTGATGATCTAATATTGAAAGGTGATGATCAGTTGATCAAGTCTTGTAAGGAGGACCTTGCAAGGGAGTTCGAGATGAAAGACATGGGTCTTATGCACTACTTTATAGGCATGGAAGTGTGGCAGAAGGATGGGGAAGTGTTTGTGTCTCAAGGCAAGTATGCCAATGAGATACTCAAGTGATTCCACATGGAGAAGTGCAAGCCTAGGCAAAATCCTCTAGCTGGTAACTGGAGGAAGGAGGATGCTACTTCAAGTGAGGTAGTAGCTGCTACTGTTTATGGATAGCTTGTGGGTTCATTGATGTATCTGATAGTGAACACATGACCAGATTTGTGCTTTGTGGTGAACCGGTTGAGTCAAGATATGGTTTAGCCTACCAAGCTGTTTTGGAAGGAAACTGATCTGAATTTAAATAGGAATGCAACAAATTATAGAGATAACCATAAACACAAAGATGCAGTGGAAATAATACTTCATTTCATTAATGTAAAATACTAAAATATGCTTACAAACTAGAATGGAAATAAACTAGCTAGGGCGATGGTAGTTTATCTCTGAGAAGAGATGTGGTGGCTACATGCCTCTGAATTGTCTTACAATGAGGCTCAAGGGCCTTTTTATTATTGAACAATAAGAGAAAACCCTAAACAACCAAAACCATAACCTGAGGAGATGTAACACCAAGAGTTTATGGGCCCCGTTGGGATGAGTTGGACAACCAACTTCCCGGGGTTGCGACTTGGTCATATTATCTTTGTTTGATGCGCATGATATCCCATTGGAAAGATCTCTCCGAGGACTATGACGGAAATTTAGACAAAAAATCGCTGTATATTTCCCTAAAAACGTCATTTAGGGCCTCAAAACGGATCCAGAAGTTTAGGACCTGAAAAAGCTGCTAAAAATACTAAACTATGCTATAATTAAGGAAATTGAAAAACTGAAAGAAGCAATGTTGGGGGTCCAAGTGGAATTGGTGGGTGGCCACTAATATCCACTTGGATCATTCCTCCCCCCTTAGGAAGCAATGGTACCCATTGCATTTAGTTCCTCCATGAGATGAGGAAACTTCTGCTGAACTTGGTCCTTGGTGAGCCACTTGCCCTGGTGAAGGAGTTGGCCTGCTTTGACAACTTGATATAGTTGGATATTCTGCTGGAAAGTGCGCTTGATTTGTGTGTCCATGATTCGATCAATTGTATCTTGTTCCATTCAATCTGGATTTAACTCTGTGGGTGTGAGCTATTCGGCAATGTCGGATATGTCTAGTAATGGTGGAAAGTATGGCCGAAGGCGGTCCACATTGAACATTGGGTGCAGGCCAAGGAATGGGGGAATGCTGAGCTCAAATGCATTGTCTCTCACAGCCTTGGTAATGGTGTAAGGACCATATTAGAGTTGTCTGAGTTTCTGATAGGCTCCGGTAAGACGTTCCTTTTGCAAATGCAACCAGACTTTGTCTCCCACCTGAAACTTGTGTGGCACCCGATGTTGATCATGTCGCTGCTTGTACTTGGCATTTGATTTCTCCAGAATGTCATGGACCTACTGGTGAATATGTTGGATGTGCTCAATGAATCTGTTTGCCTTATATGTTTCAGACTGGACATGAGCCGAATCTGCGTGAGTAGCTGCAAATGGCATGGCCACATCAATGGGACATAGTGGCTGGAATCCCAAGCCCACCTGAAAAGGGCTGTGGCCAGTCGAGCTGTGGAGAGCCCAGTTGTAGCTGTGCTAAACATAGGGGAGGCTCTCGTCCCATGTGCGTGGATGCTTTGAGTTGTACATGCACAGAATGTGTACGATCATCCTATTGACAACCTCTGTCTGACCATCAGTTTGAGGATGGAAGGTTGTGGACTTAGTGAGTTTGGTGTCCAGCATTGACCAGAGACTGGACCAAAATGTACTGAGGAACCTGTTGTCCCAATCTGAGATGATAGACTGTGGGATCCCAAAGTGTACCCACACTCATTCAAAGAAGAGTTTAGCAGTGGCTTCTGCTATGATATTCTTCTTGCAGGCTGCCATAATGGCCATCTTTGAGAACCTGTCAACGACCACAAAAACACAGTGATTTCCATGCTTAGTGGAAGGAAGGCCTGACATGTAATCCATGGAGATGGATTCCCAAGGTCAACTAGGGGTAGGCAACGAGGTATAAAGGCCTTGCTTCTTGATGGTCGGTTTGGCAATGGCACAAACAGTACATGATTTGATGTACTTCCTCACATCCTGTTGAAGATTCGGCCAATAGAAATACTTCTGCAGTGCTGCCACTATTTTTTTGACCCCAAAATGCCCAGTAGCCCGACTGTAGTGTGCTTCCCAAATCATCTTGGCACGCTCACTAGAAGGAACACAGAGGTGACCTAGGTGGCATAACAGGGCATCCTGGAGGTGAAAATCTGGAACATGCTGACCCTCCAAGAGTGTCTGGTATGTGTGACCGAATTCTGGGTCACTTTTGTAGAGAAGTGGCCAATCAAAAGTCTCGTGCCCACAAGAGTTGAGCACGGTGGTTAACGCCATGATCGATGGTTGACTAAGGCACTCTATAACATTATTGGTGTTGCCCTTCTTATACTTGATATTCAAATGGAACTGTTGCAGGTATGTGGACCACTTCTAATGGCGATCATTCTGCAATTTCCCTTGGGTCTGTATGAACTGCAGGGGTCGGTGGTCTATGTGGATGACCATTTCCTTCCCCAAAATGTAATGCTTCCATTGTTGACAGGCCTGCACAATGTAATACATCTCTTTGTCATAGGTGGGATACTTCCGGACTGTGTCTGAAAGTGTCTCACTGTGATATGCCATTGGATGCCCATGTTGAGTAAGGACTGCCCCAATAGCATAGTGTTATTGGGAAAACTAGTGTCCATTCAGAGTTGCTAGTCCCACTAAGACGGGTAGCTATCTTAGAAACAAACAAACTAAAGTTACTTGTGTTTTCCTTTATGTGAGATAGATGAGAGAGAAGCAGAGAGCACCAACCTCAATTTTTCGCTTGGCTCCTTGCTTGTTTCCTCCCTCCTTTGACAGAGCTTCGCCACTCCTTCCTTACTTGTCTCGCTTCAAAGAACACCTGTAGAGTCAAAGCAGCATAATACCATCAAAGCATAGAGATCTATAACCATAAAAAATATAGGATCAGATGTATAATAACCATACAAATGCATATATCGATACAAGATTCAGAGATATACAAGAATATGGAGGAAAATTCAAATAGCTTTATTGATAGAAGTAGTAGAAGAGAGGATTACAACCCATTGGTCTGACCTAGCACCATCCTCCTAGCATGAAAGCCCTCTTCACCTCATGAAAAGCTTAGATCACCCAACAATACAATGTTGCACAGAGAAACCAACAACACTTCCTTACAAAATACAAAATTCCAGCCTCTGGATCTCTAGGATGAGGGATCCATATATAGATATTTGTAGGTGGGTGAGTCAGCTTCTAGGATTTTGATTAGTGTCCTCTCTCTGATAGTTCTTGGTTCCACTTATGGATTTCATGATCTCTTACTCATGCCTGGGTGAATTTAGAGAGGAAAGTGTCAAATGGGAAGTTTCTAGAAGATTCTTTGGGTTTCCACCTAGCCAACTGCCTTTGCCATTTGTCTGCTCTCGTTCATCGCACCCTACAGAAGGGATTTTTAGTATGCATCGCACTTTTTTCATGTAGCAGGTGAGATGCATCGCACCCTACAGAAGGGATTTTTAGTATGCATCGCACTTTTTTCATGTAGCAGGTGAGATGCATCACACCCTTAGCACTGAGCAGTCTGTATGGTCCAATTTTGACCAGTTCTGAGTATCTTTTCAGGGAAAACTTTTGGGAGATGATGTAATTAGCTGACCTTGTTCCTTTAGGGTATGAAACAACACTTTTAGGGGCTTAGAAGCCCTTGGTTTATGAACATATGAGATTGTAGTTGCAGTGCCCAAATATGTATATAACAGTTGCCCCTAAAGCATGAGGTCATAAATCTTCTGATGTCAGGTGAAATGCTTTATCATGAGGATCCAAGGTTTTTCGAACTGGAAGGTGACTTGTAATAAGATACAATACAATACATTATCTTCATAAAATTTTCATGATCTAGCTGAGGCAAACATTCCCATGCTTAGCTTTATAAATTCATTTTCATGTACATAGGACAGACAACCGTCTGTGTGGCAGACTGATGATTCTGGTAGAGCCATTTTCCCTTAGCTTAGATGATTATCTGTGTAGCTATGATGTACATTTGATGTCTTTATTTTCCTGAATATATCACAACCCGGTGGATGAAACTAGATCCAGGGTCTTCAAACTCATTCAATCTTCTCCCGAAGTACAAGTCGATCCATGTGAAATGATTTTTTGGTGTCGAACATGGAAAGACATCGCTTGATTACCAGCCAATGATGTAAGCTGTTAATAGGCGCAAGAGGAATCACCGATAACGATGATGACCCTCAAGGTACTGTAGTACAATTCACATGGTGTGAGTACATGAGTTGATGTCGAACACCACACAAAATCTTTCGGTCGAAGGACATTGAAGTAAACCTGTCGTCGGAAGTGAGAAACTTGCCATTGAGGCATGCAAGCTTCAAAGTACTGAAAGGGTTGTTTCTAAGTCTTCTTGTTAGATAATGAGCTGATGTCGACAAGAAGTGACCCGTCGTAGGAGGGCCTTAATGAATCCCACATCTATGACACAAAACAGAGCAAATGATTTTGTGGAGGTGAAAATGATCTGATGATACAAGGTTCAGGGTGGTGGTCATGAAAGAATGAAGCGTGAAGGTATTGAAGCGGATGAGACACAAGCTGGGTTGGTGAATTCTCTGAGTGACTTCTCTTGAACATATCGGCGACACTAAAATGGACTAGTAGCGTTAACCCCAAAAAATGGATGGTACGGAGGACCAATGGTGATATGACCGGTGAACAGAATAACCCAACCTGACTCAATCATGGTGATGGAGTGAAAGTGTCATGTTCAAGAGCGACCTGCTACTAATGAAGTTTCTTCAAGTTTTCTTCCCAATTTTCCCTAGTCATTGCTGACTAGTACCTCTTTATTTTAGTCAAGCTTGAGGAGGATAACATATGCTTGTTCTATAATTTGCCCTTCGGGAAAACCTGTCGCTATGTTTTAACGAGCGTGGCGACAGTGAAAATCGCTCTTGTATGCATGGACAAGTTTGTCGCTATTGTTTTAATGAGTTTAACGACAAAGACAACTCGGTCCTTTTCAATTTTAGAGAGTCTGAAAAGAGACAGAAAGGAAACTCCAGTATTCATTTTTCATAGTATAATCCCTTAAGTCTGAAAAAAGTATAAAATAATATGAAAGGGATGACTTTTCGATAGTTTTAACGAGCCAAAAAAGACAAGCGCTTGATCTTTTTGTGTAATGATCCCTTAGGTCCAAAAATATTAAAATCTAGAGGAAGAATGGCACTTCCAATCACTTTAACGAGCTGGAGAGGCCAATTGCTCGAAAATCTTTTCATATTTTACGAGTCAGATGAAAAAATCTTAAAGTAGACTCGTTTTTTGAGGAACGAGTGATGTTTTTGGATAGCAGTTGGTTCCAGGTAAGGTTTGGAACGTTTCAATCATGGTAGTGTAAATAAGGTGGCTAATAGAATCACTCGTCGTATCTGTTCCTTAAAAGGGGTAAACGATAAAATGGAGGCGTATGATCGACTAAAAAAGAGTGGAGGTGATGGTAAGAACACGACCAAGGTTCAAAAGCTGATAATTATGCGATCGCAATGGTTATTTACTGAAAGTGGGTTCATTTTTGATGATCTTAAACTCTAGTGGAGCATCTGCTCATTGCTAGGTTTATTTTTTAACGAGCTTGAACTTTGCGTAAAACTGCTCGTGCCAGTCGTGTAATAAGGATGTCTCATCAGTAGGTTCATTTTTTAGGGAGCTTGCCCATGTGCAACTTTGCTCTAGAGTCTTTATTATACAAGCTAGGAACGACCCTCCTATAAGGTTAAAAGGTTGAGAGCCTATAAACTAAGAAAATAAGCCTACAAACTATGAAAATAAAAGGTCGCTTTTCACTTGCATGCAAAAGGTTTGCATGCCCCTAGGTATAAAGAAAAGTAGAGTTTCTAGGTTACCATATGAATGTTCTCGCATTTGCAAGATTGCTCCATTCGCGTCGCAGGCAAAACAATTCCTTGGCGATGTCCATCGAAATGGACAAAGGTGACTATTTTCAGTGCCAATCACATAACCTTTGACGAGGGAATCTTATTCCAGTCTAATCCCATTTTCCTAAATGGACGGGTGTGTTAGACTAGTCATATATCCTCCGCAGAAACCTACCCTATACCTAAAGTTTTTCTGCCGAAGCAGACCAGGGTGCATGCCCCCTAGGTTTTAGTCACAATCACCGAATCACTCGCACTCATCAGGTGGAGGGACTGGAGATTGATGAGACATTCCTTGCGTAAAAATACCAGTTAGTGATGGCATTTGACTAATAGCTGTGTTTGAATCAGGAAATGAAAGCTGGTCAACTAGGTGGACCACTCTGTCTTCATGGGGAAAACACATCACTTGAAAGAGCGAGGAAACAATATCTCCCATGCTATAAATGTAGTCACGCCCAAGGAGTAGATTGTAATCTAAAGGTCCTTGAACTACCATCACGTTTATATGAATGGTTTTCCTTCTCAAAGTTATAGGCAAATTTGGAAGGATCCCTAACAGTTGACTGGTTCCTTTGTTGAAGCCTGTTAGATTTTGAATCTCAAGTAGAAGCGATGGTGAACCAAGTGCTTTCCAAGCAGTTGAGGAAAGGATACTCACATAAGCCCCTTCATCTATGATAGTACCAACCATGATCATTCTGTAAGTTTGTACTATGATTTGGAATGGCACATTAGATGGTTGGCGGGGTTTGCCTAGTAGATTCCAATCGAAGGAAACGACTAGGTTTCTTGGAGGTGGGACCGAATAAACAGACGGATAAATCTCTGACGAACTTCCTTCTTGTGGTAAAGGAATGGGTAGATTTCTCCCATGTTCATCGATTTCTATGTTAACAAAAAGGATTTGAATGGTGTCATCCTCATTCTCTTTGGTGACTATATCATCTGAAGGTGGACCTTCTGAAGACAAGACTGGGTCGACTGCTGTCTCGACCTGTTGACTTTGGTTCGATGTGGACTCAGAGGGTTTATCTTCAATGATAGGTACTTCAACCAACAACAAAGGTGTGTCAGTCAGATTTTTGTTAGGTCCCTATAATACTAGTGATCACCCCATTACTATTGTAGTTGTATCCCTTATTAAAATTGTTGTGCCCCTATTGTCCCCATATTTTTATTACTGTGCCCCATAGAATCCCTCTATTGTTATTTTTGTGGCTTTATATTATTATTGTTGGTCGTCTGGGTTATATTGTGACTCCTTAGACTCCTATATATAGAAAGGAGGTTTTGTCATTTGAATCATCAAAGAATTGTTCATTTATGTAATGTAAAGGAGGTTTCCCCCGCGAAGAGGCTAAATTCTAAGGCGTTGATCTATCTTTTCTATCTTTTCTTGAGCTGGTTTCATAACAGATTTTCAACTAGCGATGGACTCGGCAAGAGTTTCTTGTATCCAGGAGGAATTCACTGCGGTGAAGTAGGATAGTGGTCCAATACTCTTTTAGCTTCGTCCAAGAATGGACAACGGAGGAGGGCATGATTGCCTTCACACAACCTACAAGGAAATTTAGATCTTCCTTTCTGTCCATTGAATTCGTTTTCACTAGTTGACAGTGTACTCTCAACATGATCGTCAGAGGTTGAGGACACCAGATTGTGCAAGCAGGGAGACCAGTCCCTTAAGATCCATGGGATGCAAGGACAATCTCGATGATAGTGGTATCCTTTTCAAATGACACATAGAGATTTAGGTTTGGAAGGTGCAGTGTGTAGATTTTTGCCAGACGATGCATGGTTGCCTCCTTTCGCCGTTGGCTTCTTCTTCTTCTTCTCCTTCCCTTTCTTCTTCTTCTCAGTTACTTGGCTTTTAGTGTTACTAGCTTCACCAAGCGAAGTGGAATAAGGAGAGGGAGAAATAAATGAAGTAGAAGGTTGGGGGGTAACTCTAGTATTATCTGGTTACTAATTTGATCGCTCAGGAATCACGGTGTTTTGAATGACAGAGGTCGAGAAAAGCCATACTGGCAGGCCAATTGTCAGTCCTGGAAGGGACAATGTAGCCATATGAGGTGCACCAACATCTCCCCAAGAGGAGAAGGGACTAGGATTCCCCCCAAGGGGAAATCCTTGATTGGTGGACTCCATTTTCTCAACCTAAGACCAACGAGGGAACAGTGATGTTATTCCAATTAAAATAAATTTTATGACGCTTTGACACAACTTGATTTTTCAATTTTTAAGAGTAGAGAAAAAGCTAAAGATGACTCTGGTCACCTTCGATTTTTAATGAGCCTAAAGTGACAAGTGCTCAGATGGACCTTTTCTTTTAAGGAGCCTGAAAAGGAATGAAAGTGACTACTCTGGAAATATAGATAGAGGGATTACCAAACCAATCGCAAAACTGCAGAATACTTTTTACGGTACAACAGTCAATCTTCCCGAATGTTGTGTTTAGTGCATTGCGATCGATAGGGCGGCAGACACGGCGTCTTGAATATAAATAATATAGCCTATTGTGGTCTCCCAATATATACTTGACGGTACGTGGGAGCACAAATCCATACTGGCACTTGTCGTCTCAAAGAGGAGGAATCACCCAACCTACGATGAAAGCGATAGTTACCAGGCTTTACGACGCCAGAATATGTCTCTAGCCTATACTTCTAAATGTTGTGTGTTAGGTTCCAAAGTGTTTTATGTTCATTGAGGTTTATTTTACAGTTGATCTTTCTTAAGAAGTTTGCCTTTAAGGTTCACCGCATGATGTAGATATAGGATTCCTAAATGTGCAATCTAAGATGATAAATAGTCGTTTACTTTCTCTTTACAATGAAAATCCTATCTACTAAGGAAAGAGAAGTAAAATCCTTTCAACATAGAGCAGAGAGCACTCACTAAGATGCACTGTCCTAAATCAATTTCCACAAGCAGTCTAAATGCAAATGCACATGCATGTATTTTTTTTCGCTTACTTAATGTGTGAATGACAAAATGAATGCTAAGTATAGATCTAAATTATTTTTCTTTCAAAGTGACAATACTAACAAATTTCTTTTCAAAAACGAAAGGAGGACTAAGACGACACTTTGTGATTTCGAATTCAAAAAAATCTTTCGACACTTGAAATACTATTAATTCAAATCAAATACAATGGGAAAAGTCTAATCGACTATCAAAAAGATGAAGACTCTTTTCTTTGACTGAAAATGACACTTGCGACACTTTCAAACCAAAAGACGACAGTTCGATTAAGCTACTGTTTGAAAAAGAGAACTGTAAATGACGAAAAATACATAAAAACATTCATAATTATTTATCAATGGAGTTTGAATAATGCAAAGGAAGAGAGTTTCAATAGTGATATACTGATCACAGACAACAAAACTACTGAATACAGATGAAGACAATGAAGAACAACCAAAATCTGGAGGCAGAACCAGTCTCATCTGATCATCGCACCTGTAACATAGGGAAATAGGGATGCATCTCACCTACAGCACACGGGAGGTGCAATGCATCCAGGCTGCCAATGAGAGATAGTGCGATGGTCCAGGGACGAGACTGAGCTTGGTTTTTGCTCACAGTTTGCAGCTAAGTTCAGGGGTTTAGGCTGAGCTAATGATAGGCAGTAAACACAAAGTATAGGGGCTGATCTAATGAGGTTACTTGATCTACCACCAGGTCACTTAGGATGTTTGCAAGTCAGTTGTTCAGTTCATAAACAAACCCGGAGATGGACTGAAGCAGCGTTGATCTACTTTGCAGTTGCATAGCAAAAGCAGTTCGAAGGCTAGCTGGCTTAACTTCAGGCTCCATCTATAGTTTATAAAGCAAACAAATAGAAACAAGCAAACAATTTGTTTGCTCCCCAGCGACATCACCATTTTGTTATCGGGAAAACTAGTGTCCATTCAGAGCTGCTAGTCCCACTAAGACGGGTAGCTAACTTAGAAACAAGCAAACTAAAGTCACTTGTGTTTCCATTTATGAGAGATAGATGAGAGAGAAGCAGAGAGTACCAACCTCAATCTTTCGCTTGGCTCCTTTCTTGTTTCATCCTTCCTTTGATAGAGATTTGCCACTCCTTCCTTACTTGTCCCGCTTCAAAGAACACTTGCAGAGTCAAAGCAGCATAATACCATCAAAGCATAGAGTTCTATAACCATAAACAATATAGGATCATATGTATATTAACCATACAAATGCATATATCAATACAAGATTCAGAGATATACAAGAACATGGAGGAAAACTCAAATAGCTTTATTGATAGAAGTAGTAGAAGAGAGGATTACAACCCATTGGTCTGACCCAACGCCGTCCTCCCAGTATGAAAGCCCTCTTCACCTCATGAAAAGCTTAGATCACCCAACAATACAATGTTGCACAGAGAAACCAACAACACTTCCTTACAAAATACAAAATTCCAGCCTCTGGATCTCTACGATGAGGGATCCTTATATAGATATTTGCAGGTGGGTGAGTCAGCTTCTGGGATTTTGATTAGTGTCCTCTCTCTGATAGTTCTTGGTTCCACTTGGAGATTTCATGATCTCTTACTCATCCCTGGGCGAATTCAGAGAGGAAAGTGTCAAATGGGCAGTTTATAGAAGATTCTCTGGGTTTCCACCTAGCCAACTGCCCATGCCATTTGTTTGCTCTCGCTCATCACACCCTATAGAAGGGCTTTTCAGTATGCATCACAATTTTGCATGTAGTAGGTGAGATACATCACACCCTTAGCACTGAGCAGTCTGTATGGTCCAGTTTTGACCAGTTCTGAGTAGCTTTTCAGGGAGAACTTCCGGGAGATGATGTAATCAGCTGACCTTATTCCTTTAGGGTATGAAACAACACTTTTAGGTGCTTAGAAGCCCTTTGTTTGTGGACATATGAGATAGTAGTTGCAGTGCCCAAATATGTCTATAACAAATAGCCAGATGCATCTGTCTAACCTCAAATAGTTGTTGCAAGTCTGGTAATGCAAGAATTGGTGCCGAGCAGAGGCGATATTTCAACTCTGTGAATGCCTTCTATTGAGATTCAGACCAAAAGAATTTTTCTTTCACTCCTCCCTTGGTGACTTGACTCAAGGGCCAAGTGATATGAGAAATCCCAACACGAACCTACAGTAGAAGTTGGCAAGGCCTAGAAAGCTACGAAGCTCTGTCAGAGTGGTTGGAGATGGCCAATCCCGAATGACTTGGATCTTGGCTAGATCCACATGCACCCCCTGTTCATCAATAATGTATCCCATATATTGAACCTGGGTCATGCCAAAAGTGCATTTCTCCAAATTAGCACATAACTTGTGTTGCCGTAGTGTTTGGAGAACCTGTCGGATGTGGTGGAGGTGCTCTTCCCAAATCTGGCTAAATATTAGAATGTCATCCAAGTATACCACTACAAATGAGATGGTGAATGGCCACAAGATGTCATCCATTAGCCTCATGAAGGTTGCAGGAGCATTCGTCAATCCGAAAGGCATAACCAACCATTCGAAAAGGCCCTCCTTGGCTTTGAAGGTAGTCTTCCACACATCAGAGGGTTTGATTGGTACCTGGTGATATCCTGACTTCAAATCGATCTTGCTGAAATATTTTCCCCCCTTCAGTTGGTCCAAGAGGTCATCAATCCATGGGATTGGGTACCTATTACGGACAGTGATCTTGTTCAGCGCCCGGTAGTCAATATAGAGTCTCCAAGTCACATCTTCTGTGCCAACACAATCGGGCTTCCACAGGGTGATGAACTCGGACGGATGTGACCTTTTTGAAGTAGTTCCTGAATATGCCTCTTGATTTCATCGTTCTCCAGAACAGAGCGCCGATAGATTGGTCCATTGGGTAGCGGCGCACCTGGGGTAAGATCAATGGAGTGCTTGACTTGACAGTGCAGAGGAACCCCTGCGAGGGAGGTGAAGATGTCCTCGTACTCCTCCATGACCTTGTCCATCTGTAGTTTTCATGCAAAGGGGCCTTGTCTAGAGGTCGTGGCCATCATATTTTTCTTTCCTTGAGGGCGTATCATCAAGAAAACAAATTTCCCGGTTTTGGAAATGAGCTTACTACATTGTTTTGCAGTAACCAAAGAGATGGCGGTAGGCGGTGCTACCTTTGGTATCCTGTACAACTTATTTCCCAAAGTAACAATAACAACACGGGGCCTTGATTCATACATAGCATGTCACTTCCACAAGTATGGTTGTCCTAATAATACATCACAAAATTCAAGGGGAGCAATGTCACACAATACCTCATCCGTGAAGGGCTTGATGTTGTATGGAAGGCAACACTATTGGCTCACGCGAAGATCTCGTCCTTGGTGAAGCCACCCGATGGTGTACGGTTGTGGATGTGCTGTGGTCGGTAAGCCCAACCACTTCACAACCTCTGCCGAAATGAGGTTCTTTTGGCTCCCGTTGTCGACAATGAACTGTAGCGGGGAGCCCTTTACCCACATCTAGGAGTGGAAGAGATGCTCCTCCTCCTCTAGATCTTCAGGTTCCTCCTTCTGGATCGTCATGGTGGCAATGGTGGCGTTGGGCTCCACATCGATAATCTACTTCCCTTTGTCATTCCCCTTATCAGGTTCTAACTCACAATCGGAACATGCATCTAATTCTGAATCCTTTAGCTCGACAACCAGTGACGGCATGGCCCGACACTCACTTGTGTTGTGAGTGGAGCTCTTATGGAACTCACACCACTTTCCCGTGTCCTTTTTCGGCTTTGCAACGCTGTTCCTTGCTTGCAGCTTTGGCGGGTTGTATTGGGCTGTCCCGCCTTGGCTTTGTCCTTTGTTCTACGGTTTGGGGGCACCTTTCCCTTGTTTCGGATTCGCAGATCCAAAGTCTCGCTTATTCTATTTAAACTTTTGCTCGACCTTGACAGCATACCGATATGCCGTGCCGAGCGAGGAGATGTTCAGGAATTATATTTCTTCCTGGATGTACTTGTGCAAGCAGCCACGGTATTTGAGTATCAAATGCTGCTCTGTATCCTTGATACCCAACTTTGTGCGAAGGGTATGGAAAATATTGGTAAACTCTGGCACGTCTTGGTCCCTTCCCTGCTGTAGCGTGGTCCACTTTATGTATTGATCCTCATATCTTTCGATGGGGTAGTACTGCTCCTTGATGGCGTCCCAGAATGAATTCCAAGTGGGTGCTGCTGAAAATAGTGAGCCTGTACTTTCATCCTTCTGCTCGCAGTAGGTTTCCCACCACTCCTTGATGTGGGGGGCTGCTTTGAGAAGAGCGAAAATAATATTTTCTCGACTAGAAAAAGCATGAATAGAAAAATAACCCTCTAGCACATTTAACCATTTATCGATGGCATCTGTGCTTATTTGACCCTCGAATATGAAGATTTCAAAATTAACTTGTACCTTAAACGGTGTGGCATTTCTAGAGTTTCTATTGGAAGTCGATGCATCACCCCTGGGTAGCCACTGAAGGATCTGGGCAAAGTTGTCCATCATCGTGTTCCTTTGTTGCTCGAGGGCTTCTTCGAGCAAGATTTTGATAGGATCTCCTGCTCCCTCGTATTTCTTTCCATCCGCCATGGGAGGCTGTTGGGATTTGCGAGGCTATTCTTGCAAAGGTTCGACCAGTTCAAGCCCTAACTCCTTATATCTCGACCTCGTTAGGAACATGCAAAGAAAAATAGAGAAGAAAAGTAGACCGCTCTGATACCAATGATCCAGATTTAAACAGGAATGGAACAAATTATAGAGATAACCATAAACACAGAGATGCAGCAGAAATAATACTTCATTTCATTAACGTAAAATACTGAAATATGCTTACAAACAGGAATGGAAATAAATCAGCTAGGGCGATGGTAGCTTATCTCTGAGAAGAGATGTGGTGGCTACATGCCTCTGAACTATCTTATAATGAGGCTCAAGGGCCTTTTTATTATTGAACAGTAAGAGCAAACCCTAAACAACCAAAACCCTAACCCAAGGAGATGTAACACCAAGAGTTTATGGGCCCCGTTGGGGTGAGTTGGACAACCAACTTCCCAGGGTCACGGCTTGGTCATATTATCTCCATTTGATGCGCATGATAGCCCATTGGAAAGATCTCTCCAAGGACTACGACAGAGAAGACAAATTTAGATAGAAAATTGTTAGCGGTAGATTTCCAAAAAAACGTCGTTTAGGGCCTCAAAACGGCTCCAGAAGTTTAGGACCCGAAAGACTGCTAAAAATAGTAAACTGTGCTATAATTAAGGAAATTGAAAAACTGAAAGAAGCAACGGTGGGGGTCCAAGTGGAATTGGTGGGTGGCCACCAATATCCACCTAGATCAGCAGCGAAGCAAGTGCTGAGATACCTCAGAGGCACATCTCAATATGGATTGTGGTACAAACAGACAGAGGAAGTGAAGCTTCAGGGCTTCACAGATGCAGATTGGGTAGGGAGTCCATCAGACCGGAAGAGCACTTTAGGAGGAATTTTCAAACTTGGTTCAGCTGCAGTTTCCTGGTTCATCTTCGAGACTGTGTGGTGAAGAGGATCATGTTGTTGTTGTATGTTTCGACCGAGGAGCAGAATGCAGATATTTTGACTAAGGCATTGTCAAAATGAAAATTCGAGTTCCATATAGATAGGATTGGGGTGACAGATAATCCCTTTCTTTTTGAGAGGGAGTGTTGAAAATAGCAACAAGAAATGCTAAAATTAGTATTGCTATAAATAGCGTTTCGGGATACATTCCAATTTTAGTTAGTCCCTGTAACTAAAATTGAGAATTAAAATTCGAATTTGATTTTAGCAGCTATTTGAAAAATAATTAATTAATTCATCTTGAGTTAATTAGTTGGAGAAAATCAAACATGAAGACTATGTGAAGACATGCAACAATTTCCCCTTTGATTGAGGAAGTTATCCCTTGATTAAGGAGATCAGGATGAGTTGTAATTAGTTAGCTCAGTTAACTGAGTTAAGTCTAGTTAGATTAGTTCCAACAATTTGTTGAACTAATTGTGAGTTCAGTTAGTTAATGCATGCATGCATGTAACTACTGCACTTTAGATAACTAAATATTCTCTCATAAATAACTCATGCATGTCAGTTCAATCAGAGACCCAGTTGAGATCAGACGATGGGACAATGCAGTATCAGTTGCAGGAATATGCCATTGAGGATATCTCTTGCATGCAAAAGGAATTCATTCCTTGGAGATTGCGCAGTTACTTCTTAGTTTGGTGAGTTGTGTGAGAGGTCAATTCACACAGGTGGCAGCCAGAGGACCTAGGAGAAATTGCGCAAGGAAATAGGACACTTGGAGGACTAAGGGATGGCATATGTTGTGTCTATTTGGTATATGAGCAACATTGAGGGATTGTATTGAGAGTTGGATAGCTTGTGAGCTAAAGCTTTGTGTAATCCATACATATTTCCACTTGTATGATAATACAGAGATCGGGGTTTTTAGTTGAGGCTTTCCCAGAGTATTCTTCTATGTTCATGTGTGATTGATTTCTCATTTTCTGTTATATGTGTTCTGATTGATCTTGCTCAAAATCAATTAAGCTTCTGAAAGTTTGTTTGTAGAAGTAGATCAAGTATTTTGCTTTAGTATATTGCATTATCAGGTGATCTATAGTGGGAATTTCTACAGAGAAAAGGGCAAAGCCAAGGCGGGGTGACCCAGGATAACCCATCGAAGTCGCAAGCAAAGAACAAAACCATGAAGACAAAGAAGGACATGGAAAAGTTGTAAGTAAAGAAAAAGACCATGAAGACAAAGAAGGACATTGGAAAGTGGTGTGAGTGTCAAGCCAAGCAGTCACTAGTGGCTGAGGTGAAGGCTTTTGAGTCTGATGCATGTTCTGACTCTAAGTCAAAACCCAACAATGGGAATGAAAAAGGGAATTAGATCATTGACGCGGAGCCCAGTTCCGCTCTGGCCATCACAAAGGTCCATAAGATTGAGCCTGAAGATCTAGAATAGGGGGAGCACCTATTACACTCACATATGTGAGTGAAGGGTTCTCCATTGCAGGTCATTGCCGACAGCTAGAGCCAAAAGAACCTCATTTAGTAGAGGCCATGAAGCAGCTAGGCCTATCGACTAAAACACATCTGTAGCCATACACCATTGGGTGGCTTCACTAAGGATGAGGTCTCCACATCATCTAGAAGTGATGCCTTCCATATAGCATCAATCCCTTCATGGATGAGGTATTGTGTGATGTCGCTCCTCTTGAAGTTTTTGATGTATTATTAGGAAAACCATACTTATGGAAGTGACATGTTGTATATGAGTCTATACCTTGCTCTATTATTATTTCTTTGGGTACTAATTTATACAGGATATCAGAGGTAGCCCCACCTATTTCCATCTCTTTGATCTCTACTAAGAAATGTAGTAAGGTAATCTCCCAGATAAGGAAATTTGTTTTCTTTCTGATTTGCTCTCAAAATAAGGGGAAGGTCGTGGCCACATCCATGGACCTTGGGAAGGGTTCCTCCAAGTAACAGAAGAAGGTGGGTATGGTCATGGAAGAATACAAGGACATCTTCTCCTCACCCACAGGGGTACCCTTGCATTGTGAAGTCAAGCATTCAATTGATCCGACTCTCGGAGCACCTCTACCTAACGGGCCGATATATCGTTGTTCCATTCTAGAAAAATGGAGAGATCAAGTGCAAATCTAGGATTTGCTACAAAAAGGGCACATCCGACCAAGTTCCTCACCTTGTGGGAGCCCGATTGTACTTGTACAGAAGAAGGATGGGACCTAGAGGCTATGCATTGATTATCGAGCATTAAAAAAAATCACTGTCAGGAACAAGTATCCAATCCCATGGATTGATGACCTTCTGGACCAACTTAGGGGGGCCAAGTATTTCACCAATATTAATTTGAAGTATGGTTATCACCAAGTTCCAATAGAGCCCATAGATGTATGTAAGACCACCTTTAAATCCAAGGAAGGCCTTTTCGAATCGTTGGTTATGCCCTTCGGGTTGACAAATGGCCCTGCTACTTTTATGAGGTTAATGGATGACATCTTACGACCCTTCAACAACTCATTCATGGTTGTTTATCTGGACGACATCCTCATCTTCAACAAGAGCTGGGAAGAACACTTGCAACACTTTTGGCAGGTCCTTCAAACCCTTCGGCAACACAAACTATGTGCCAACTTGGAGAAATGTACTTTTGTCATGATCGAGGTCCAATACTTGGGTTACATCATAGATGAGTGTGGCATGCATGTGGACCCAACTAAGATCCAAGTCTTTGGGATTGGTCAGCCATGACCACTCTAACTGAGCTTCGCAGCTTTTTGGGCCTTGCAAATTTTTATCGGAGGTTCGTGTTGGGATTCTCCCATATTACTTGGCCTTTGAGTTATATTACTAAGGGCAGGGTGAAAGCAAAGTTTTCCAGGTCCGAGTCCCAACATAAGGTATTCGTTGAGTTGAAGCACCGCCTCTGCTCTGCACCGGTACTCACTGTACCAGACCTGCAGCAGCCATTTGAAATCGAGATAGATGCCTCAGACTATGGTATTGGTGTAGTCCTCACCCAACATGGGCATCCAATGGCCTATCATAGTGAGACACTTTCTGATAAAATTTGTAAGTACCCCACCTATGATAAAGAGATGTATTCCATTATGTTGGCTTGTTGACAGTGGGTGCACTACATTATGAGGAATGAGATGGTCATCCACACCAATCACCAACCTCTTTAGTTTATATAGACATAGGGGAAGTTGCAGAATGATCACCATCAGAAGTGGTCTAAATATCTCCAAAAATTCCACTTGAACATTAAATATGACAAGGGCAGCACCAATAATGTTGCAGACTGCCTCAACTGGCCCCCAGTTGTAGCACTGACTACTTTTCTCAACTCTTGTGATCATGAGACCTCTAGATGGCTACAACTATACAAAAATGATCTAGAGTTCGCCTTCACATACCAGATGCTAGTAGATGGAAATAAATTTCATCATTTCCACCTCCAGGATGCATTATTATGTTACTTGGGCCACCTTTGTGTTCCTTCAAGCGAGTGTGAAAAGCTGATTTGGGAGGTGCACTACAGTCAGGTCGTAAAACACTTTGGTTTAGAGAAAACTGTGGATGTACTACAAAAGTACTTTTATTGGCCCAAACTCCGACTGGATGTTGGGAAATATATCAGATCCTGCACTGATTGTGCCATCGCCAAGCCAACCATCAAGAAGCAAAGCTTGTACACTCCTCTGCCTACTCCAATCCAGTCGTGGGAATCCATATCCATGGATTATATGTATGGCCTCCCTTCTACCAAGCGTGGTAATGACTGTGTATTCATGGTCGTGGACAAATTTTCTAATATGGATATATTGGTGGCCTGCAAGAAGAGTATCACCGCAAAGGACACTGCCAAACTCTTCTTTGAACGAGTATGGGTACTTTATGGGATCCCACAGACAATTATATTAGATTGGGATAGCAGGTTCCTGATCACATTCTGGTCAAGCCTTTAGACACTATTAGACACCAAGCTCACCAAGTCGACTGCCTTCCATCCCTAGACTGATGGCCAAACAGAGGTTGTCAATAGGACGATAGTGCACATACTCCACATGTACAACTCCAAGCATCCTTGAACCTGGGATGAGAGTCTTCAATATGTGCAACACAGTGATAATAGAGCTCTCTATAGCTCGACTAGTCGCAGTCCCTTTCAAGTGGGTCTAGGATTTCAACCATTATGTTCGATTAATGTTGCAATGCTTCATGGGACTACACAGACAGAATCCATACATGTATTGTTTGAGGCTGATAAAGTGACTAGATCTATTGAACACATCCAACACACCCGCCAGAGGTTCACAACATCCTGGAGAATTCAAATTCCAAGTATAAGCAGCGACATGATCAACATCCGGTGCCACACAAGTTTCATATGGGTGATAAAGTTTGGTTGCATTTGTAGAAAGAACGCCTTACCAAAGCCCATCGAAAAATCAGGCCACTCCAATATGGTCCTTACACCATTACCAAGGTTGTGGGAGATAATGATTTTAAGCTCAACATTCCCTCATTCCTTGGCCTGCACCTAGTGTTCAATGTGGACAGCCTTCGGCCATACTTTCCACCATTACTCGACACATCAGTCATTGCAGAACAACTCACACCAATAGAGTTAAACCCGTATTGCATGGAACATACCACAATTGATCGAGTTATGGATACAAAGGTCAAGAACACTCGCCAACAGAATATTCAACTATATTGGGTTGTCAAAGTTGGCCAACTCCTACACCAAGGCAAGTGGCTCACTAGGGACCAGGTTCAACAGAAATTTCCTACCCTCATGGAGGCTCTGCACGCAATGGGGACCATTTCTTCTTAAGGGTGGAGGAATGATCTAGTTGGGTAGTGGTCGTCACCCATGTATTCCACCTAGACCTCTAGTCAGTTTCATTTGTTTCCTTGTTTATTTCAGAATTTACTATTTTTAGCAATTTTTCGGGTCCCGAACTTTCAGAGCGTTTTGACCCCCTAAACGACATTTTTTTGAGGTCCATTGCAGGCCCATAGCCATAGGCAAGGGCTTGAAGCAAAACCTATAGTACTTAGAGAGAGCTTTACAACAAGGTATCGTACGCGCCAAACAAAGATAATATGACCAAGTTATGACCCTAGGAAGTTAGTTGCCCAACTAACCCCAACGAGGCCGACAAACCCTTGGCATTACATCTCTTGAGGTTAGGGTTTTGGTTTTAGGGTTTTCTCATGTTTTTCAATAATAAATAGGTTCTTGAGCCTCATTGTAACACAATTTAGAGGCATGTAGCCACCACATCTCTTCTTAGAGATAAGCTACCATTGCTCGAGCTAGTCTTATTTCCATTATGTTTGTAAGAATAGTTCAATATTTGATATTAATGAAATGAAGTGTATTTCTACTACATCTTTGAATTTATAGTTATATTTGTAACTTTTTTGTGTTCCTGTTTAAATTTGGATCAGGGAATTTAGTTGATCATTCATTATTCATTCAACCATTCATGGTTGGATGGAAAGGAAATTTAGTCTAATGATTGAGGAGTTAGGGAGTCCTAGGGTTGGACTCTAGAATTGGATCGTGTGTAATTATTCAGTTAATTCTACCAATGAGATGCATTTGGATTTTTATGTGAGCCCCTAAGTGGCTCCGGGAGTTGGGTGGCTTCGAGGGTTTGTGAGCCTTGATCATGGCTTGGTGCCATGTAGTTCTGGTGGAGAACTCAATTCAAAGATAGTCAGAGAGTCTTGGTTTAGACTATGTCATTGACTGTGAGGTTTATTTTTGGTTTGACTGTTTGGTACTTGGACATCAAACAATGTCAAAGCTCATGGAGTTAGAAACGAAGACTACCTTGGCCAATTGCAAGTCGCCCTGAAAGGTTGGCGTCGTTGAATGACTCGAGCTACGCATGTGACTAGAGTTTGAGGCTGTTAGGGTTTGGTGCCATGGCTAGGGTTTTTCTATTGGTTTTACAATTGTTTCCTGGAGTTGTTGCCCCAAATCAGATGTGATATGTGGCTGAGATTATGAGCCACATGGTCTATGGTTGGGAGGAATGTGAAGAGCCCATAGTTAGTCGAACCATTTATTCAGATAAGTACCCACTGTGTATTTTTATGTGCATTATGCATTCTGATAGTGAAGCCTCATTAGAATGTTCTATTTATTGAATGCGAAATCCGCTTATATAAATGTGTATGTGAACCTTAGTTAGGGTTTGAAGCCAATGTGCTTGAATGTGGATATTTATATTTAACTATTAATTTTCACTGTGTGTATTGATGTATAGTTGTATATGTGTCATGTTTAATTAATTGCTTTTAATTAAGTATTGAAGGAACCTTGTGCTTCTTACAATCTTGTTAGTAGTCCCCTAGATGAAGGGAAGATGCGCATAAACCAAATCTCTCATCTCCTTCCTTGATTTTCTCATCTTTAAGAAGGATGATGGTTCTTTCTCTCACCAAGTCTTTCGTAAGAAGACTCACACTAAAACAATATATTCAAGCCAATTCCCATCATTATCTTGCTCAGAAGTTGGAAGTTCTCAACACATTGGTTACTCATTCTTTAAGTGTCTCTGATGAAAGTCACCTTGATAGTGTGAAAACTCATATCCTTAATGTGTATGAAAATAATGACTATAATAAACATTGAGGTCTCAAGGCTTTCCTAAAGGTGACCAAAGGGTCCATGATAAGGAAAGAAGTGAGAGATTTGGTTTTCGGTGTGTATATTCCCTTCATCCAAGGGACTATTGACAAGATTAATCGATCCTTAAGAAACACAAGGTTCCATCAACCTTTATGCCCCTTAACACCATTCAAAACTTGCTTAAATCCGTTAAAGACCCTATGGACCCTAAACATATGAAAGGCATTTATGTCATCCTATGTTCCTGTGGGACCCCATACATTGGAGAAACATGTCAGTGCATAAATCAAAGGATCCATGAGCATGCAACCAACATCAATCATGGTAGGACCTGCTCTTCAGCATTGGCAGAATATGCTGAGAAGACAAAACACCATATATGTTTTGAAGAGGTCAAAGTCATTGCCAAGATCGATCATTTCCATCAACGAAAGTTCAAGGATACCATCAAGATTGAGAAAAAGTCAAATACTTTGAGTAAGGATGATGGCTAAAAGATTAGTAGTTGTTGGATCCCTACCATTAATTTTATAACTCTTTTTTATACCTTTTTATTTTATTTATATTTTTATTAAAAGTTTTCTTATTTCTTTGTTTTTAGGAAGTTTATCCTTCCTTACTTATATATATGAGAATTTTATTTATTTATTCTTTACCATATTAATACAATTTCACATCATTATATAATTTTTTAATCTTTTAGTATACTTTTATTTAATTCTTTTAAATTGATTTTCTAGTTTTCTATTCTTGGTTTTAATAATTTATTAAATGATTTTAGTTTTAATAATTTATTAAATGATTTTAGTTTATATATATTAGGTTTAATTAATATAATTTTTTAATTATATATTTTTATTTTATTTATTTAATAATATAATTATAAGTATAATAATTTTTTAATATTATTTTTTTATAAAATTTGATTAATTTTTATTTATTTAATTTATTATTATAATTTTCTTTTGATGATTTTGTTAGAATTCTAAAAATTATTATTTTAATTTTTATCTTTTATCATTTTATTCAACCATTAAAGATAAATTTTCTTTGCATATTTATTTCCATGTTGATTGGATCAATCTCTTCATCTTCGTCCTCACAATAGACCAACAAACTTAATAGGATTATTTACACAAATATTTCTTTAATACATCAACAAACCATTAACCCTTCCAACTAAGCCTATCCTCAAAAAAGGAAATCAAACTATGACCTCTCAGGAAAATACACAAATCTTACATCAAAAGTAATTAAACTAACCCCTCTCTCTATATATAAACTTTAAAGCATATATCGTTATGCATTTACATAATAATATTTACTAAACGTTTAATGTAATTCGTGCAATAAGATAAAAATATCTGCGTAATTCGTAAAATATTTAATCATTAATTCCAAAGAATATCTGCATGAAGCTCCGAAAAAAGTTGATTTTAAAAGAACGACCGTCACTGTTAATAGTTTCTGGTCAAACTATGGTTTTTGTTTACATATACTAGTATTTTCAAGTTAAAAATCAAATATCGAAAGGGGATGTAGCTCATATGGTAGAGCGCTCGCTTCGCATGCGAGAGGCACAGGGTTTGATTCCCTGCATCTCCAATTGTTAAATTGTATTAATGAGCTTTTTTCTATAAATTACGAGAATATTTTTCCTCAAAAAGTTACCAGCAAAATCTTTTCCCTGATTGATAACTTGGTCTAGGTTCCATTCCCTCATCTCCAATTATAAAATTCGATTTAACGAGCACCTCTATAGATTAGTAAAGATATTGAATTCGAATTAACGACCTGGTTTATAATTGATAACTTGGTTTAGGTTCGATTCCCTGCATCTCCATTTATCAAATTCGATTTAACGACTTCGTCTATAAATTAGGAAAAATATGCATCTCCAATTATAAAATTCGAAATAACAACCTGCTCTATAAATTAGGAAAAATATTCAACCCGAATTAGGAAAAAATTTCAATTGATATGGGTATGAAATTAGTTATTTTAATGGAAAGTGTTTTTAATAAAAATGATACCAATTTTAGTTATTTTAATGGAAAGTGTTTTTGAGAAAAATGATACCAATTTTGTTAATTTAATGGAAAATGTTTTCGATAAAAATGACACCAATTTCATCAATTTAATGAAAAGTGTTTTTAATGTAAATGATACCAATTTTGTTAATTTAAACGGAAAATTGAAAATATCATATGTTTGGGGTTCTATCCAGAAGAAAGTAGAGATGTATGTTTTATTCAGAGGTTTGTTTTTATTTATTTAGAATTTAAATAAATTTAAAATGTAATTTTAGGTAATGAAATTACTATAAAGTTTCTTATCATCAAATATAATTCAAACACAATCATTAAATTGACGTTCTTGAAATCTACATTGTTTGATAGTAGGTTTACATTTATTTTTACTTAGTAATTTAGAATTAAATAAATTTAAAATTTAATTTTAGCTTATGAAATTACTATAAAGTTTTTTATCATCAATTATAATTCAAACACAATCATTAAATTGACGTTCTTGAAATCTACATCGTTTCATAGTAGGTTTACATCTATTTTTAGATATTAATTTAGAATTTAAATAAATTTAAAATTTAATTTTAGCTAATGAAATTACTATAAAGTTTCTTATCATCAAATATAATTCAAACACAATCATTAAATTGATGTTCTTGAAATCTACATCGTTTGATAGTAGGTTTACATCTATTTTTACTTGGAAGGAGGTTTATAATTTTCAAAAAGTTTTACTATTCTAGAATATCGTGGAAGCATAATTATTAAGTTCACGCTTTGACCAATGAAGCCACCTCTTTTAAAATGGGGTGTTGAGAGAAAATAGGGGTTTTGAACTATCAAGCCATACTATAATCCTTATAAGTCATGCATATAAGCACACACATCATCATTGTAAATCACGTATATAATCCTTATAAGTCATGCCTATAAGCACACACATCAACATATGTGATAACACTATAACAACCTAAATTCAAGTGAGGTACATAAATTTAATATCACCAGGTGTTTGCTCCTCTTTTCGCATGCATGAACTAATTATAGGCCTATCCTTGAACCACTTGATGAGATTGATCGAAATAAGGCCAATTCATTAGAAAATTGTTTGGTAAGAACCTTAATCAACTTTCATATGGCTCTCTGGTATTTTTGTTTGACAGTTTTAGCTTAAGGGTATGTCCTGTGCATGGTTGTTCATCAACGCTAGCTCTTGGATACCCTTTGCATGTTTGGTTCTTTGGTGTTTTTGCATCCTCAAAGTGGCATTTGCCACTTTGGTTATGTGGGCTATAGTCTCAATAAGCAAAGGTATTTCGACGTTCTAAATCTTTTCTTTATGGTCTCTTGGGTTTGCTTGGCTTTGGTTCGCCTAATTTATTAAACCTTGGAAATATGGGGATTCTTTGTGTCTTGGTAGTGGTGTGTGGTATATAGAGTAGTAGCGTTTGTGTTTCTTTATATAGTCTCATCTTGGGAGGAAGTTTGGGTTCTTTAAGATTCTTGGTTGGCATCTCTATTTCTTTCTATTTGATGACCCCATGGATTCAAGGGAACCTTAGGAGATTCAAAGAGCTCTTCAAATGCTTGAGGAATCTATAAAATGAAATATAACTTCCCTTTTCTTGGTCATCACAAAGTTTCATGAAAATGAGCATCATTACACCTCCTAAAATGCCATAATTATGAGTATTCTTGTTCATCAACAACAACGAAGTGTTGGAAACACTGGGAGGGGGGTGAATCAATATTTCATTTCAATTAGTTAATTTTTAATCTTTAGAGCATTAAATTCACATTGATATTAGATCAAACATAAATCAACATCACATCACATGAACAATAAAAAACACTATTCAACAATGCATGCCATCAAGACAATACACAAGAGATTTTTAGGTGGAAACACTTTCAAGAGAAAAACCATAGGACACTTCTTAATATAGGTATTTAAATTTACATCAATTAGGAAGCTCCAACTTCCAAGATTTACAACATCAACTAAAGGAGACTCCAACCCCATGGTTTATCATCTCCAACTAAAAGGACACTCCAATGCCCTGGTTTACCAATTCCAACTGGAGGACGCTCCAATGCTTTGATTTACATGCTCCAACCTGAAGGAAGCTCCAAATCCATGATTTACCAGCTCTGACTAGAAGGACACTCCAATGCCATGCACATGCTCCAACCTTCCCTAGCACCACCCGATCGCCCTTTTGTATTTTCAGGCTCTGACCTAAAGGGGACACCAATCTCCTGCCTTGCACCACCTTGCCACCCTATTCAACAAGCATACTGTTAACACCCTATAATTGGAACTCTAGTATGAGAAAGGTTTATAGAGGTAACCATAAACCTCTTTTAGTTATAAAATTGGCCTTTTCCAACAGGAAGGGGCTCCCTCACTTAAAATAATGTCAAATTATGTAATCAATAACGCTCAAGGACATTTGATAGAGGCCAGATCTGTATAGATAAATATGATTTAATGAAAATGGTTAATATACTTGAGAGGGAGGGTCATTGAGAATGGATCCATCATTCAGAGTGTTATATAAAATTATCAGAGCTTCATATTGGACACTTATGAAAACAGAGACATGGAAGGTACTATTTCAAGTCACAACATTTGTCATAGCATAGGATGAGTTTTGCAAATAACTGGAAATTACACAAAGATATCCAACCACATGTAAATGAGCATGAATTGAATTCTGAAACATATATTTCATGATAAAATATCTAGAGGAATACTATAAAGGAGCACATAGCTAAACTGAATTCCATTATAGCTTAGAAATAAGAGCAACCATTCAAAGCATCAACATAAATTAATTCTGAAAAAACTTGTCGGGGCCTTTGTTTTAATTTTGTAAAGGTTTTGATCAATTTTGGTTGACCAAAGAATGAGGAGGAAATGGGTGGCAGCAATGGTTATCTTGCGGGGGAGTCAGTTAGAAAGAAAGGCAGGAATAGGCAGTTGCGGAAGGATTGCGGCAAGGTGGCAGTGGAAGACAAAGGTAGCCGAGCGGATAGGAAGGAGGAGGAGCAGCCAAGGGAAAGAACAATCGAGCAGGAACTAGCAGTCCAAGCGACAGAGAGAAATATAAAAGGAGAGGGCCAGTAAGGAAGAGGGGTTGGTTGGTGAGGCTATTGAAGTTGGTGTTGCAGAGAGAATAGCTAGTTGTAGCGGTCTAATACCAGAAGGTATGAGTTTAGCTGAGTAGGACCTTTGAGACTGAGAACAAGCCCATGAGTCTGTAAATGGGTATTCCTTATATTTACTTGCAGCGAATGTCGAGATGTATTGTATTGTTTTATTGTTGAATTAATAGAAAGGAAAGTCCAGACTGGTTGCGAAGTATAATGTGTATAAGTGTACATGATGTGATGACCTATTTAAAATTTTGAAACGTCCTATCAGATGCATGCATTTAGTAGTTTCTGTGTATTAGATGGTATGTTGTTATCTCTACTATGTCTGTAATGTTATATATCTATTATCAGTTGATGCTTCGGTTCGTGCTCCCTTGACTCCATGATGAACCCTTCTTACTTTTGATCGTGACATGCCTCGGGTGAGACTCCCTACCCCTTGGGTAAGGTGAAAATGCCGATGTTGACCTAGACTACAATGGACCATTGTTGGCTCTTTGCGCCTGAACCCAGGGTCTTTTCCTCTTGATGACTCTTTCGTGTAAACAAATGGTTCCGTTACCGAGACTTGAAGTTACAAGAACTAGTTCGGAACATGGTGTCGAGGGTATTCAAGAAAGAGATCAGGGATTGGTGGAATCATAAAGTAGATCAGTTTGTAGTAGGGTAAGCTATCCACAGGAATCAACCGATCGGCAATGTGATTGAAGGGATTTTATATGCCGATGGTACTAATGACCAATATGAGATATTCTGGTGCAAGTTTCCAGAAGACTTGTATAATTGGTTAAGAAGGCTAAAAGGGCAGAATCATTTAGGGGGGTCGATGACAGTTCACAGCAGTTAGACTCCCTCAGATCTCGTACTGCTTCAACAGTTAGACAATGATCTGACCAGAGCAGTTGATTTTTGGGTAAAGACTATGGTGGAAGGATATATAGTCGAGTTTGCTACTGAGAGTTATCAATCCTTCTCAAAGGCAGAAGTGGTATTTGGATCTAGATTAAGAGGAAGGTTGATGAGGGAAGTACCAACATGGATTAAGATGTTTATGGTAGAAGAAGGACTACTGCCCTCGCCCACTGCGGAGATGGTAGCGTAAAATCCCAGTACTAGGGGAAGGACCTAAGGGGGGGAATGCTACTAGTTGGGGAATAGAGATGCTTCTGAAGGGATGGATGTGGAAGGGTTGAAGAAAGCTAGAGATGTCAAAGCACAGAGGAGAGCGTTGCTAGTGATAGGCAAGAGTGGTTCAGACTCTGAAGAAAAGAAATATGGGACCACACCAAGTAGGAGCAGTGTTGGGAAAACCCCAAGACGAAGGGGGAGAAAAGGAAGATGCAGAATAGAGCAAGATATGCAGCAGGAGGTATAGGAGCCAGAAGGATGGAAAGGGCCCTTCCTTACAGGTTGCGGGAGGGATATCGCAAGGGAAAATGCCAAGTGGGTATGGAGAGGAGAGAGAAGAGGACATGGGCGATGTTATGAGAAGGTTATTTGACAAAGGAGAAGCATCCATTAGGAGTCAACAACAATACCCCCGAGACACAAGTAGCATCTCTCTCGACCTTCCCCTAGTACCTTATTACAATCCAGAGAAATTTGTTATTAAATTAGCTAAGGCAATACGGGTACATAGCGCGCGAGAAATACAAGGCCAATTTTAATATTGGAAGCAACAAGGGAACCAATAGTATTAGTAACTTGGGACTATAGGGATCCCAATAGCTAGGGAACAAAGGGTTTGTGTTGCTAGCTCATACCCAAGTTAGTATGGCGAGATCTTTTACCAGATATCCAGAGTTTGCGGGGAGGGGAAACAAGGACGTGGAACAACACTGGTATCTCTATGAAGCTATTTGGAGAGCACGTTAGACTCCAGACAACATCAGGACAGTGGAGTTCTAGACCACGTTGAGGGAGAGGGCTTTGTGTTGGTTTATAAAATGGGTGGAGTAGAACCAGAATCCCACGATAGATGATATCAAGAGAGGATTTGTGTAGGAATTCAAAGTACCCCAGACAGATCAACAAGGGCTATCGGAACTATGGGAGATCAAGCAAAAGGAGGGTGAGACAGCTTGGGAACTCATGCAAAGGTTTAAGGATTCCATTTCTAAGCTGAGTTACACTCTAGACCCGAATCACCAACGAGACTAGTTTATCAAGGCACTCTTGCCCCTAACTAGAATGCCACTGATGCAACAAAAAATCAGAACCCTCCAAGATGCTGTGGAGAAAGCATCATGCATAGAGGTCGTGGCTGGATATCCTCATGAATCTCAGGGAGGGACGAGTTTGCAAGATCTGTTAATCACAGGCCTTCAGAATCAGATCACAACTTTAATGGAGAAGTTGAAGGATCTTCAACTAGTGCGACCAGCCAGACCCAACGTATGGTGCACCCACTACATGGTGGAAGGACATGTTCTGACAAAATTCCCAAGGTTGTGAGGAATTAATCATCTAGGAGGGGTTACAGGATCGTCAAGAACCCCACCAACTTTAAGACTTGCGGCAGTAGGAGTGCAAGGAGTTTTTCTGGGAAGGAATAGCTAGGACTATTGCGAAATATGTAGAATGTATGGACATCTGCCACGAATGTGCTTGATATTACAGAAGTACTCCAACGTCCCCAATAAAAACTATTGTGAGTTCTGTGCATCTACAATGCATCACATTGACCAGTGCTGAGCACTGGATGATCTAGCAGAACAACTGGATAGATCTAAGTTCAGAATTAATGAGTCGAACTGGGGAGGATGAGGAGGAAATGGGAGAGGAGGAAGAACGAGAGGAAGAGGCCCCGTAAGGTGTTACAACTACGACTAGGAAGGACATGTCACCAGGGAATTCCTGCTCCCTAGGAGACCCTGGTGCTCACAATGTAGGATTAATACCCACGCCACAGAGGATTGCCCAGAACTCATTGCAAAGTGGGAGGAAAGGACTAGACAGAGGGGGGCTAACCTGGTTAATGTTGAACCTCGTATCGACGATGGTATTCCTGCAACAAATATTAATATAGTCACACGAGGAGAAAAAAAGACATGGGAGGATCGTAGCACAACGGACCCACCCTTGATTGTTAAAGCAACATCTCCAAAGAAAGTGTATCAGCTTGAGTGCCAAAAGCAGTAATATCATGAAGCGGCTAAGTTATTCGAGGGGATGACCAAGATGAGGGAAGACCAGAGATCGAATGGCCATGTGCTTGATCATAACCAGCTGATTGAAGAATGGTTTAAACTATTTCTAAAGATTATCGAAGATGAATACATGTTGAAGGAGTTGCGGAAAAGTTTAAAGGCCGGCTTATCAGTGGAGGAAAGGGAAGTGGAATGATCACTTGCCAAATTACTATAAAAGCATTCCATAAGAGTGAGATGAAACAAGAAGAGAAACTGATGCTCAGGTTGCAGGATTCTAGATAAGGGACACAATGCTAGACTTGGGATCGGATGTAAACATCCTACCTAAGAAAACATGGGAGGCAATGGGGAAGCCACAACTGAAATACTCATTGATTCAACTAAGAATGGCGAACCAATATTGTATACTGCCCATTGGAAGGTTAGAAAACATGGAAGTAGATGTGGCAGGGGTGAAGACACATTGAATTCGAGGTAATTGACATAATGGGAGATAAGGACCCATACCTAGCGCTCCTTAGGATCGATTGGACCTATGAAAACTATGCCGTCATTGACCTAAAGAAAGAGCTGATGATTTTCAAAGCAGAAGGAATGAGGGTGATCCAACCCTTGGACCCTTATCAAGGACCCAGGTTCACAGAACTAATAGATGACAGGGATGAACCAGGAATGATAGACCAGTTATACACGCTAACAATAGATAAGAGGGAAGATTACATAAATCCTACTGCAGGAGGATCCGTCAGCTGGAGTATCCAAAGCTCAGAGATTGGTTTAGAAGCTGCATGGGATGCACGGTAGCAAGGAGGGTATGAACTAAACACTAGACGATGTTCAATGATAAATCGAGTAAATTATATAGGAACGGAGATAAGAGACTATCCCAAGTACTATGACATTGAACTAGTGGACACCTTCTTGAACATGGTAGACAGGGAAATGACGAAGGATCAAAAGATTCCCTTTCTTGATATCATTCTCATGGAAACACCGACAAGATGGTGGAGAATGCATAGTAGTGCCCTAAGAGACTGGGTGAGCATCAAGCAAGACATGAAGGAAATATTTTCCCAAGATGAAGACCAACCACCGGATAAGGCGAGATAGAAAGGGAATTCAAGTCCCAAGAGGCACATTGAAGATTGCATAAAATATTGGAAAAACCAGGGAATATCGAAGGATCTGTGGGTACACGTATTTATACATACCCTAGGAACTGTTCCCCGAGCTTGGTACATATAGGAGGAACTCCGTCGGCAAACGACAGATTGGGATGTTTTGGAGGTATAGTTTGTTAGCAGCTTTTCATTCAGAGGTAATGAGGAATGCATGACTAAGACACTCCAGGTGATCAAAAGGGTTTTGTTTGCCCCAGGACAGTTAGTTGAAGGATTTACCCATGAATTTTTTTTGCAGTGTCTGTACGATATGGATTCTCTAGAATATGTGACCTGTGACAAGGTATATGCAGAGCCAGAAGAGGATGGGATAGATGGATTGAGACACCTGATCTTCAAGGAAATAGAAGGAGAAAGAGACATCCAGGAGAGCCCCTCAAGAGAAGGTTCTCACCTTCTACCAATGAAGCTGAGAAAACAAAATGTTGGGATGGAGGATAAGCCCAAAATGGCATCTGTAGGAGACTACTGGGATGAAAAGACCAGAAAAGAAAGTTCTGACCTATTACAACAATACCATGACCTGTTTCCAGCTTCAGTAGTAGAGCTGAAGGGGATAAAAGGAGACATAGGGGAGATGAAGATTGTTCTAAGGTCGGATGCACGTCCGGTAAAGCATAGACCATATAGATTGAACCCAAGGGTGAAGGAGAAGGTTAAGAAGGAAATCGAAAAAATGTTGGAAGCAAGGATTATATTTCGAGTAGATGAAGCAGAGTGGATATGTCCGATATTCATACAAAACAAGAAGGATGCGACCGAAATTAGAGTATGCGTTGATTACAGAAGTCTCAACAATGCATGTGTGCATGACTAATTCTCGACACCTTTCAGTGATGAGGTCCTGGACAATGCAGTGGGGAATGAAGCATATTTGTTTACAGACAAATTCGTGGGCTACCATCAAGTTCAAATAGTCGAGGAGGATAAAAGGAAAACAACATTCACTACTGAGTGGGGGTCATAATCATACAATGTAATGCTATTTAGATTAAATAATGCACCAATAGTCTTCTCAAGGATTGTCATTGCTGCATTCTGAGACTACATTCACATATTTCTAGAGGTGTACATGGATGACTGGACAATATATAGTCTACTCAAGAGACACGCTGACTTATTAAGGGTTATGTTTGAAACATGCTAACAACTTCAAATTCCCTTAAACCTCAAGAAATTTATTTTCGTAGTCCCATTTGGAACACTATTAGACCATATCGTCTTCAAGGATGGAGTATGCGTAGACCCAGCGAAGGTTGCGGAAATTGTCAACATGGAATCACCATGCAACATGAAGCAACTGAGGTCAATCGTGGGCCATACGGGGTACTATCGGTGCTTCAAAAAGAATTATGCATCAATCACAACCCCAATGGAAAAGTTACTGAAGAGGATGGAAGAGTTCGTTTGGATTGAGGATTGTCAGACATCACTGAATATGCTGAAGGAAATGTTGGTAAGTGCCCCTATCCTTGTCTATCCATATTAGAACAAAATGTTCCATGTGCACATCGATGTGTCAGGGATAGCGTTAGGACCAGTCTTAGCACAACCAAGGGAGAAACATATGGACCACCCGGTGTATTATGCCAGCAAAAAGTTGTCAACTGTGGAAAGAAACTATAAAACAACCGAGAGAGAAGCCTTGGCCATGGTTTATTCTCTCTAAAAGTTTAGGCATTACTTGTTGGGCACACCATTCAAATTCTTTACAGACCATTCCGCACTGAAATACTTGGTAAACAAACCAGTACTGGAAGGTAGAATATGCTGATGGTTGTTGCTCTTCCAGGAATTTACTTTCGAGGTGGTCATAAAACCCGACAGATGGAATGTGGGTCTAGATCACTTGTCACGACTGGAGACAAGAGAGAAAGAGGGAGCAGTGGATGATCGATTTCTCGACACCGACTTATTCAGAATAGAGGCAGTCCCAGATCACCTAGAAGATATCGCCACATTATTAACAACAGGTCATTGCCCAGAAGGATATACAGTAGCACAAAAGCGACACCTGATAGTAAGGGAAACAAATTACCAACTGATCACAGGACACCTCTACAAAATGGGCTTAGATCAAGTATTGAGGCATTGCGTCCTTTAGCATGAAAGAAAAGATGTACTATGGGAATGTCATGCGGGAGTCATAGGAGGCCATGTGGGAGGCAAAGCCACCACAAGGAAGATACTGCAAGCAAGACTATGGTGGCCAACCATTCATAAAGATTCTAAAGAATTTGCTAAGAGCTGCGATGTCTATCAAAGGGTTGGAAAGCCTTCGTGACGGGATGAGATGCCTTTAAATCTCGTTCACACAGTGAAAATATTTGACAAATGGGCAATAGACTTCATTGGACCCATTACACCATCGGTGAGGCATTCACACGCAAGATACATAATAACCGCAATGGAATACCTCACCAGGTGGGAAGAAGCAGCACCCATCAAGGACTATACAACAGAAACAACCGCAAGGTTTATTTTTGAGAACATAATCTCAAGGTTTGGATGCCTGAGGAGTCTCACAAGCGACCAAGGAACACATTTTTTGAATGAAACCATTGAGACTCTTCTGAAGAATTTCATGATTTAGCATAACAAGAGTAGTCTGTATCACCCACAGGCCAATGACACTGTTGAAGCATTCAAAAAAATCTTGGAGAAAGGTCTAACAAAGATAGTATCAGCCAACAGGGATGACTGGGATGAAAGAATACCTGCAACTCTATGGGCGTACAGGACAACGGTGAAGAGACTTCATAAACAAACTCCGTTTCAACTAGTATATAGAAGGGAAGCGGTGGTGCCAACATAATTTATAATACCAAGCATGTTCATATCTGAAGCAACGAGAATGACAGACAATATGGCATTGAGAGAGAGAGTGAGTCAGCTAATGGAAATTGACGAATCCCGATTCTTGGCCGAGTTTCATCTGTCAATGGAGCGGAGAAGGAAGAAATCTTGGCATGATAGGCATCTCAGAAAGAAGACAATAGAAGTTGGAGATAAAGTACTACTATATGATAACAAGTTCCAGAAATTCCCAGGGAAACTGCAGATGCACTGGTTGGGCCCATTTTATAGTTACAGAAATAAGAGATTTTGGAGCAGTGAGATTGCCGCAACTGGATGGAGTCATACTGCATGGATGGGTAAATGGCGAATGCCTGAAGCCCTTCCACAAGATATAACTCAAGATAAAAGAGGGTCTCGGAAATCAGCCCGCAAGTAGGTAGGAGGTAATAAGAATTAGTCAATTATTTTAAGCAATTAATTAGAGTCATGCTTTTATCATGAAAATAAGCGGAATGTCAATAAGGTTGCGGCAACAATGTTAGAATGCCACAACCCATTTGTGGTCGGGGGGGGGGGGGGGGGGGGGGGAAGTAGAATTAGTAGTCACACATGCAGTCACAGTCTGCAAGGTACACGTAGGCAGGCACTTTTTCTAGTCTTTATGATCACACGCTGTACCCATCATTTTCTGCTGTACCAATAGTCATTTCCATAATAAGTAACCAATAATGCAACTGTCAAAGTAGGAGCCGCAAAAACTTTTTCCATTAAGCACAAATTTAGTTAATAAATAACCCCATCATGGAAAAATAAATACGCCATTTAGCCCACTCTTTCCTTTCCCAGTCCACGTCACAGTTGTCAGGTCCAGGTCAGTTGATGGTGACAAAGTATGGCTAGAACACATGGGGAAAGTTGTTGGAGTAATTAGTTTCTAAGGCCCAGTCAGGAAATGTCATGTCAAGCCCGGCTACTTAACTCACAAGATAAAGAAGGAAATTCCAGAGTTTCAATTACAGATAGCAGAAGAATTCACAATCCCAATGAGAGAGCGAATACAGACATTATTCGCCAGCACAAAGGATTGTACAGACCCTGCCCACTTGCAGCAGATCAACGACTATATTGACGCAATCCAGGCCCAAGTTGATCAAATTGAGGAAGAGTCCGCAAAAACAAAGAAGGTGATTAGAGACCTGCGGCCACCAGTCCGTACGCAGGTTCTAACTCTAAAAGAGGTTTGTGACTCTAGCGGACAACAATGGGTCAACCTGCAAAGCCAACGACCAATGGAGTTAACATCAAATTCAGTCGAAGAATTCACTCAACGCGCTAACACAATCCTCGTCATATGGGAAAATGGCATTCAGAAGTACATAGAATTCAGGAAACAAACCACGAAAACTATTGCAGAGTTGGAGCCTTCGTTTGAAATGGGGGAACCTCAGAAGGAGGAAAGTGTAGTAGGAATAGGTACCACTTTGTGAGCATTGGCCAAAGTGAAAGAAGCACCAGCCCAACAATCATCGGAACCAGTGCAGTTGACAATGAAACAACCAACCGAAGAACCCATGGAAATACTAGCAGGGCTGACTGAGGTAAAAATGAATTGACTCAGGGACAAGTCAAAGAATTGTGGTCAGGGCCTATTGGGGCCTTTGTTTTAATTTTGTAAAGGTTTTGATCAATTTCGAATGACCAAAGAACGAGGAGGAAAAGGGTGGTAGCAATGATTAGCTTGCGGGGGAGTTAGCTAGACAACAAGGCAGGAACAGGTAGTTGTGGAAGGGTTGCGACAAGGTCGCAGCAGAAGACAAAGGCAACTGAGCAGACAGGAAGGAGGAGGAGCAGCCGAGGGAAAGAATAGCTGAGCAGGAACTGGCAGTCCAGGCGATAGAGAGAAATATAAAAGGAGAGGGCCAGTAAGGAAGAGGGGTTGGTTGGTGAGGCTGTTGAAGTTGGCGTTGCAGAGAGGATAACTGGTTGCAGAAGTCTGATACTAGAAGGCGGGAGTTTTGCTGAGCAGGACCTTTGAGACTGAGAACAAACCCATGAGTTTGTAAACAGGTATTCCTTATATTTACTTGCGGCGAATGCCAAGATGTATTGTATTGTTTTACTATTGAATTAATAGAAAGGAAAGTCCAGACTGGTTGTGAAGTATAATGTGTATAAGTGTACATGATGTGATGACCTATTTAAAATTTTGAAACATCCTGTCAGATGCATGCATTTAGTAGTTTCTGTGTATTAGATGGTATGTTGTTATCTCTACTATGTGTGTAATGTTATATATCTGTTATCAGTTGATGCTTCGGTTGGTGCTCCCTTGACTCCATGACGAACCCTTCTTACTTCTAGTTGTGGCACGCCTCAGGTGAGACTCCTTACCCCTTGGGTAAGGTGAAAATGTTGACGTTGACCTAGACTACAACGAACCATTGTTGGCTCTCTGCGCCTGAACCCAGGGTCTTTTCCCCTTGATGACCCTTTCATGCCAACAAAACTATCTCAGAACTAACTTAGAAGTGAAAAATTGAAACAAAGACACAATGAAGAACATACACATAAGAAAGTTCACAAAATATTGAAATTCGTACCACACGAATCTCTGGTTAAGTAGTAAACTCATTGCACTGATAGTTTTATTCCAACAAAAGAAAATACATACACATACCTTCTCCTAAATTCGAACCCTCTTCTCATGTTTTGTTCAGTTTAAATACATTTAGGCATAATGGAAAATCAGAAATTAGATACAATGTATCCTTCATCCACTAAGAGGATCAAATCATCTCAACTTAGAAACATCATGTTTTAAAAGCTAAAAACTAAGATAAAGCTACGTATAAAACTGCAACATCTTTTTGATAAAAATCATCCTTATCTTATCTACTTGTCTGATCCCTATCCATTCCTTTCTATCCATATCACCAACATCATTCTAGAAGGACCAAAAATAATCAAAACACAAAAATAAGCCTGACTATTATAGTTGCACAACAAGGTGAAATAACCTCCAAGCTTGACATAGTTGCACACCATTCTGGACAAAACTGAGCAACTGGATATGTTTGAAATGGTGTTGTCCTGGTGTATAACCCTGATATATCCTCTTAGCCTTTGTCGATCTCCCAACTGACTGCTCACCATTTGTGCAGTAGAAAAAAATACTCCGAAGTTGTATTAGCAGTTCCTGCTCCAAACTAATTGTAGTGATAATCCAGAAATCTCATTCATCCTTATAGCACCTAACATATTTCCATTCTAACAAAATTCGAATTTACAAATCAAATTTCAAAACAAATTTTAGAATTATGTCAGCAATAAATTATGGAAAATGAGTCACCAAGTGACACCTGGGATTCCAAAACCGTGACACCTGTGCACAAAATGAGAGAGGTTTTTGTTATTTGGCCCATTATAGACATAAAACTCCTTTAGTTTTGAAAAATTAACTTCCATTTGTTAGAAAAATTCACCGTAAAAAAATGGCTGAAACAGGAGGAAAATATCGAATTTAATTTTTTGAAAAATAGGCCTCCAATAATGTTGCATCTCTCCAAAATCATAACACCCGTGCATAATTTGGTCCATTCTTGGCAAAAACCTCTTTCAGTTTTTCAAAATTATTTTACATTCGGTCAGAAAAAGATTTTGAAAATGATGTCTAAAAAAATCAATTTCAGAGCACAAAGTATAATAGATCTCCATGGTTGATATGGTTGCAGATGGTTATGTGAAAGGATGATTGTGTATATATGCTTGATATGACATGGTGATGATGTAACACCCTTTGAGTTCTTCCCTTCATGCTTGCATACCTCCATAATGGTGGTTCTCAGTTTTCCCAGCGGTTGCGCAACGACTGTGTGGCTTGGAGCTTTGTGCGTCAGGTGCGTAATGACCTTCTTCCACATGAATTATGAATTATGAATTTAGGGGGTGTAATGGCATGATGATGAGATGTGAATTGAGGGGTGACATGATTATAAATGGTAAATGAGGGGAGTATATGATGGTGAATGATGAATTATGAATGGTGGCAAGGGAATGATGACATAGGAATGGTGACATGGGGATGATGTACACCACTAACAGACCCATATAACTTTAACTGTCTATCATGGTTTTGAATTGCGATAAATAAGACCCTCATGAAAAGACTCCTTGAACCCTCAATGACTTTGTCACACCATGATTACACATTTGGAAATTATGAATTTTATAACCTTCTCATGGATTCTAGACTTTAAGACTTTTACAAAATTCAACGTTAGTTTGAAAAAACCCTTTATAACATGAACCTTTTAAATGGAGGATGAAAACCTATGACACCCACATACCTTTTCACATAGAAACATTTATACTATGACACCCAATGATTCATAGGCTAAAATTTACAAACAAACCTATAGAATGGAATAACAAGATAAGTAAACACTATGATTCCTATACTATAGGACTCTAACACATTCCACATTGCATATATTTTCGGATTGGATCCACTTGTGCTCAATAAAATAAATAACATCAAAACAATCTATTGGCTTTGTCAATTTGCAATAGAAGGCCATCAACAACAATACCAACTTTTCTTGCTGAAGGGAACAAACCCTAGCTCAATACCACACTCCCCATGCACAAATAATTATGCCAAAAACCTGTCTCAACATGTACATGTCTTTGTAAAAAATAACAACATTATACACAATTGATAAACCCTTAGTAGCTGAATACAACCATCAAACCTATACAAGTACTGACATCAAATAATACAATATCTTCTTGGCATATATAACCCTGCCATATACAACCATTTTCCCAACAACTTGCTTTTCAAACCCTAGTATCTTTTGTTTAGGCATAAACCATATCAAAACATACATGAGAATAATAGTAGCAGTATAGTCAGGAAACACAAGTTCTTTGCATCCTTTTCACTTGCATCATATCAACTAAATTGCTAGAAAAATAAATCTTCTCAACATTTATATTGTGAAGATGTCAGAACCCTAACAACATTAAAACATCATTAGCCAAACCCTAGGCACTGTAAAACACTTAGGAGCAGTGGAACAACCTCAGCATGACATAACCCTAGCAATGATCAAGCATAAGTATGAACTTCTTTCCTCGGCTCTCAACATGCAAACTCTGACTTTGGCATTTGATGATACCATCTCTGCTCACGAAAACAACTGCTTAATAATAACATTGTTAAACCTTAGCAAAATCATATGGCAAAGGTAATGGCAACGATACTATTCAACACTCATGTACCATTTCAATCACTTATGTCCTCTCAATGCAATATACAAACCAATCAAATATGCATACTCTGCAATGAAAGTATTGTTAGCAGAATAAGCTCCAAGTGGCTTTGACAAACACACAACATAACAAGAATGTTATGTCATCAAGTCACACTTGACCAATTCTTGTTTTAGCAACACCTCAACAATGTATTCAATGCAACATATCTCAAGAATTAGTAGCAAAACCATAACATAAGACTCTTATACAGGTTATTCTTGCTCAACATACTTTGATCTTTGTATAACCTTAACAAAATGTCACTTTGAATTGGTAGTAACAGACTTTACATAATATCATTATAAAATCTTCTACAATACCACAACACCAGGGGTCAATTATTTCATTTCACTAAAAACCATACAAATAAATCATCATAGCAAGACATAACAACTACAATATTATGTCAACACAATTCATCACTCTTTCATCTTGATTTAACCGACTCTATGGACTATTAAACACACATAGGTATTTGTTCCTTTAATCGTAGATCATTATACTTGGATCAAAAAAATTGTATAGGAGGGTATTATGGATTTTACACGAATTCTAGATTATAGGTTGTATGCATAGGTGTATTTGTCAGCACATGAGTGTTAACCACTACAAGGAAAAGACCCTCTAGTAGAGGTTTTTGTAGAAGCCTCTATAAAAATAGCTCAAAAATCCATTTGTAGTGGAGTTCACTAGTAGAGTTGGGAGAGCAGATGTTTTTTAATGGTGCATCTCTAATACACTAACACACTAGTGTGTTACTATATATATATGCACTGGTGCCTAATAGTATATGGTGCACTGTGGAAAAATTATTTTTATAAAAAGAAAAAAATAACAATGTGCTAAGTACCGAAAGTACACCGGTGCATATACTACTCATTAGCACCTAAAAAGGGTTAAATTTTAAAAAATGTCAGTTGTAAAATTCATTTTTCCCAGTTCGATACTATATTTTGACGACAATGCGATCATAAACCAATACACTAACGCCCGATGCATACAAAATATAGCGCACTATTGTGGAGTTTTAACTTAAAAGTAGTGGTGCGCTTATTATATTATAAGCGTTGGTGACGTCAATTGAACTAAAAGCCCTAGTGATTAATATAGAGTGGTGCATTGTTGAAGCATTATTTTTTATACAAATAAAAAAAATGGTGCACCACTTGTAAATGACACACTAGTGCTTAAACTACTCGATAATACCAGATCAAGTTTAAATTTAAAAAGTGGGTTGTAAAATTATTTCCACCATTTCGGTGCTACATTCCCATGAGGCACCGATGTTGTTCATGTATTCAAATGCCCCGACGTGTAACTACCAAGGCACCGATGATCATTAGGGGATTTTTGAGGTCCGAAATGGGCCTCCTAAGGATATTATAAAATAATAGTGGAAATAATAAAATAAAATTTGATTACATCATCAAATTTTAGAGGGAAGAAAGAAAAAACTATTTTTTTCAACTCATATTTTAAACTTATCTCCCTATGTGTTTACTCAAATTTCGAGCATAAACACTCTTTGGATGCAAAATTTGATTCCTCATCCAAGGAGTACTCATGTTGCATACTTTTGATGGACCCTACTACATGAAAAATGAGAAATACATGAAAAACGTGATTCCAATTATGCTTTTTCATGTATTTCTCATTTTTCTTGTAGCAAGGTCCATCAAAAGTATGCAACATGGGTACTCCTTGGATGAGGAATTAAATTTTGCATGCAACGAGTACTCCCGATCGAAATTTGAGTAAAACCTTAGGGAGATAAGTTGAAAATATGAGTTGAAAATGTAGTTTTATTATTTTATTATTTTTTAATCTTTTTACTTTTTTACCTCAAAAATGGCGAATCATCGCCCATGGTTGGCATCATCATCTTGAATCCTATTGGTTCTTATAAATTTTATTTTGGTTGTACATTTTTCTTAGGAGGCCCATTTTAGACCTCAAAATTCTCCTAATGTATATACTCGATAACACTAAACAAAGATTAAATTTAAAAAATTTCGGTTGTAAAATTCTTTTCACCATTTTAGTGCTATATTCCCGTGACACATTGGTGCTATTTATATATTCAAATGCCCTGGTATGAACATACCAAGAGCATCTCTATAGTGTTTTTATTTAAAAAAAGTTGCGTGCTTGGAAATCATACACATCAGTGTTGTTACAAGAACACACCAAAACAGGGTTAAATAATAAAAAAACTACCGACTGTAAATTTAATTTTTACCATTTGTAGTGTTGTAGAGCTCTCAAGAAACGATTCTATTCTCGCCTCACTCAAGCACCCTGTCGTCGGTGCTTCTCTTGCTCACCATCCTTCCATCTCGTGCTCTGTGCGTGGCTTTTAAATTTTGTTAAATGGTGGTGAGATTTGTTTTTTCATTTACCTATCAACTATGCCTCACTGACGAGAAAATGTCCAGGGAATGTCTATGTTTCTCTCTAATTTAACTTTATAGCAGATTAGAATTGCAAATTAGGTCCAAAAATCAATTTTTTTTTTCCCTACATCGTGTGCTCGATAAGTTTGGATTGCATCGATAGTGGCGCACTCTGTAAATTTATAGGGTGCACCGCAATCTAGTGTGTGACCTTAACACACTGCAATGTTTTCAATGCTTTTGGTAAATTAAAACACACCAGGAAAAACTATAGTTTTTATATAAGTGTGTATGGTAAAAGTTACTCCCGGTGCATTTATATTTACCAAATGCACTGCTCGCATGATATTAACAAAATATAGCTCGATGCATTCAATAACTTGAATATCCTGTTTTAATGTGAAAATGTTATATGTACGCATTGGTGCACAATTTTGTCTCGATGAACCAGGTTGAAAAAAAATAAGCAATGTTTTTATATGTATGCAAACCAAAAGCGGTGCGTCATCTAGATGTACACATTGTGGCCGATGATTTCTTGTTTGGTGGTGCACCGGTTCCGGTGCATTTCTATTTTTTTGGTGTTGGGTGTGGAGCTTGATTATATTCTTGATTTAGCGGTCTTTGCCATGTTGGACCCCAGTTCCTAAACATGGTAGAAATTCTACACGTATGACAATTGTCATTGGAGGGTCCAAGGGGGGGCGAAAATTACTTTTAAAGAACTCCCCCTTGGCAAGGGTTCATGGGTAGTGCCCCCTGAAGCTAAAAATAGATGAAAATTGCATTGTAAAATATTATGTTGGGTCCCTATAATACTAGTGATTACCCCATTACTATTTTAGTTATACCCCTTATTAATATTGTTGTGCCCCTATTGCCCCCATATTGTTCTTACTGTGCCCCATAGAATCCCTCTAGTGTTATTTTTGTGGCTTTATATTATTATTGTTAGGTCAGCTGGATTATATTGTAACTCCTTAGACTCCTATATATAGAAAGGAGGTTTTGTCATTTGAATCATCCAAGAATTGTTCATTTATGTAATGTAAAGGAGGTTGCCCCCTCAAAGAGGTTGAATTCTAAGGCGTTGATCTATCTTTTCTTGAGCTGGTTTCATAACATTTGGTATCAGAGCTTTGGATTCTAGGGTTTCGTTGCTCCAAAGAGGTCATCATGGAATTTTCGCTATAACTTTTTTTCTGCGATGTTTCAGAAGTTGCAAAAAAAAAAACCATTTGAGAAGAAATCGCGTTGAACCTCGGGTCTGAATTTCAGAGCTTTTCGTGCTATATTTGCGGAGATATGATCTTAGGAAGTTGGTATTTTTGCAGACTCCTGAATTACATTCCAAACTGGTGACCTGGGGAAAATCGTCATAACTTTCTCTCTGGGGATCGGATTGAAATTTAGTAAGAATCTACAGTAAGAGGACATACTATAGTTTCTTGTATGCATTTTTCAGATCCAAGGGTCAAAACAGTGACTCGTGGCACATAGTACAAGTTCGCTCTACTGAACTAGTCTATAATCAAGTCACTGTGGGAGATTTCGCATAACTCTTCCTTGGAGAATCCAATTTGGTCCAGACTTGTGGCATTGGGAAGAGGACATAGAGGGCTACTGCAGGTCACAAATTCAGAACTGGATGATCTGAAATTATAGAGATACATCAGATTCAGTATCAGGCTCCTATAAAGTGAAAAAAAGGTGTTTAGTTTTTTTAATTTTTTTGCATAAGATTGGTTTGAAAAATTAGTTTGAAGGAATCCAAAGGGCATAGTAAAGCATTATTATTGGTAATTGATGCCCCGAGGAAAGAAAATGCAAACACCTAATAGGCAACCTGAAAGCTCTAGCATGACCCATGAAGAAGAGGAAAAAATGCAACATGATATATCAAAATTACGAGACCAAGTGCAACAATTGTCACTTGCACAAAAAGGAACAGAATCTAAGATGGATGGTTTAAAGAAATATGTAGAAGCTAAGATGGATGGTTTAAAGAAAGGTGTAGAAGCTAAGATGGATAATTTGAAGATAGATTTGAAGACAGACATGGACGAATTGAAGATAAATATGAATAAGTTGCTACAAGAAATGGTCACTAATGGTGAAAGGGTAGTAAAGGAAACTCATGATGACAAAAAAAAATGTTAATCATGATTCCATAGACTCTAATGTTGGATCGAAGACCCACCATATTCCAAAAATCGATATGAGGAAGTTTGATGGCAAGGATCCCGCCACATGGATATTACAGATGGAGCAATTCTTTGATCTCAATAATGTAAAAACACACAAAAGGTATGTATGGAAACTTTATATTTGGAACCAAATCAGTTTGTATGGTATCAATGGCTTTGCTCTCGTAAACAATTTATCACTTGGGAAATTTTTACGGAAGAATTGATAGCACATTATGAGGATACAAAAAGCAACACTTTTTTTAGCCAATTGATAAGTCTCAAACAAAAGGGTTCAATAATGGAGCACATTGAGGAGTTCCAAAAATTGAACATAAGGGTAAAAGATATTCCAGAGGAGCATAGGATTGATGTGTTCATAGGGTCTTTAAAGGATAATATCCAACATGATGTTCGCCTTTGGGAACCTGATTCATTAGAGAAGGCATTCAGGTTAGCAAGAAAAATGGAAAGCAAAATTATGGCAACCAGGAAGCATACCACTCACAACTATAAAGACGGAAGTGTTGTTGCCCCTAGTCTTCCACAACCTATAAGGTTGACACCACAACAATTGGAAGAAAAAAGAGCAAAAGGGCTTTGTTACAGTTGTGATAGCAAATACACTAAAGGTCATAAGTGTGCTGAGAAGAAATTATTCTACATAGATTGTGAAGAGGAAGAAGAAAAGGAGAAAGAAAGGTCAAAAGAAGAGGATATACTCCAGGAACAAAGCCTAGATGAAGAACAAATAAATCCGACCATATCTTGTAATGCATTGGCGGGAATTACCACTCCTCAAACCATCAAGATAGAAGGACAAATCAAGAAGAAAAGGGTAATAGTGTTGATTGATTCAGGAAGCACCCACAATTTTATTCATTGTAAGGTAGCAAAAGAATTGAATTGCTTCCTATATCCAGTACCAGAGTGTCAAGTGATGATTGCAAATGGAGGAACAATAAATTGCTCTGGAAAGTGCCATAATATCAAGCTATCCATGGGAGAATATGTATTGACTAGCTCAATGCTTTCCATTCCAATGGGAGGTGTTGATGTTGTACTAGGAGTCCAATGGCTACAATCCTTGGGTACAATAGCTTTTAATTTTCAAGAACTTTTCATCAAATTTTCTACGGAAGGAAAGGAAGTTGAATTAAGGGGTATTGCAGGGAAACCAGGAAAGATAATCAGCTCTAATGGTATGACAAAGCTTCTAAAAAAGGAGCAAAGAGGTGTAATTGCACAATTATGTTCGCTAGATGTTTCCACATCGGAATCATCTATTTCTCCATATCTCCAAAAAGTCCTGGACAATCATTCCAAGGTATTTGAGACTCCCAAAGGTCTCCCACCTATGCGTGATCATGATCATGCTATTCATCTGATTCCAGGAAGTGTTCCTCCAAACATCAGGCCGTACAGATATCCCTATGTCCAAAAGAGTGAAATTGAACGTATGGTTGCAGAAATGCTAGAGGCTGGTATAATTCAACCGAGTCAAAGTTCTTTCTCTGCTCCAGTAGTATTGGTGCACAAGAAGGATGGATCATGGCGCATGTGTCCGGATTATAGGGAGCTCAACAAGCTCACTATTAAAGATAAGTTCCCCATTCCTGTCATTGATGAATTACTGGATGAATTGCATGGATCAATTTACTTCACCAAGTTGGATCTTCGTTCAGGATATCATCAAATCAGAATGAAGACTGAAGACATTCCGAAAACAGAATTTAGAACTCATGAGGGTCATTATGAATTTTTGGTCATGCCTTTTGGCCTTACCAATGCACCTTCAACATTTCAAGGTTTGATGAATTCAATTTTCAAACCATTCCTTAGAAAATTTGTGTTAGTATTTTTTGATGATATACTAATCTACAGCAAGTCTTGGAAGGATCATGTTGAACATGTTGACAAGGTGCTACAACTATTGGAGGAGAAACAATTATATGCAAAAAGATCCAAATGTTTCTTTGGAGTCCAGGAGGTGGAATATCTGGGTCATATTGTATCTCATGAAGGAGTTAAGGTAGACCCTAGCAAAATTAAAGCCATTAAGGAATGGAAAATCCCCACATCCATAAAGCATCTGCGAGGATTTCTCGGGTTGACAGGGTATTATCGCAAGTTTTTTAAGAATTATGGGAGAATAGCAGCACCTCTAACAACATTATTGAAGAAAGATGCATTTTTATGGACTCCGGAAGCAACAAAGGCCTTTGAACATCTTAAAGAGGCAATGTGCCAAGCACCGGTCTTAGCTACACCAGACTTCACAAAAACCTTTATTGTGGAATGTGATGCTTCAGAAATGGAATTGGTGTTGTTCTAATGCAAGATGAAAGACCCATTGCTTTTGAAAGTCGTCCAATCAAGGGAAAGTTTTTAAGCAAAGCTATTTATGAGAAGGAAATGTTGGCAATAATCCATGCACTTAAGAAATGGCGACCCTACCTAATGGGAAGACACTTCAAGGTAAAAACGGATCATGATAGCCTTAAATACTTTTTAGAACAAAGATTATCCTCTGAAAAGCAACAAAAGTGGGTCACAAAGATGTTGGGTTATGACTTTGAAATCATCTACAAAAAAGGGAAGCAAAATGTGGTGGCAGATGCACTCTCAAGAAAGGATGAGGATGTGGAAGCATTGTTGTGTGCCATTTCTATTATCCAACCAGATTGGATAAACGAAGCAAAGGAGGAATGGAAGAATGACAAAGAAGTGTGGGCACTTATTCGAAAGTTACAACAAGATTCCAGTACGTCTGATACATTTAGCTGACAAAATGATTCGTTATGGTACAAAGATCGCTTATACCTCTGTAAGAATTCCCAGCTAAAACAAAAGATTCTTATGGAATTGCACACTTCTCCCTTAGGAGGGCACTCAGGATTTTTAAAAACTTACCACAGGGTTAAGAAGGAATTTTTTGGGATGGCCTTAAATCAGATATTCAAAAGTTTGTGGTGGAATGTTTGGTTTGCCAACAAAATAAAGTTGAAACAATTAAGACACCAGGTCTATTACAACCTTATCCATTCCAAGCCAACGTTGGGAGGAGGTTTCAATGGATTTTATCACAGGTTTACCCAATTCTGAGGGAAAGAGTGTCATCATGGTGGTAGTTGAAAGACTTACCAAGTATGCACACTTTTGTGCATTATCACATCCATTTAAAGCCAGTACAGTTTCTATTGCATTTATGGAAACAATTCAAAAGCTACATGGAAACCCAAAGATTATTGTAAGTGAAAGAGATCCCATTTTCACTGGAAAATTTTGGACATAATTATTTTCTTGTCTTGGTACTCAGTTAGCTCATAGCTCATCTTATCATCCTCAATCTGATGGGAAAACTGAGATAGTAAACAAATGTTTGGAAGGATATCTTCGTTGCTTTGTATTTGATAAACAGACACAATGGGTCAAATGGTTGCCTCTGGCTGAATGGTGGTATAACACTTCCTTCCATATAGCAACAAAAATGACCCCATTTATGGCACTTTATGGGTATCAACCACCATCCATCACATCATATTTAAGAGAAAATTATAAGGTTAAGGCAGTGGAACATCACATCGAACATCAACAACAAGTCCTCCAACTCCTAAAGGATAACCTCGTGTTGGCACAGAATAGAATGAAACAACAGGCAGATCAACATCGCAGTGAAAGAAGTTTTGATGTAGGTGATTGGGTATTCCTACGGATACAACCATATAAGAAAATGTCCCTCAAGCAAGCTAAGAAGGATAATAAATTATCACCAAAGTATTATGGTCCATACAAGGTGTTGCAAAAGATTGGTACTATGGCATACAAATTGGAGCTTCCTGTAGCTTCTCGATTGCACCCAGTTTTCCATGTTTCATGTTTAAAGAAGGTTATAGGCGACAAGCTCCCAGTTCAAACAATATTGCCAGAACTTGACGAGGAAGGAAAAATTATATTGGAACCGGAAGCAGTCACAGAAACAAGAACTCGACAGCTACGAAATCGATCAATTTCAGAGTATCTTATCAAGTGGAAGAACTTATCTGCTGAAGATTCCACATGGGAGGATGAGAATTTTATGCAGAAGTATCCAGAACTACTCAAGCGTTGAGGACAACACTTTTTTGAAGGAGAGGGTCATGTTGGGTCCCTATAATACTAGTGATTACCCTATTACTATTGTAGTTATACCCCTTATTACTATTGTTGTGCCCCTATTGCCCCCATATTGTTATTACTGCACCCCATAGAATCCCTCTAGTGTTATTTTTGTGGCTTTATATTATTATTGTTAGGTCGGCTGGATTATATTGTAACTCCTTAGACTCCTATATATAGAAAGGAGGTTTTGTCATTTGAATCATCCAAGAATTGTTCATTTATGTAATGTAAAGGAGGTTGCCCCCTCGAAAAGGCTGAATTCTAAGGCATTGATCTATCTTTTCTATCTTTTCTTGAGCTGGTTTCATAACATATTATAATTTCATAGTCAATCTCGGTTGTTCATTAGGCAGACGATCTGACGGTAGAAGTTATGTTAATTTAGGGTTTTTTTCCCTAGAAGGAAACCCTCAATTTATATGAGGGAATCGTATTGTGGTTGTGTATTATTATTCTGAGCGAGAGAGAGAGAGAGGAGCCTATGTGAGAGTGAAGAGGAAATTATAGCGGATCTGTTGTAGGTTGTATCTCTTCATTTTGCTGGATAATATAAAAGGAAGGATTGGATGTTTCTCCGTGGACATATCCCAAATTGGGTGAACCACATATATCTGTGTCTCTATTGTTTTATTTGTTTCTGTATTTGTGTTTCCACAATATTTTATGTGTTCCATTGCTCTATAATATATAATTTCTAACATTTGGCGCACCAGGACGATTTTTGTTTTTTTTTGTTTTCAATTTAAAGTTATATGTTCATATTTATAAATACATTTTTCATTTTTTTTTTTATGTTTTATGTATGAGGCTAATGTATTTTATATGTCAATCGTGTAGTAAAGACGTTAACAGAGGGAGCAATAACAAGAGCAGGAGGAAATGGCAGACCAATATAATATGGTTCGACTATGGAAGGCATGAGAGAGGGAGTGATCCAGGTGGATATTGATGGCCACCTGCCTATTCCACTTGGACCCCCAACATTGTCTCTTTTAGTTTTTTGGTTTCCTTAATTGTAGCACAATTTACTATTTTTGGCAATTTTTCGGGTCCTAAATTTCCAGAGTCGTTTTGAGGCCCAAAACGATGGTTTTAGGGAAAATGGAAAGACTGAAAACATCCCAAACTAACTTGCTAGTTTTTTTTTGGCCTTATCTTTGAGATCTTCGAAACGAAGTATGATGATAGCCAAACAGAGATCGTATGCCAAAGTTACGACCCCGAGAAGTTGATGTACCAATTTACCCAAACCGGGCCCACAATTTTAGCGCTTCATCTCCTAGGGTTAGGTTTTTGGATGTTTAGGGTTTTCCATTATTTCTCAATAATAAATAGGCCTTTGAGCGTCATTGTAACACAGTTCAAAGGTAGGTAGCCGCCACATCTCCTCTCAGAGATAATCTACCATCGCCCGAGCTATCTTCTTTCCATTCTGTTAGTAAGCATAGTTCAATATTTTTCTATTAATGAAATAACGTGTTTTTATGCTGCATTTATATATGTATGATTATATCTGTAATTTGTTGCGTTCCTGTTTAAGTTTGGATCAGGGAGAGATATTTATACCCTTGCATTATTACTGCAATAACCAAGAAACGCTTGAGGAATGTAAGCCTCCTTAAGTACTATGAGGAGGCTACTGATGGCGGGGGTGCAGGCGTTAGGGACAGTCTCCCTAATTTTCCAATAAGTTCTTCAACGTCTTCATCAATTTCCTTTTCTTCAGGCCTGAGCGCATCAGTCATCAAACATATATTTCATTTCACAAAAGACCCACCGTTGAGTCTTACCGTCAAACCGTGGCTTTTGACGGAATTCTTAAAAGAGATTCCCCATTGGAGCTTATGCGCACAACATATATATATTCACTTAATACATATATATCCACGACACGTTTATTATCAACAAAGGATCGAGTATATATATTATAAACGACCTTACCAAAGACAAGGAGCGTATGAAGATGTCACCACGGTATTAATATATCGCACTAGTGATGCGCTGGCTTTAGTTATGGATGAAGGCTCTTATACCATGGACCGAAGCCCACGTATATATATATCTCCGCTTGCTATAATTTAAAGTCGAAATACATATATAAGTCGTTGTTCTATCTCCACTCTTATGTTTGGTCCATTACACATATATAATTCGCCGATCGCTCCAACAATGGTTCTCAATGGACCTGACGCGCTATTATATAGCCTTAATACATCGCTAGTTCCGCTTGTCGGTTTAATTGACAAGTTCTCTACCTCCGAATTGTGGACTCAGCGACAAATATATGTTGTAGTTCATATCAATTCGCTAAATCCGGAATGCGCTCTATTCAAGCTATGCTCTGTTCGGACCAGAATGCATTGGAAATACAGTTCAACAAGCTTTTCGACCATGCTATGACTCGCTCGGATAGAAGGCTTTATGAGCCGTATGCAATTCAACGAACAGTGAAATAAATTTCACTTCAATACTAAAATCTCTTGCCGATATGGTGCTGCGCATTCGCTCCTTAAGGAAACTATAAGCGCTCCGGCTACCTCAAGAAGATACATACGCCATAGTAACTAAGAATCAAGCAGTATCGCTGTGAGTGAAAGGAAAAGAGCATTCATTTATTAATAGACAGTATTGTCGTATAAAAATCAGAGCCGTTCAACAGTATTAAGACGCCATAAAGATAACCATGCAAGCAACCACAGAGTCATTAAATTAGAGACATCGAGATAAAAATTCCCACAGTGAAACTAAGGCACTCGCCCCTCTCCTCTGTCTGATGAGAGCTTTGCTGCCATTTTATTTATAATTAAGGATAGGCCCTCTCATCCTTATCCAATACAAGAAAAGCATGCTTTACAGGTGATCTAAAGCTTGAAAGCTCTGTTACAATTAGCATGATTTATTGCTAGATTTATTCTAATTTTAACTAAGAAAACATAGAAATTGCAGGCTAAAGGACCCCACTCCCTTGCCTGTAATTTTTTTTTTGGATTTTTGGAATAATTTGGAAGATTCTTCCCCTCTGAGTCACATGCTCCCGCATCAGACTCCTGAGGACAAAATTCTTCATGGGCTCCTGTCCATGAGCTCATCTACAGATTGGCCCAATTTCTGTAGAATGTCTTCTGTAACCCAAGTAGCTTCAGTAATCGGCTGTCCCTTCCATTTTACCAGATACTGGAAATACTCCCGTGCTCTTGTCTTCTTGTATACTTTCCTGTCCAGAATTCTTTCTGGCTGTAAATTTTTGACTGTGGGTAACTGTTTTACCCAGTCAATCTCTGGAGTCTCTTGATCTTGTGCTGTGTCATCTGCCACTTCATTCTCATACTTGTAAAGGTCTGAAACATTAAAAATTGGTGATATTCCCACACCAGGTGGTAATTCAATCTCATAAGCATTTGCAGAGAATTTCCTCAGTATTCTGCATGGTCCAATTTTCTTGGATTTTAATTTGTTATATTCTCCCTTTGGAAATCTCTCCTTTCTGAGGTGTGCTAAAACCAAGTCTCCAACTTCAAAATTCATTTCTCTTCTCCTCATGTCTGCTCTGGTTTTATATTTGATACTGCTATCCTGTAACTGTTGTTTCACATGTTCATGTATCGCTTGCATTCTTGCAGGAAAGTCTTCACCTTCTGCACTTCTTAATTCTTCTTTTCCCAGATTCCTCAATTCAGATATGCCCCTTGGGTGCATTCCATAAACAATATGGAATGGGCTCTGTCCTGTGCTTCTGTTCGGTGAATCATTGTATGCATATTCAACTTGTGGTAACACTTGATCCCACTGCTTCGGATGCTCCGTTGTAAAGCTCCTCAAAAGATTGCCTAAACTTCTATTCACAACCTCAGTCTGTCCATCAGTCTGTGGATGATAGGCAGAACTGAAATTTAATTTAGTTCCCAGCTTCTTCCATAGTGTCCTCCAGAAATGTCCAACGAACTTTGAATCCTTGTCTGACATAATACTTTCGGGCAATCCATGTAATCTTACAATTTCTTTAAAAAACAAGTTAGCAATATGAGAAGCATCACTAGTTTTATAACATGGAATAAAGTGTGCCATTTTTGAAAATTTTTCCACTACTACAAAAATTGAATCATAGCCTCTTTGAGTCTTTGGCAATCCTAGCACAAAATCCATAATTATCATATCCCAAGGCCTATCTGGAATTGGAAATGGAATATACAACCCTGTGTTCTGGCTCCTTCCTTTTGCATACTGACAGACTTTACAATTCCTTACATACTTCTCTACTTCAGATTTCATTTTCGGCCATAAGTAAAATCTGTTGAGCTGTTAAAAGGTCTTCTCTCTACCAAAATGTCCTGCAAGTCCTCCACTATGCTTCTCTTTGATTAAATTTTCTCTCATTGAACAGCTGGGTATGCACAACTGATTTTTCTTAAATAACAGTCCATCTTGTATGAAATAATCCAGCCACTTGCTTTTGTCCGCCAAAACAGGATTTTCACAAGCCTCAAATGCTTCCTTAAAATCTGAATCAGTTTTATATAATTCCTTAAGAAAATCAAAACCCAACACTTGGATTTGACTTTCTTGCAGCAATATATTCTTCCTACTTAAGGCATCTGCAACTTTGTTTGACTGTCCAGTTATATGTTTCAACACAAAATGAAAACCTTGAAGATATTCTACCCATTTGGCATGTCTCTGGCTGAGTTTTGGCTGCTGCATTATAAACTGCAATGCATGATTATCTGAGTAAAGAATAAATTCCTTCGACATTAAATAATGCCTCCACTTCTTTAGTGCCTGTACAACTGCATAAAACTCTTTATCATAAGAAGAATACTTCCTTTTTGCCTCATTTAGCTTTTCACTGAAGTAAGCTATTGGTATATCTTCTTGGCTCAAAACTCCCCCAATTGCTTCTGCGCTGGCATCACACTTAACTTGAAAAGTTTTGTTAAAATAAGGAAGAACCAAAACAGGCTTTTCAGTTATTTTCCTCTTTAACAGCTGAAAATTTCTCTCTGCTTCAGCAGTCCACTTGAATGGTTGTTTATCTTTCTTTATGGTCTCAATAATAGGTGCATTAATCTTACTAAAATTCTTAATAAATTTTCTGTAAAAACTAGCAAGACCATGAAAGCTCCTTACCTCAAAAATACTCTTGGGTGAAGGCCACTCCACAATTGCTTTGATCTTTTATGGATCCATCTTCAATCCTTCAGTTGAGATAAAAAATCCCAAGTACACCAGCTCCTCTTTCAAAAATAAACATTTCTTCAGATTCAACAATAATTTTTCTTGCTGCAGCTTCTGTAGGACATAATTTAAATGCCTCAAGTGTTCTTCCTTGGATCTGCTATAGACTAATATATCATCCAGATATACGATTACAAATTTACCAATGAATTCCTTAAGGACTTCATTCATAAGCCTCATGAATGTACTTGGTGCATTGGACAGCCCAAAAGGCATTACTCTCCATTCATATAATCCCTCATTGGTTTTAAAAGCGGTTTTCCATTCATCCCCTTCTCTTATCCTTATCTGATGATAACCACTCTTAAGATCTAACTTTGAAAAATATTTTGCACCAGATAAACAATCCAGTAAATCTTCAATTCTGGGTAATGGAAATCTGTACCTGATTGTGATCTTATTAATGGCTCTTGAATCTGTACACATTCTCCAGCCTCCATCTTTCTTCGGGCTCAGCATTGTTGGCACCGCACAAGGACTCAGGCTTTCTTTAATTAACCCCTTGTCAAGCAATTCTTGCACCTGTTTCTTAACTTCCTCATTTTCTGCAGGAGTCATTCTATATGTTGCTTTGTTAGGTAGACTTGCTCCAGGAATCAAGTCTATATTGTGACTGATTTTTCGAATTGGCGGTAATTCATTAGGAAAATCATCAACAATAATATCACAATAATTCTCCAGCATTTCTTGAATTTCAATGGGTAATTCAGAAATTTTAGTAGAAGTCAATATTACCTTGGGCTTGCAAATCAAAGCAAAGTTTACCTCATTTTCTTCAATTTGCTTCAAGTATTCCTTCCCTCCAAGCAATAGAGTTTTTGGATCAGTCTTCTGTCCCGGTACATCTTCTTCTTGTAAAGGCAACAATGTATGATTAACACCATCTTTCCCAAACTTGTAGGTGTTCTGCTTCCCGTCATGCATGGCTCCTCTTTCATATTTCCAAGGCCTCCCGAGCAATATGTGGCATACGTCCATAGGCATCACATCACAAACAATTTTATCCTTGTACTTGCCCACTTGAAATTACACTTCACACTGTTCATTTACCAAGAGTTGATGTCCCTTTTGTAACCATGACACCTTATAAGGTGTTGGATGCTTCATTGTCTTCAGCTTCAATTTCTCCACTACCTCTGTAGAGACCAAATTATCAGTGCTGCCACTATCAATGATCATCTGGCAACATTTCCCTTGGGCTTTACACACTGTCCTGAACAAAGTTTTCCTTTGTGGCGGTTCAGCAGCCACCTCTTTCACTGGCTTAAGTAAAACTTTATTTACCACCAGAGATTCTCCCCTTTCTGGTGTGTTTTCTTCTTCTACCACCGCTGCCGCTGGTGCTTCTACTTCAGCTGGAGCAACAATTGCATTCCTCTGCTTTGTGTCAGCATTCTCTGGGCACTCAAAAGCTCTGTGTCCCAGTTTGTTACACCTGTAACATCTTATTTCTCTGCCTCTTCCTCTGCCTCCTCTTCCTCTGGAAAAACTCCCTCTGCCTCTTGCATCACCTTCTCTGGGTGCATGCGGGGTTGAGCTACTGATAGCTCCATCTCTAGGTGCTGTAGATCTATCTCTACCACCTTGACTTCCTTTTCCTCTGAAAGTCCCTCTCCCTTTGGCAGACTGCTTCCTTATGAGCTTTTCCTCCGCTTTCAGCGCTATCTGATAAGCTTCCTCTACTGTTTTAGGAGACAGCAGGCTTATTTCATCCTGAATGTCCATTCTGAGGCCATTCATATATCTAGCCACCTTCTCATCTGTGTCTTGGGCTTCTCCAACTCTTATACTCACTTTATAAAACTCTTATGTATACTCTTTTACTGTTAAATCTCTCTGTCTAAGATTTTGCATTTGTCTAAACAATGTTTGCTGATAATTACTTGGCAAGAAATTACCTCTTAACTTTGCTACCATTCGGCTCCAGTTCTTGATTGGATGCTTACCAAGTCTCTTCCTTTCCGCCTGCACACCATCCCACCAGAGTGTTGCATGGCCTTTTAACTTAGTAACAACAAACTTTACTTTCTTCTCATCCTCTGTTTCTTCGTAATCAAAGAATTTCTGCATGCTGTTGATCTAGTCGATTAATTCTTCTGGATTCAATCCTCCTTGATATACTGGTACTAATTGGTTCCATGGCCTGGCTGTGGATTTTAACACTGACTGAAAGAATCTCATCTCAGGAGTAACCTGTACAACTTCCTCTTCTTCAGCAGCTTCAACTTCAGGCTCACTGATATCTCCATCATCTATATTTCTATCCGAAGTTAAAGCATCCACTCTAGCGCGCAGCTCTTCCACTGTTTCCAATAGTTCAGCATTTGCAGCAGGTCGTCCTCTTCCACCACGTCCTCGTCCTCTTCCAACTCTGAATGCCATCCTTCTTTTGCTCCTGAGATTCAATTCAATGTCAGTTGTGGGCTCTGATACCACTAATGATGGCGGGGGTGCAGGCGTTAGGGACAGTCTCCCTAATCTGCCAATAAGTTCTTCAACGTCTTCGTCAATTTCCTTTTCTTCAGGCCTGAGCACATCAGTCATCAAACTTATATTTCAGTTCACAAAAGACCCACCGTTGAGTCTTACCGTCAAACCGTGGCTTTTGACGGAATTCTTAAAAGAGATTCCCCATTGGAGCTTATGCGCACAACATATATATATTCACTTAATACATATATATCCACGACACGTTTATTATCAACAAAGGCTCGAGTATATATATTATAAATGACCTTACCAAAGACAAGGAGCGTATGAAGATGTCACCACGGTATTAATATATCGCACTAGTGATGCGCTGGCTTTAGTTATGGATGAAGGCTCTTATATCATGGACCGAAGCCCACGTATATATATATATCTCCGCTTGCTGTAATTTAAAGTCGAAATACATATATAAGTCGCAATTTCTATCTCCGCTCTTTATGTTTGGTCCATTACACATATATAATTCGGCGATCGCTCCAACAATGGTTCTCAACGGACCCGACGCGCTATTATATAGCCTTAATACATCGCTAGTTCCGCTTGTCGCTGGTCGGTTTAATTGACAAGTTCTCTACCTCCGAATTGTGGACTCAGCGACAAATATATGTTGTAGTTCATATCAATTCGCTAAATCCGGAATTCGCTTTATTCAAGCTATGCTCTGTTCGGACCAGAATGCGTTGGAAATACAGTTCAACAAGCTTCTCGACCATGCTATGTCTCGCTCGGATGGAAGGCTTTATGAGCCGTATGCAATTCAACGAACAGTGAAATAAATTTCACTTCAATACTAAAATCTCTTGCCGATATGGTGCTGCGCATTCGCTCCTTAAGGAAACTATAAGCGCTCCGGCTACCTCAAGAAGATACATACGCCATAGTAACTAAGAATCAAGCAGTATCGCTGTGAGTGAAAGGAAAAGAGCATTCATTTATTAATAGACAGTATTGTCGTATAAAAATCAGAGTCGTTCAACAGTATTAAGACGCCATAAAAATAACTATGCAAGCAACCACAGAGTCATTAAATTAGAGACATCGAGAGAACAAAATTCCCACAGTGAAACTAAGGCACTCGCCCCTCTCCTTTGTCTGATGAGAGCTTTGCTGCCATTTTATTTATAATTAAGGATAGGCCCTCTCGTCCTTATCCAATACAAGAAAAGCATGCTTTACAGGTGATTTAAAGCTTGAAAGCTCTGTTACAATTAGCATGATTTATTGCTAGATTTATTCTAATTTTAACTAAGAAAACATAGAAATTGCAGGCTAAAGGACCCCACTCCCTTGCCTGTAAATTTTTTTTTGGATTTTTGGAATAATTTGGAAGATTCTTCCACTCTGAGTCACATGCTCCCACATCAGCTACACCCCTTAAGGTGCACTCTAGCTTGTTGGAACAACTGATCTATCGATTGGATGTCCACTAAAAATCTTTCCGTATCAGTTGTAACACGTGGTATAGACCCTCTAAGGAGAACGTATACTTTATCACTAGCCTATCTAAGAGAGGGGAGGATTTCTTCCAGTTCCTTGATGTCCCCCATGGTGTTGTAGAAGAGATTCAACTTGCCTAGTCTCAGAGATATGTTGGGGATCATGTAGTGTGTGCAACAAATTTTCAGGTGTCTAGTGGACAACTAAGGGTTGCTTCTTTTGGTGCACAGGAGGTTATGTGTCTTTCACTATTAATGAGTACCATTTCACACTATACTAGTGATGGGAAATGAATTAGCTTCCCTCTTTTGTTTCATGTCGATTATTTGGTGCAAATCCCACGTTGTATCAAATGGTTTGCCCTTTTTTTGCGGCAGTTTTATAGGGCTTTAGATAGATGTTGTGCTATGATACATGGGAGGGAGAACTTCCCTTTCACTTTAGATCTTTTCTGTTTATTTTTTGAGAGGTTTCCAAAGACGAAGCCTACTTTGGACTGTCACCCTCCTAGGCCGATGACTGAGGTGCAAATGTGTATGTGGTGCGAGATTATGCCCAAGAAGGGCCTGCTAGAGTATTCGAATAGGATTTTTGCTAAGGCACTGGGGCTGCTGGCCATTGCGCATGGCCACATGTTTGTCTTGGTGTCGTGTATGTACGCGAGGATTGGTTGGAGACAATGTCCCAACATCCTCTTTTCATCGAGTGAGCCTATAATATTAGTGTTTTCTTTAAATTAATCTAGTTTCATTTTGTTGTCTTAATTAATTAGAATAAAATTTATTCTAACACATTCTTTAACTTGTTTTATTAAATTGTTTAATGAAATTCTCTAATTATTGTTGTGTACTATATATATTGTAAACATCTGCAGTTTTGTTGGGGACATGCCTCCTCCCCCACCGAAGGGATATCCAGAGATGGGTGAGGCCCTAGAGGGTGAGGCACATCCTCAGATGCAGAGGGGTGCGGGCATGCACGTGCATAAGGATGGTGTTAGATTCCAGATGGAGTACTGCTACCGTCTCTCTATACTTTTGGTTAATGAGGGAGTCTGCCCTATGAGGGCTCGAGACATCAAGGTAGATCCTAGGATCCTGGAGCTCTTGAGGGATTGTCTGCATGATATCATGAGTCTTATGAGTCATATCGTCGAAGTTACTAGGATACTAGCAGCAAGGAGGTATGTGCATGCAACATATATGTCACATTGAGTATTCACCCAGTGCTAATCCATAGATCATGATGAGAAGGGTGGTGATGGCACTTTTGGTAGTACTACCCCATTGGATCATGGTCAGGGTGTTGGTGATCCTTCTGGTAGTACTCCACGTACTGATCATTCACGTTATGATCACCTAGTTTTGGCAACGATGCCTCATGTTTCCCATGATAGAGCAGACCAACCACCTTTGCCTCCACCTCATAGTTTGACTATTGAGGCAGTACTTAACCATCCATCGTCTTCTGCTACATACCAAGCTGCCACTACTACGTCTATTGTTTCAAATATTTTATAGTAGTTATTTGAATATATATATATATATATGGTGCATTTTTTTTGTTCATGTTTATGTACTTAATTTATATGTTGGTGTTGATGTGTATATTCTTAGGCCATGTTAGATATGTTCATTTAATGTGCTTGCAGATAGATGTGTATGTGATAGCAATTATTTGACATGATATGTATATTTGAGGATGTGTGTGGTGACGATGTTAAATTACAATGCTTGTGTTTTGTTAGATGTGATCACAATGATGATGCCCTGTTAAATTATTAGATTTGTGTGCTAGCTAATGACATTTATATGTGCTAGAGGTGTATATAGTTAGATGATGTTAGCGAATTTAAATGTTCATTTTAGATTATGTTTATGTTTGTTAGATGGTTATCATAATGATGTTTATTTTTATGAAAAAATATTTATTATATATTATGTATTGGTGAAGTTATATCAAAATTTTATATATGAAATTACATGCAAAATGACTTAAAAAAATGCAAAGATATTTTTATAAATTACAAAGTTTAACATGGTTGAAACTATAATTGTACAATTACCATAAATAATTCTTTATTTCTTATATAGTTCATACATATTCATTCTAACCTAAATAGTAAAATATTTCAATACTCATAAGAAAAAAATAATTAAAGATAAAATAATTTAGTTAGTTCTTAATAAGACTAAAATGTGCAACTGATTCAATTTTTAATATAAAATATTATTAATAATAAATTATTCAAAATTACAATTTAAACAATGAAAAAGTACCCTATGGTCGATCTATATATAGAGATAAAAAACCACTATAGATTCATCTTAATCACATATTTATGCAACACTAAAAGATATTAAATCTTTTGACATGTACATCTTTTTTCAAGTTTTGCATTTTAAAAAGAGATTTTCATATAATGAGATTCAATCCCTCTCAGCTCTTCGTAGATCTGTTGTTAAGATGTATCTATATTGGTTTATAAAATTCAATCTATTGTTAAATTTGAAAAATTTAAGTCAATTTTTTTTATAATTAATTTAGATTTAATATAACTTAAAAAGTTCTATTTTAATAAAATTTAATTTATCACTAAAGTTATGAGAGTTTCAAGCAATTTAAATTTAATATTTATAACAACTCTTACCAATTTAAATTAGAAATTTCTCTCTAAAGTTGAGGATCAAGAAATGTAAAATAAGGCTTATGAATTTACTTCTAGTTGGGGATTTGCTCTACTACAAGTTCTCCCTTAAAAAGGCAAGTGAATTTTTTTCTAGTAATAAAGATATAACATTTTGGTGCTATTTTGGTTCTTTATTTGCTATTGTGTTTTAAATTGATCTTTTTTTTAATAATAAATATGAGTTAAATAATACAAAAATCATAATATATTAGATTTAACTTTTTGAAAAATATTATATTTGATTATTTTTTAATGAACAACTCAAGAAATATTATTTTTTCCACATACTTATTACAAGATAGTCACTAAAATTCATGTTTTCACATTTCTCTAGCTAATATTACATCATGTTTACAATGATAAAGACATATCTATTTTATATAATTTACTTATAAATACATAAAAATAGATATTTATTTTACATAATCTAAATAGGAAAGAAAAATGCATCACCAAGTCTATTAGAGAGTCAAACAAATGACTCTTAATCTCCATCACATTATTTATCATATAATTCTTAGCCACAAAATATTTATTAATTCAACATTTATTTATAATTACCATTTAAAAGAAAAGTCAAAACTCTTCCATTATCCATGATGAAAAATTAAAACCTCTCATGCATCCATGCAAAATCTATTTGGTTTTCTTATAAAAAGACGTAATCAACATTTTATACATGCATAAGAACTCCTTTTAGTTTACATAATGTTGCAAGAACTGGAATTTATATATAGTAAACATGACTTTACCTCTCATGTCAAGAATTTAATCTGACATATTAATACACAATTTTTTCATTGTTAAAGTCCTCATAGATTTATCACTACATGATTTATATTGATTTTGATATAAGTTTGAATAAAAAACATGTGAATTGATTAATAAATCAATAAATATCTAAATCTAGTATAAATCTTCAATGTTGTTTCTAAATTCCCTAATTTATCATTTTTGTTGTATTCTTTTCATTTTCTTATTTGAGAAGGATTGTCACCTTGAATCCTTATTATCATAGATAGTGTACAATGTGTTTTAAACTGCATTTATACATTAGAAGGAATTTTAGCCTAAAAGTGCCCATGAAATTTTCACGTACATAATATGTAAACCAATCAAAATCCTTTAAATTTAGAAAGAAGTACATGTAAATATTTTGGAGGGAAAATAAAGAAAACTACTTTTTTTAATTGTATTTTTTGTTTATCTCCTTATAGGTTTACTCAAATATTAAGGGTAGACACTTATTGGATGCAAATTTAACTTCTGCATCCAACGAGTAGCCATTATGCATACTTTTCAGAACACCCACATTGATAAAAATTGGAAATACATTAAAAAAATGTGTTGAACACACTTTTTTAATGTATCTGTAGTTTTTATTAATGTGGGTGTTCTCAAAAGTATGCATAATGAGTATTCATTGGATACATAATTTAAGTTTGCATCCAACGAGTGTCTACACTTTGAGTAAACCTATGAGGAGTTAAGCTAAAAATACAATACAAAAACAAAGTTTTCTTATTTTCCCTCCAAAATTCGTAACTCTTATTTTATTATTTTCCTATTATTTTATTATTTTTCTTTAGGAGGCCACTTTTAGGCTGAAATTTTCTCTAAAATTCATGGAGATATGTTGCATAGTGAAAATAAGAGAGGTTATTTTACTATATCAGAAAATTTTGATGATGGTTGCAATAGGCCTTTTAGTACACATATATAACACATATATGATTTTCCTTCTCCGTTTTCTATGCCTTTGTGAGTTATTTTAGATTGATACTCACAATGTCATTTGAGAAAGGAGATAATATGAATATATTTAGATTGATATCTTAATAAAATATAGTTATAAATTGATAACTCATGCTTAGAATTACAATCTTTTGATCCATCCTGATGTTTATCCAAAGCCTATAGAAGAAGTCTACTGTAAATTAGATTTAAACAAATTAAACAAATATGTTAAAATTTTATTTTTTAAATTATAAATTACACAATTGGAAATACTTAGTTTTAAGTGTAAAAATGTTTCCACTGCAAAAAAACGTGTAAAAACGTTTGTGAATCTTACCAATTATATAAAATGCCAACAAGACGAATAAAAAACAATATAATTAGTGAAATAAAGAAAACAAAAACATACAAAAATAGTATAAATGATGAAATAACACAAGTACATATCACTCTCTGTTGTCATCACCCTGATTATCTTCCTCGCTTGGCATGATAACACTATTTTTCTCAAAAATATGTTTTGATCTAGGGTCGTGTCTTAATATGAACCATCAATCCCTATCCAACACATCTAGGTAAAAAAAAACCTAGTTGCAGTGTTTGGGGAAAACATAAGGCTCCCTAGCTTCATACCACATCTTTCTAAAGTTGATAGATATCAACCCACTATCACGATCTTCCTTTACATTATTTTGATCAAAGGTGTCCCACCATGCACCTAAAAATAACAAATTGGAATGAAGATAAGTCCACTTGAATGTTCTCTTGTATCTTTCCAACGTAACCTAACGTCCCATGTATTAGGTTTTGATTGTGGTGGCTAGCATGACTAGATTGCTCGAACTCGACTTCCACTCCATAGTCTTGTGTCATGCATCCATCATCGACATCCTCCGTGAGAAAATGATGTCCATATGCCCACATAGATGGGAACAAATGCACCTATAAAAAAGTGTAAAAATCACAATGTCATGTGTATAATAGCTCAAACATAATTAAAATATAGAGTATACATGCTACAATTCAAAGGTGCATTATGAAATTAAAAATGTACAGAAACAGATTATTATTGCACTCAATCCCTATGTTTAGCACATCCTCTTCAAAACCAGGTAACGACTAAATGCACCGTATTTCTCTCTAACTTGATCAAAACCCCAACTATTAGGGCATGTAATTGGCATATTTTCTTTTAAATGATCATGATAAGGCAGACTTCTACGATTCAATTATATGAATTCTTTCCTATCACTATCCCATTTCCTCCTCTTATGTTCGTACAATGCAACTCATGAATGTGTCGCTTCCGAATTGTAAAGAATGATTTTGTTGATGACTTCAATTTATGAATTCGTTGATGAAATCAAACCAACATATATAGTACATATGAGATCAAATATGCATTAATATGAAGTTCAAAGTGAATAGTTACTGTGTAGAAATTTGACAAATGATAAGTCACTTAATCTTTATCATGTGCCCTTTTCCATTCGTTTGGAGAAGTTCCTGTTATCTTTTGTCTTCATCCCTTTCGTCATCCCAAATCATTTCACCTGGTGTGTTTTCGATCTGATTGATGTACTCACTGAGATAATTGAAAGACTCATACGATATGTACTCCTCAGTCATAGACCCCTCGGATTTTTCCCTTTGTCGAATAAAAGCTTTCAACTTCTTCATGTACCTCTCTAATAAGAAGATCCAACAACAAGAAACCACCTCAACTAATTCAATCTCATTTACTAGATGAATTAGGAGATGAACCTAGAAGTCCATGAAAATCGTCAGCAGTTCCTTCTCAAACATACAAACAATCTCTGCTATCTCTTGATGCCATTGTGGAATGCTAGCCATATGAATCTCCTTTGATGCAATCCAACATACAAATGCATATATTTTAGATATGGCACGTCGTAGGTCTTGGGGGAAGTCATGGTTCATACACCCATGCATGAGCAGAGGATAATAAAATTGTAAATTAGATAGTAAATACATAAATTAATTATAAAATATCCCATTGCATGAAAATAATAACAAATAGAAAATCATGTTTTTGACATACATACTCTTAGAAGATTCATATGGTCATGTGATTTCAACCTTGAAAAATGGTCTTCCACATTGAAACAATGTCGTAGTGAATACCCATATAAACAAGGCACCCTCACACCCACTATAAAGTCCTTTGCCGAAGAAAGATCATCTTTCTTTAAAATTCAAGGGACATCGCCTTCCTTGAAAGACCAAGAGGAACCAACCTCTCCTCTAGTTTCTTGTCTTGGCCAATTTTTCTTTTAGTTTTTGAAGAAACAAGTTATCTCCTAACAATCAATGTGTCATTTTTTTTCGATGATATGTGCCTCCATAAAGAAGATGAACCATTTTTAAATATATGCATGGGATATAGTAAATGGTAAATCTTAAGATGCTCCTAATATGGGAGCTCATAAAAGACACATTTCTTTTTCATCCCAATGGGAAGTTTCTCAACATTGGTGTTGAAGAATTATGGATCATCACATAGGATCCCCATTTGATTCAAACATTTCTGTAAACTCCTTCTACTTCTCTCTCTCATATGCTCTAAGCCATGCAACTAGTGTCATTATTGCAGGCCTTTGGTTTCTCTTTAGTTTACCATTGAAAAAAAATGTTGCTCTTCTGTAAGGGTGTTCTTGTGGGAGGAATACCATGGAGTAGTCATACACTAGCTTCTGTAGGTGGTCAAACCACCTAGCCTTTAGAGAAGGTCTACAACATTTACATCCATGATACCCTTTTGTTACAAGACTTGCAAAATTATTGTATACAGGGCATGTTAGTGATCATGAAGATCAAAACAATTGCAACGAATTAAATTAATATGTGAAACAATATTTTTATGTATATAAACAAATCAATAAGCATGTAATTTACCAGAGAAAACTCCTAAACTTAGATAATCATGTATGGTGTACACATATATGCCATACAATGTAAAACTCCTCTCTGTTGAGATGGGTCTTGATACATTGTATACATGTATACCTTCCGATAATTCCTTCAATTAATCTACCAATGCTTGTAAGTGGACATCCATATTCTTCACTTGTCTTCTACTAAGGACTATAAGAGTTAACATAAGATGTTCATGCATCATGGAAACCCATGGGGGGGTATTTTTATTGATCACTACTACATCCCAAATAGAATAGTTGGTGTTTTTAAGGGAATATGGGTTGATGCCATCCATGGTTATGCTAAGTTGTAGACTTCGTGATTCATCCTTGAATTTTTTGGACCATGTATCTTATATATGCTTCATGGCTATTGAATCTGTTGGTATTCACATAACTCCCGACTCACTTCTATGTGACGCATGTTATCCCTGCAACATAGCTAATTCTTTGTAACAAAACAACTTTTGAATCCTTGGGATTATAAGCATGTGCCTCAATATATTACGAGGAGGACCATGTGATTTACCTGTTTTTTTTATTTATGGTACCTTCCATGCCCACATTTTGGACATATCTCTTTGTCTGAATATTCTCCTCCATTTAGAATACAATAATTTAGACATGCATGATATGACATGTACTCAACAACCAACATTTTCAACAACTGATTTTCCTCTTCGTAGCTACCCGAAAATACATTATCATTTGGAAGAACCTTATCTTTGAATAACATGTAGTTGGTGGGAAATATAAATGTAGAATGCCAATATTTAACATTCATAAAATCGACCATTTTTAATGTTGATTATGTGACAAGATTTCTCAAAATATAAGGGACTTGATTAATCATGTCGGCCAATTACCTCAATATTACCAAGAAACATGCATTCAACATGCCAAACTTTTCTTTCAAGTTGTATGATAACATCATTGTCCCCATCTGGGTAGACATTGATTGGCCGTTAGGTCCAAAGAGAGGGGTCGTGGAAGCATATTTCAGGCTTTCGAATAAAATATCAATTATATGAGCATCATCCTTAAACTCATCGTTACAGAATGCATCTAACAACATTACCTCCATAAAATTTGTATCCCATAAGTAATCATCCATAGCAACCTCTATTTGATTGCCTCCATTGCCAACTTGTGATGAAGAACTAATATTGATGTAGTCATTCCTAATTGGTGAATCTGAACATAATGGGAATTGAATAAGTGGTTGATTCAATCATTCTTTGTATGCTTCATCTCCGAGTCTTGCTCTTAATGCAACCTTCTCATCATCCTTATTTCAACTTCCCTTGGCTATTCATTATTAATCATAACAATACCTCATATTAATTACCCCATAGTAATCGTAATAAACCCCTCATACTAATAAACACCTCTAATTTAGTATAACCCCCTTATCTTTTTATTAACCCAATAAACCTCACATATTAATAACAAAACATCTTATTAACTTATGATCTTTCTTTTTAACGGTTATAATAATACATTAAGGAATATTAACATAAAGATTAGCTCTAGGTATTTTGTCATAAGATGATTAATTAAAATTTACCTTTTGAAAATACTTAGATTTTTTACTTAGATAGTTAGTAGATCCCTAATATCTAAATAAATTAAATTAAAACTCTCCTCTCTATTCACATTAATATTATTGCTAGAATTAAAAAAGTATCTAGTATGTTTGATCATTAAATTATAATAGAAAAATGGAGTTAATTTATTATTCACTTTAATATTATTACAATTTGATTGTTAAATTATAAAAGTAATATTGAATTTAATATTAAATTATAATAAGAATAGTTATATTTAGCTTTATTAAATAAATGATTTACATTATATGAACAAAAATTTACCATTATAAAATAAAAATAAAATAATTGAAATATTCATTAAATAACCTATTTCTCCTTTTTAGGTCAAGGTGCTAGTCGGCTCTCTTCTCTCTTTTTCTCATCCTTCTCCTATTTATCTTTCCATTTCTCTTCTCTTCTCTCCAGGTTTTTCCTGATGATGGGTCATGATATTGACTCGAAATGTCGAAAACTCAAAATGAATACTATGGAAGTTCCGAATTCTCATAATCAAAATCCTCACCACAGAAATATCCAAACTCTAATTGTAGTGAGATGCAACGGAAGATGGTAGGTGGGTTGCTCCACTAGAGTCATAATTTAAAAAACTATTGAACATTAGTACATTAATGATATTAGTAAGCACAATACAATTGGTTTGTTGAAATTACATTATACCAAACAATTATTATCATCATTGACCCAGAATTGCAGCTGGAAGATGACATGTTCCAATTGGCAGGGTGAAGTGGCTATCCATTTTCATCTACCAACTGCTTGTGATATGCTGCTCTTGATAAGAGCTTCAAACATTTTTGAAATAGTGAAATATTTTTTGTATATGAACTTGATTCTGAATCAATATCTTGCAAATTTGGATACATTTTTATTCAAATTGACTTGGATAGAAATAAATAAATTCAATTAGATAATCAAAATATAAATAAAATATGAACTTATTGGAGATGGAAATGGAGAACTCCGTGAAGGAATTTGAGCAATATGGAATGAGTTGGAATTTGAAGAATTGACCATTTGATATTATGATATTTTCTCCCTGCATTTGAGCAAAATCAACAATAATTTTTTGTGTACATACCTAAAATTAATTTCGAGAACCATATAACCACAATCTGAATTTCAATATAGTTTTCAAACCATTTTTCAAGAATAAGGCGACTTTAAATGAAAAATGTATACTATGAACTACTTTAACTCACGTGGATGTGTCTTAAAGGATAATTTGAGATAAATATGACATTTTATGTGAAAATATAATTTCAGGTATATTTTAAACCCTAATGGTGCACTTATCAAAACTAAGAACATCGATGCATTTAAATACTAAAAGCATTGATGCATTAAAATATCAACTCTACTAATTTATGGGATTTCGAAAATAAAAAAAGAATTCTATCATATCGATGCTCTTATAAAACCAATGTACTCACACATTTAAATAAAAACCACACTGATCCATCAAAATAATAAACGCACATGTTTTCGGGATTTCGAGAATTAAAAAAAGGAATTCTATCATATCAGTACTCTTATGAAAATAACGACACCAATGCATTTAAATAAAAACTGCACCAATGCGTTAAAGTAATAACCACACTGGTTTCTGAGATTTCGAAAATAAAAAATTATTCTATCATATAGGTGTTTTTTTAAAACAATCAACACCAATGTGTTTAAATCAAAACAACACCGATCCACACATGTTTCTAGGATTTCAAAAATAAAAAGGAATTCTATCATGTTGGTGCTTTTATAACAAATATTGCATCGATGCATTTAAATAAAAAAACACACCGTTACGTTAAAATAATAACCACACTGTTTCCAAGATTTCAAAAATAAAAAAATGAATTCTATCATACTGGTGCATTTAAAAAATTTAGCACTCAAATAATTTATAATCAATGCGTGTTACTTCTAAATGCATAGGTGTTGTTTACTATCTAACAAACAAATGTTTGAAAAAAAGTGAAAAAAAAGGTGATTTTTTTTTTCAAATTGAAAAATGAGCTACAATTGATATTTTGAAATCTAATTTCATAAATTCTTTTAAATAGTAATAGGTTATTCACTATTTCATTATTTTTCCTAAAATTTCAAGGGAGAGATTTGCTAGAGAGACATACTAGGAGCACTGTGCGACAACAGAATACATTGGAACAATATAACTATTCAAAAGATCATAAGTTGAAAGGTATGGTGATTCACTCAAAACCCTACATGGTAATTTTTTTATTTTATTTTTGATTTTACTAATATTTTTTATTTTATAATTTCTATTAGGTTTAATTAAAAGAGAGATCGTTTGCAATAGAAACATATTAGGAGCATTGTGGAGCAATAAAATATTTTGGAACCGTAGAAAGATCATAATTTGAAAGGTATGGTGATTCAATCAAAACCCTTCATAGCAAAAATTTTAAATTTTACTGTTAATTGTTTTTAACAATTTTTGTTAGATTTATTCAAAATTCAGAAAAAATAATAATAATAATAATAATAATAATAATAATATTTTAAAAACCCTACATAATAAAAATTTTACTATTGATTTTACTAGTAAATATTTTTACAATCTTTGTTCCTATTTAGATTTAATTGAAATTTAGAAAGAAAGAAAAAAACAAAAAACAAAAAATTCAATACTTACCTTAAACCCTTGCTTCTTCTTGTTTATGTGACTACCAAATTTCACCTTAGGGTTTAACTCCCTTTACCACTTCACAGTTAGGGTTTTGCATTTTAGGCATTTTAGATTTAATGGGTTTGTGTATTTTTCCATGTAAAGTAGGGGACCACTTATTGAATCAGATCCAAACCCCGTCGACCCTATCCATGTTTTTTAAAAATGACGTTTCTTTATCGTACACCCTGTGTAATACAATGCACCAACGATGACGGTGATTTTATAGTTACATATCACACTGAATCATGTCGACGCTTTCTGTTGAAAAAAATGTCGTCTATTTATCGGTGCACCATGTGTAATACAACACATTAGTGATGGTTGTGCTTTTATCGTTACATATCACACTGAATGTTGTTGATCCTGGCCATTTAAAAAAAAAGCATTTATTTATCGGTGCACCCTGTGTAATATAAGGTATCGACATGCCTATGCCAAATAACACCATCAAGTGTCTTGTATTTAATTTTTTATGTTTTCATTTTTTGCTGTGATGGTAGTGATTTTATCGTTATAAATTGCCCAACATAAATTAAAGTTATTTAAAAATAATAATTTTCACTATCGGTGTTCAAAAATTAAAATCTCGATGCGTTTTTTGTAAATCCTTTACAAAATTAATATGTTTGAACTATATGTATATTTATCTAATATGTACTGGTTAGTGTGTGTCATGCAGAACCACAAAATGAGGAAGGTTGATAATATTATTTCTAATCTAAGTGCAACAGAGTGTAAAGACGTGATAGAGAAATTGCAAAAGGATGAATTAGGTGAATACAAAATACTATTAAATATGAGTGTTTTTTTTCCATTAATAATATACTTAAGAATATTAGATAGCATGTTTCAAATAATCTATTAATTCATATATGTTCAATTTTCTAGAGGAAGCAAAAACGATGGAAAATATCAATGTCGTTATAAGAAAAGAAAAAAGATAGAACATGTAAATGAGGATGAATTGGTATTTAACTCATTTGGAGTGGTGTTGAAGGTTAATGAAAGCATTTTCTTTTTACAAAACTATGAGGGATATAGTGGAACAAATGTATAGACGTACTTTCCATTTACAATACAAAAATCAATCCAATGATTCCAAGAACCAAATTATATCTAAACTATAGGAAGTGTTTCCAAAGTAATGGTCACTTAGGCCTGTCAAACTTGCAATAACAAAAACATACAACAACAAAAATGAATAATTCAAAAGGTAATATTCCTAATTAAAATTATTTTCTAGAATTATATGTATATATTACTACAAACCATTCATTTATTAATATCAATTTTGTTATATTTATTTTTCATATATCAATAAGCAAAAATAGTTTATTACTTTTTTAGGAAGATTATAAAAATCCTAAAGGGTCAACGAACTGATATACGAAACATGCCAGTAGGAATGTCCAAAAATGTACAAGGAGATGGTTAAAGAAATAGACATAATTGCATCACAAGAGAAGAAATTTCAACAACAATGTCCTTCAAATGTATGCAATCATTGACTTTATACTTATAAACAAATAATTTAACATTAAATATTAATTTTCAAGTATTTCGTTGCAAAAAATCAAACAAAATTGAACTCATTCAGCACATAAAATAAGACAACAAGGAAGAAAAGGGTTGAAATCAAAATTTGTGAGTAATTGTTAATATTTCCTTATAAAAACTAAAGGTTTCATTTTTGTATATTTTGAATTGTTTTACAACAACCATCTTTGAATGTCTTCAAATATGTGCTAACATGCAAAGAAGAACCATCATAAGAATTGATTGACATCGGGTTAAATATGGGTTGTGAGTATATGTTGGCATATAAAAAATTAATTGTGGAATTTGTAAGTATCTATGTTGTTTTACTTTTCTAAGTTTATAATCGATAGAACAAAAAAATGTTTATATTAAATATATGATTTATAATAGGGTATAAAATTTGCAGGAAACAAAGTATGGAACTATGCTAACAGAAGAGTTATTGCAACAAGGCATGAGACTTGGTTTTGAAACCATGTGTATATTTCATGAGTCACTTCTTACTATGGTACATTACTATTTGATTTAAATTGATGTATATTATTTATTTCAATTTTCGTTATTCTCACCAATGATACACTCATTACATTTTATTTTTATGTTTTCAGATGGATCATGTTCAATAAGACGAAAATGATCGATGCAATGGACAAAAACATTCATCCAAATAACCGAAGTCATGGAAGTAGCTCGAGCACTAACAACAGTTTCAACAAAGAATGACAATCTATTTGGATATCAATGCATGCCGTTGCATTTTTTGAATATTTTTCTGTGAAAATCAGACAATTTGTTTAATGTAACGGGCATAATGTCCTAATTGAAAGACAAGGTGTTACCAATAATTATCCTATTTTATATGAAAAAGAGTCTCTTATTCATATATAATAAAATACGGTTTAGTTTATTCTATTGCATTGTCAAATGTCGCTATGAAATGTTACAACACTAATTAAATATACGGATGATTAAATATTATAATGAAGAGATGAAAAATCTGATGATATAAGAAATTAATTCAAACATCATATACAAAATTTACTAATCAAAATTTAATTTATATGAATACTGTTATAAAATATATGTTCGATTTTTCGATGAATAACGGATTTATAAAATCATAATAATTGCATTGTCTCAAGTCGGTGTTTCTAAAAAAGAGAAAATATCATACAAAATATCAGTGTGTTTGTAAAATAAACATGGACCGGTGCATTATTTTATCTAAAATCACAGTTACGACAAGATTTTTTGCATGACTGGTGCCTTTTCTAAAAACTACAACACTCGGGTTTTCGAAAAAATGTAAGCACAAGGGCATTGAATTCTTGAAGCACCGGTGTTATTTTTATTTAATGTCTTGGTGCATTGCAATTCTTAAAGCACTAGTGCTTTCATAGAACTAATTCTCCGATGCTACAAAATATTGTCTCTAGCCCTAGTGCATTATTCAAATTAACAACACTGATTGTTTTATATTATTAGCACACTAACGCTTTTATACGAATCATAAGCACCAACATTGTGCGTTTAAATAAAAACACCAGGTCTACAATATTTTTTTGCCTGCCCTAGTGTCATTCCTGAAAAGTATGACCTAACGCGTTTGTTTAATATATACACACCAAGGCGATATACATTTTAGGCACCAATGTTCTTTGCATTCAATGCCCCGATGATTTTATTTAGCTATACAATCCTAGTGCTTTTATAGATTTAGCGCATGAGTGTTATTTTTCCATTAAGTGCACCATTAAATTTTTTTTTTTCTAAAACCTTTGGCCACACAATTTTTTTAGTTGTGATGAAGTTCCATTATCATCTCCGCTAAAACATCCACTATTGTCAATAAATGTTGTAGAGAAGGTTTTTCTCACAATTTTTTAGCAATTGTATAACACTAAAAACCTCCATTATAACCTTCGCTAGAAGATATTTTCCTTATAGTGAACACATTTCATTGCACAAACTTATTTTGTGCACGGGTTGTCCCTCATACATCAATCCATAGGATCACCACATCGCACAAAAGTTTTTAATACAAAGTCATGCATTTTTCTTACTAGTATTGAAGTTTCTCTCTGCATTAGATCAAATGCAATGTGGATCGATCCTCATAACTTCAAATCGACTTGTTACATTTGTGGCATCATCAAACCTGGAAGAATTATGCCCATGCTGTAGAAATTCCTTGTACATTCAAACTGCAACTTGTAATATGATAAAACAATTGACTTGAATCTACTCTACTCATCAATAGAAACAATAAATAATCGATGAAATCACGAAGCATATAAGAGAAAGAATTCAATCACACATAACAAAATGATTTTCTGGGGAAAACCACAACTAAAAACCCCTGCTCTATATATATATATATATATATATATATATATATATATATATATATATATTGCATTAGTCAAAGAATTTGGATGAATACAGAATGCTCTACTCAACCTTGAACTCAACATACACACATATTTTTTATCCTCTACCAAACTGGCTGCTTTTGGCCCATACTTAGCCAAATTTCCAAGCCTCCAAGCTCTTAATTCCTTACATTGTTCCTCAAGGAATTAGCCCCTATTTAATGGAGAAATTACTCAATTATGAATTGCGCAATCCTCATAAGCCTTCCTCTGACTGCATGCACTATCAGTTTAATTTGGATTATTTTACAACTGATAGTATATTGTCCCTGAATTCCAATCTCAAATGGGTCTTTCTTTGATGTAACATGCATGAGTTAATTATGAGTGAATCTTCAGTTTACTGGTTGATCACTATAGGAAGCACACACTGCACTTCAAGTAGCACCCCACTCTTCGACAGAAAACACCACGCTGTACATCAGGAAACACCACACTCAACTGCAGGTAGTACCCCACTACTGTAGGTTGCACCCCACTACTGCAGGCAACACCCCACTACTCCAAGTTGCACCCCGCTACTATAGGTTGTGCCCCACTACTACAGACATCACCCCAATACTATAGGTTGCACCCCACTATTGGAACTCCCACTAATTCCTCCATTAGTTGGAACTAGTTTAACTAAATTTAACTCAAATAGTCGGATATAAATAATTACAACTCAAAATAAACGCAACTAGTGCTCCTAGTTGTAGGAGGTGCTCTACATGAATCTAATTAGTCTCTCAACTCGAATTAACTGAACCAACTAATTCAAATTAACTTAGTTAACTATTAAAAGTTGTCATGAGACGCGGAGTTACAATTTTATTTCCAATTTAATTCAAGAACAAATTAAATTAGGATCTTTCATAATACTATTTTTAACATTTCTTGTTTTATTTTCAACACATGCAAAACTAGAGCTCATTTGAATCAAAAGATATTTAGCGTTATAACCCTTTTCTACATTCAACTGATCGTTATTATTTATGGAAAAATTATAATCGTTATTCGGAAGGGTGAAACTCTATTTATGCTCACTTGGATCACAATCCCACTCAGATAACCTGCGACTCAGTGCAAAACACGCAACATACTTTTCTTGCCAAACTCAACGATATAGTCACAAAGCTCAAAGTCTATTACTTGATTATGTTAAAAGGTTATGATGAAGCTTCGACTATTTTCAATTTGATATATCATAGTCCAAGAGTACCAACCACACTTGTTCAAATTTCACGAACTGACTCGAGCTTCTCCATTTCCTTAGTAAATAGAAAACGTTGTTTACAGAAATTTGAACACACAAAATAATGCAAAGCATCAATCCAAGCTCGTCTTTGGCATTCCAATGATTTGGTGAATTCTTTAGCTTTTGATTGCACTGTATGTGTGAAACCATATTCACTCCACGTCATACAATTGACTTGGCCACAAAAATAAATAATTTCAACACTACGCAAGTAGCCTCAGAAGAACCTCAAAAGAATAGGCTGAATATCCTTCCTCAATGAATAACCAACCCCCCATAGAATTTTTTTTTAGAAAAATTAGCCCTAACCACTGCTCAAAAGTTCAACCACCTTGAGATATTTCATTGCTCCACACAGATGTAAAAGAAACACATAGTTTGATTTCTTTAGATCATCTCATTGATGCTCCTTATAGAGGGAAAAGGTACCATATATATATGACGAGGTGGTCTTTAAGAGGGAGGTTGACTTGGCTTTTTGGAGGGAGAATATTCAAATTTTGAATTAATTTTGAGCCACAAATCCCACACTCAATGAGGTCGACTTGATCAAGGCCTTTGAAAATATTTTTAATTTCCAATTATGAATTATTTCGGATTTGACATGCGTTTTCAACATATACTTGAAAATTCAAGACCATAATCTGTGAATTTAGGCCAAAAACAATCTTGCCACATCATCTAGATTTTGGGGATTTTGACCACATGAAGGGGGAACCAACTTTGATTGGGAATATCTATCAAATCATGAGAAGCGTTGTGACGAGCAACGTACAAATGAAATCATCATGACGAGAAACATCTTCTTATGATATTTTCTCTTACAATTTCACTGATCTTCTTAGCCAAAATCTTCATCAAATGCAAGTACACTACAGGGGCTAGCTATCTTCAAGGACTTCTTGTCCATTTGGGCTTCCAATTGATGCAACCTACGACATATATTAAGAGTGTTCAAAGATCGATGTTTTCAACGATGACAACACCATTCAACATGAAGAGCCACCCTAGATATTTTTGAATGCAATATGCTAAGAAAGATGGTTAATAATCTAAGCAAAGGGTCTCAATCTGTTTCTTTGAACTACATGATGTCAACAAATTTTGCTCAAATGGAATTCAAGGAGGAAGAGACAGTTCACTAGGTGATAGAGGATATTGATCTTGGAAAATATTTTCCTTCCAATATTACTCTAGAAGAAGCCAACAATGACCATGTGTTTTTCTAAATTTTAATGTTTTTAAAATCATTGGAATATTATGTGTTTTTTCACACTATATAGTTGTAAAATGTTTTGGTGTGTTTTCACTCTAAACTTTCCCAACTTCCTTTTTAGCATATAAAGAATTACCTATTTTACTTGGGAACTTAAGTGTAATATATTTTCTTACTTTTTAAACTTATTGCAACTTTTATAATACAAATTCCATATATATATATATATATATATGCTAAAATTTCTATTATGTAAAGAAAATATCGAAAATTCAAGCCTTGCTTTTCAGTGGTTTGCCACAGGGAAACCATACTACTGACAAAAAAAAAGGAATCAGTAGTAAAATAAGTCTTAAGTGTCAGGTTAGGAGTCATAAGTTGACATAGTACCTTGCATTATAAAACAATAAATAAAGTAGGGCTAAGAAATTTTACAAAAGGCTTGATATGTAGGATTTTCAGTCTATAGCAACTATGCCTAGCTAAACATAAAGATCAATGTAATTGAATATCTAAATCCATAAAAACTAAGGAGAACCTAAGGTATCCACCTTAATGGGGACTAAGATGTTCCTTGCTGCCACCACCAGGACTAGGACTAGAAACCAACTACTTTTCTATAACTTGAGACTGGGCCTCATCTCCTTTTTCTCTAGAATAACATTGTCTATCATATGCATAATTTCTTCTTTTGCTTCATTTCTATCCATGATGACTTTCCCCAACAACATTTTTATTTTCCAATGGAGGTCAATAGTGAATGGATATTTGTCTTCCCCAAGTATGTCTCGGGTTGGGAACCTAGTTTGAAATGTCTACCATGACATGTGAATCTGATGTTCAATCCCTATCAATTACTACCGCTTCTTCCAACTGTCTTAATTCTTCACGAATAAATTTGGGTATTTATTCAGCATACACCCACACCAAAGCCTCAACATGAAGACTAGTGTGTGAGATTTATGGTCCCCTACGACTACTACTTCCCCTATGGACTCATGGACATTGACGAACCATTGTGTTAAGCACACAAAACTAGGATGAAGACGAATAGAGAGAAGAAGAATGTTGTTGCAAAAAGAGGAGTAGTGACTAGAGAGAAGGAGAGTGCCCCCCTCTATTCGTTGTAAGATAAGTCGAAGAGAGGCACCAGTCAAGGTTGGAAAATAGAGACAATGGGAAACAAAACAACAATTTGGAGAAGGGAAACCATATGGACATCATGTTCCGAAACATAAATAACCCATACATGCAATGGAGCTAGATAAAAATGATGGTGAGCTAGTGGAAGCGCTTAGGAAATGATGGAGGGGGCATGATGGCCATCATCTCCTGCACATACCGAGGTATGGACATAATTAATAGTCAATGAGCCAAACAAGAGCTAAACATGCACCACCTACCTACATTAATTTCCAGATCAAACTACGTTATGTGTAATTTACACACATATCACTTGATGTGATTATGCAAAGTGGCCATACCAAAATTGCTTCTTTATTCATCCATTCCAAAATTGAAAATCTAAAAAAAATAAATAAAAATTTAACAATCAAATTTAAATAATAAATCATTAAGTCAAAAATAAAATATTGATAAACAATTAGCATTTCAAAAATAAATCAATGAGAGCCTATTAGAATTTTTGGCAGAAAATTCATTTAACAAACTCTGTTGTAGCCTTAATATTTATTTCACACTTTGTATATTCGAGTTCTGCATCATCTTTTGAAAATCTAAATATTTAATGTTTAATGTTTAAGATTGTGTAAAGTTTTGACTCTTATGGTTTCATTCTATCTTGCCGGGTGAAAGATGTCTTTTGCCTCGTGGAAGATGCCTTTTACAGCGGGAATGAGAGATGTTATATATGAAAGAGATGTTTTATTTACAAGTTTAGATTTATGTGAGATTATATTATTATTATTATTATTATTTTAAAGAGATGTTTTATTTACAAGTTTAGATTTATGTGAGATTATATTATTATTATTATTATTATTATTATTTTAAAGAGATGAGATTGATGTAGATTTTATTAGTGTAAATAAATATTAATTTGGAGATGTAATTTTTTTGAATTTTTTTTAATAAATAATTTTTTTTATTTTTCAAATAAATAAATAATATTTAATTTGATAAAATAGAAAGATGAATATTATCATGAAAATAGAAAGATAAACAATGTTATAATAAATAAATTTATATTTAACCATTCCTTTTTGAAAATTAACATTAATGGGTGCATTAGTTTGAACGAAAATTTTAAATATTCCAGTAATTTCACCTAAACTTCCATGAAACATTTCTTCATCCATTTAAAATTTGTTTATATCAAGGCATTTGGAAGTCTGAGAAACTTCAATGAAACTTTTCTTCCTACATTTAAAATGAATTTTTAGCGGGGCATATTTCAAAGGGCTGTAATCATAACCACTCTTCTTAAAAATTCATTATTATTGAATTTTGGATAAATTTATATAAATTATTCAAGTTGAAGTATTATTAATTTTATAATTTACGTTTCCGTTTTGTGTTATGTTTTTGAGAATAGATTTTTATTTCTCATATAAATGTAAAGAACCATATAAATTAAATCAAAATATTATAATAATAAATTTACAAAATATAATACTAAGAATTATTATCATTATATTTTGTAAATTTATTATTATAATATTTTGATTTAATTTATATGGTTATTCACATTGAATTTTCTTTCTAATTTTATAATTTAAGTATTTATTTATATTAAAGTGAGGATAAAAGATTTTTATTGCACATACAAATAACAAGAGCTTTACATGTATTCATCAAATAATAGTTTACATGTATTCATCAAATAATAGTACTTCTTAGAATTTCATTTTATTAGACTTTGATTAAATTTATATAGTTATTCACATTGAAGTTTGTTAATTTTATAGTTTATGTTTTCATTTTATGTTAATCTTTGAAAAGTGAATTTTTATTACACATACAAATGTCAAAAAGTTTTACATGTCAAAAGCTTTACATGTATTAATCAAATAATAGTACAAATATAAATACAATAAGTTTTAAGATAAGAAAACTATCTTAAATCTATAATTTTTTAGTTGAGTAATTATCTCAACCTTACACCAATTTATGAATTATCTTGTTGGAGGGAATTTCTCATGTCTAAATAGTTCCAACAACTTCATAGAAATTAGGAATAAGCTCCTCGTAGAGACTAGAACTATAGCTAATAATGACCAATAATATTAATAAATTAAATATGATCACACATATAGGATAAGTTGGAGTTGCATACTCCAACACTCCCCCTTAAATACCACTTGTCTTAATCTCCATTAGTTCATGATTTCATATACATTTTGTTTGTAGCACACTCTTCATTACAAAGTGAAGATCCTCTTGATCAGTGAAGTCTACCTTTAGTCCAACTTTGTTATTTTACTTTTCACCTTTATAATGCACACATCCAAAATTGATAACATCAATACAAAGAAACATTGACCATCCACTGGAATACATGGGTACCTAACCATTGTAACTGCCAGTTTACTAGGATGTTCCTTTGTGTACATAGTTCATTTGTATTCTTGATGAACTTCCCTTGAATGTAAAACTTCACCTCCCATAGAGCATCTAGCCAACACATGGTCCACTACTCCAAGTGTTAAAGAACTCCCTAACAAAGGCTACTGATGTAGACTAGAAAAACTATCAAGTCATGAGGGAACACACGATAAAGAGGTATGCATGCCTCTCAACATCTTACAATGATATTTCCATTTTCATGTTACATATATACAGGTACAACGCACTCCATCCCATGGAGATACTAGGTACACACCTTTCAAGTACCATCAAAACAAAAAAAAACATGCATATAATGATTTGGATTGGATCATTATATTGTTATTCATCCATCTCAATGCTTTCAGATTGGAAATAGTGGAGGAACTAGCTCTTAGGATCATTTTTACCAGTGGGACCCAGTCTGGTAAAATGGTGTATGAAACCTTCGGGAGCATTTTGAAGCATAAAACGATGTTTTTTGGAAGTAAAACTTTGTTGCTTTATTGCAACACATTTTTTTGATATTCTACACAGAGAGACATTTCCAACGACATAATAATCACGTTAATCAAACTCTGTATGTGAAATTTATACCACTCAGAAGTTGACCTTCCTGTTTTGGCCACCATAATTTGAGGGGATGCCACGTCCGCCCCCATTATTCATGAAAAAGGGGTTAGCCACGTGATTATGATGAAGAATAATCTAGAAGAGTCTATGTTGTAACTCTGTTTAAGAGTTGAGGTAATTAAACCTAACCACTAGTAGGTTGTCGGGCTGTGTTATAACTAGGCCATTAGAAGGAAAGTGGGTTTGACTCTTTCGAGTGCATTTGTTCCATAGATGAGAAAAAATAGCTAAGAGGGATATAATATAGAGCACACAATGAGGATTTGTGCACTACAGTAGCCCATGGGCCATAGGTCATACTTCTTTGTACTCGCAACCATTTTTTATTCAGAGAAAGAGAGCACAACGACGCCACCTTCCAGCTAGGTTTTTCTCTTGAAAGGGTTCCCCATGTCATATCTTGTGTCAAATGTGTTTGTGAGATTTTATTTCATTGTTATCTATTTTTTGCATAGTTTTAATTTTCATGCATACACTATTAACATTAACCTACAAATCCTAAATTCTCTAGAGAAATAAATTTGTAATAGTGTAGATTTTAGATTTTTAAATATAATTTTATCAAATTTGTTGTAACGAACTGTATAGTGGAATATCCACGAAAGTTTACAGATCATATTGGTATTAGAGCGGGTTTCTTTGGGTAAATTGTGGAGATTTGTAGGGGATCTAGATTGGTTGGACCATAAGTCGTAAAACCCTAATCATGGCCAACGAATCTGTGAATAACCATAACAATCCTACGAAGGAGAGGTTTTCGTGGTTGTAACGAAAAGTTGTGGATATAAATCGTAATGTAAATCTCCTCACGATGACCCTGCATAATAGGTTTTGGATATTAAAAGAATGGGGGTTCTAATTCAAAGGACAAATCAAAGGGGTGATGAAGAGACTAGGAAGAAACAAAGAACCAACCAAAGAAAGGACACAAAAAAGATCAACCCAGTTTGAGTGTCATGAATCATTCACAGTCCCTATTAAAAATGGAAGTGAAGGGCGATATTACGCCATTACAGGTGTTGGGCCCTAGATATGTTATCATATTGGCTATCCAAACCTTTCATTTACAACCCATATTCATACCCTTACAACATATTTCGTAACTATCATATTTACCAATTTTCCCTAGATGCATTCATTTTACTGTTTGGTTAATTATGAATGATTTTTTGTACTTTTAATGATTAAATGAGTTTTTAATATGGTTTTTGTTGGAAATAATACTGAGAGGGGGGGTGACTCAGTATTATCAAGTCAATTATTTTTCATTTCACACCCATATCATATACGCTACTTCAGTTAGTGAAAACAAACCAGCATATACCATGCAAACTTATAATTTAATTTATTCTACAGATGTTGATCATTAATCTGTGCATCAGAACCATATAAACAGTAACCAGGAACAGTAAAACAGAGCAGAAGACAATCACACACAAGAACACAAGATATAAGGTGGAAACCCAATGTGGGTGAAAACCACCTGCTGCAATTCATCTCTATCTTCTTTTAATTAGAAACTTCTTTTTACAATGTTTCTATACTGGTGCAGACTTATACCAGTACGCAAGCTTCTACCTGCAAAAGGCTACAACCTTCTCTCATTCTCCAACCTCTCCTGGAAGGGAGCTACAACCCCCTTAGCTCTTGTACTAGTTCAGGTACTAGTACATAGGTGCTGACCTACAGAAGGCTACAACCTTCTCTTTCTTCCAGGGACCACGTTTCATAAATTTTCAGACTGGATCCATGAATAACATCAATCAAACATCAAGAATCTCTGTATCAAACAATCTCCTTTTCACCAATCAAAACTGAATCAAATAGACACTTCTCTGACAGTTGTACCCAGAACACAGTAATAGTAACCACACACCAATTCTGATCCCAGAACACTGCAGCAATAAACAGAAGTAGCTAGAACATATTTCAAAAGACATACACTACTTCAATGTATACAACCTGTGTGCATACGCTTCTGAATTAAGGCCAACCTGCGTATACGCACTTTTGAGTTACAGAATCAGCGTGTATACGCGCCTTTGCTTCACTGAACCTGCGTACAGATCTATAAAAGATAATTCATCCTTTCAAATATTCAAACATCAGTTATACCCAGATTATCAGATTTATAGATCAAGTTATGCGCCAATTTTAACAGATCAAAATCACATAAAGATACTATTATTCAAGCCTTAAGATTTTGACCCATCAATAGAACTTATCCTTCTCCTTGCGCTTAGGTTCCTCCTTCATTCAGATCCAGCTCTGCACCATAACCCAATCACCAGTATTCCAGATCTAGCTCTTTATCAGATATTCAATAATTCAGATGATTCCTTTGCCTAATGATCTCCTTCCTCTTTTATAGTCTTAGGCCTTTCACAATACCACGGTCCAAAACCATAACAAATCAATACCATGGACCCAATACTTGGGATCAACACTTCGGACGAGATACCATGGTTCAAAACCATAGGTTCAAATGCAAAGGACTAAATACCATGGACCAAAAATAAGTTTTCCCACATGTACGTGCTTTTCCTTGCGTTAAAGTGCGTGTATACGCATACGCATCTTTTGATTGTCTAACCCGGTTGTATACGCGGCTTGGTCAAAGGTAACCTGCGTATATATCTTTTTCTTGCATTCTGAGAACCTGAACTATGATATGTCATCAGAAAGAGTTGCCATCAAGGACAACACCTGTGCCATAGCGCCAAACCTGTGTCATAATGCCAACAATTTTATTAATGAAAGTTTAATAATGTCGTTATGTGGCCAAGGAGCATGTTCGACTATGAAAATTTCTATCTCTATATCAGTTCAATAGTCTGGTACTTAATTCTGCACTTGCACAGATGGAGGGAAAATAATTCAAAATTATAAAATATGTTTTTATTTTCCCTAGCATGGTAGATTAAGTGTCACATGGACCTAATATGTTGGTACACGCCTTGGAATATACCCAATGCACACAAGGGATCCTAGCACATGATTTAAGTTACAACCAAAAATAGGTGACGGTTTTGGAAGTGCCATGTTTGCCTCAATTTACGTTAAAATTGTGGAGAATCACAAGAATTTGGAAAATAGGTTTTCAGAAATCATAACAATTTATTTGGATCTCAAATTGTTTCAAAATATTCAATACGGTTTAAAATTTATAGCTAGTTATTCAAAGCAGTTTTGTATAAAATTTCTACAAAACCCGGATTGGAAAAAGATTCAAACAATCATCTTTGGGTGTGATTTTTGAGGCCATGAATGCGAATCTGAAAATTCCAAGAGTGGGTTTTGTTTATAGCATAACAAATTAGACTCCATAGAAACATGTTTACAAAATACATCATGGTAGAGAAGATATGGTTAGTTGTTTAACACCAATTTATATAAAATTGCAAAAAAACCAGAATTATGAGATTTTCCTCTAAAATTGTAAATTTGTTTTCTGACTTAAGGCCGGGATTGGATCTTATCTTTCCCCAATGAAATTTTTGAATAAATAAAGTCTCAAATGACAAATATCAAGAGGATTTTGTTCATTATTGTAATAGAGGAGATCAATGATTAGTTTGTGAAGAGATTTAGAGAGCAGATTTGTAACATAGATTTTTGATGTGAATAAATAATTGATGGTTGTTGAATTGTGGTACATCTTCTTAGCTTGATCTGATATTTTCTTAGCAGCACTAACTTCCTAGGAAGGGCCCCTCAGTGTGGGTAAGTGTTGCTATGCTTCATGTGTTTTGTAGATTAGTTTTACATCTAGCAATTTAGTTTTATTTTGCAATGAATTTATGTTAGATAAAACTTAGATCTATTCACATTCATTCTTTCAATTTAGTGTTTAGTAATTCTCTTTAGGTTTAAGAATTGAATTATGTTTGACTGCATATTTTATTTGATGTTTCTTTCAATTTTCATTAGATTTGTATTTCACATAGTATTAGTATTAGATTTGTTTGCTTTTGCTTATAGTTGCCGACATTTAATTTTATGCAATTTACTTTTTTGTAGTGTGTTTAATGAGTTTTCATCACTATAGGATTAAGACCACTGAAGTCTCAAGACCTAATAAGCTACATATATACAACCAGATGAACATTGTTAATGAAAGATTGTGGTTCAAAACCTGATAAGCATTAGAGTCTCGTAGTCCAGTGACAAGTGATAATCCTTAGTGATTAGTTCTTTGTAGTGTTAATTGTTAACATAGGCTAGAATAGGCTCTAGTCTTGCATTTCCTGTGCTTGCATCTCTAAGACTTATGACCCGATAATTAAATGTTGGAATTATAATACATATAATTCCACCAACGTTTTTGGCATCGTTTTCAGGGAGGTGCTAAAGGATTAGAGCATAGTTTTTTTCAAAAAAAATTGTGTGATCTTAGTTGCAGGGCAACTAGAAGGCAAAGAAAGATGGTGAGACATGAGTGAAGAACAACGCGTCCACTATGGTGGGGTCGCTCCAAAGTATGGTTGTCTATAATTGATTTTCTAGTTTTTTTTCATATGCATAGAATTAAAGGTAGGATTTAAAGCCTCATTTTTCTTTGCAAATTTGTTTTCCTTTAGATTGATTCACGAAAAGAAGATAAACCTAACTTGTGTGAATAAATAACTTGGTGACAACAGGGTCTTAGTAGCATGGTGGAACTCCGAGTACATGATTGGTTTGCTTGCCTTTGTTTAAAGTATGTTTCCTTCTTATTTCTTTAGGATTTTTAATAATAATTTCATCCACTAATCCATCTACATGACAAGGATTAACAACCAACAAAGAAATATTCAAGGATGATCAAGAGTTTCGAAGAACTCTCTCAAATCCTAGCAGCAACCGAGGTCTCTTCTTCTCAGGAAGAACACATCTTGATAGTATCCAAGGAATTGTCTGCCTTCGCAAAAGCGATAGAAGAAGAAAAAACTCCATCAATCACATCCACACAAAGATCTTTACTCTTGCAAAATTTTGACGAAACTGAAGAATCATGGACTACATTCAATGGAGAGCAAGAATTAGAACTTGAGATTGAAGAATTTTTGGCATGCCTATCTACAGATCCTCTAAGCACACAAGACGATAATCACCTAATGCTAGAATATATTCATGGCACGGTAAAGGAGGATATGCCAAATGAGAAAAATAAAGAGGTAAACCAAGAGAATTTGATTTTATTGAAAGTTGGTTTCAAGCAACTATAAGGCCATAACATTCATTCATTCTTGCTTACTTCTTGACATCATCATTAAAATAGTTGGTTCTTCATAATCATGTATTCATTGATGATTATATTCTAAACTTGAGTATGACTGCATTTTTGTACTTGTTCACATGGTTATATTGGAAATACTCATATACTCGAGGAGATGAATTTTGTTTCTCAAGGAGAGTAGGATAACATATAAGTATTTAAATGTTGCATATAGTAGTTAGTTTAGTTATAACATATAGTGCAACATCTTTCTCATTTGTTTTCAATAAGTGGGGATGTTAATAACTAAAATGTAATTAGTTGAAAATGGGAGATCTATGTTCCTATTGCATATTTTTTTTGGGATCTCTTTCAACTGCATATTATTGCCACACAGTGTTATTTCCAATTGCAGCATGGTTCAACTATTAGTTTTCTTCCCTCCTTATTATTTCCTTTTATGTTAGATCTTAGACTTTTGTGATCCATATTGATAATAGTATTGTCATCGCCAAGGTTAATCATTTCCATCATAGGAATCTAAGAGAAGCCATTAAGATTGAGAAATATGTGATCAATCTCAACAGAGATGATGGTTGGAAGCTGAGCAGAAGCTGGATCTCAGTGCTTTCCTCTTGACTATTATTATTATTATTTCATTTGTATTCTATGAATAATTAATTATTTCACATTCTCTCCTCGTTAATAAAATTTAATTAATAAATCTAGTTAGTTTATAACCTTGATCTTTATATATATATATATATATATATATATATATATATATATATATATATATATATATATATATATATATATATATATATATATATATATATATATATATATATATATATATATATATATATATCATACCTTTATTTATTATTCCTTTCTCATGTTAAATTTAAAAATAAAAAATAAAAAAAAATAACAATATAATTAATTTCTTAACAACCTTCCCAACGGCTAGCTCTTAACAGCTAGTTTATAACTGCTATTTCTTAACGGCTAATTTCGGACATGGATGCTTCTATGCTATTTAAACATTTGCGAAGATTGATATTTTCACCTTTGTCCTGAGGATGAACCACATTAGTTGGCTCGAAACATCGACCAAATCTCAAAAATGTGATTAATTCATAAGACAATACTATTATTTCTTTTTAGTTAGATTTGTATCTAGTTTTTCTTTTCAATAAAGCAAGTTATGACCATTATGTTTGGAATTGTAGGTAAAGTTGGAAATGATTACATAGCAACATCGACTAGTATTGTATACCAATTGTTTAGTACCATATTGCATCTAACCAGTATCAAGAATTTATTACCAATTTGCTATTTTGCAAGAAAAAACAGGATTCAAGAACATTGTTCATTTGAGATGCTTAAATACTGGAAGAATATTTCCAAAAGCGGAAAAGACATCTTCATCAATCTAATGGAAAACTTAGGGTATTATTTTATGACATCTTTCCTTCTTCCTTAAGTTATTAAAAAGGATGCATTCATGCTTTATCTATTTTAAGAGTGCTACTTTACGAAGATGATATAGGAAATCATTTTCATAAAATTTGAATTGAATAGTAATTCCAAACTATTCATATCTAATTTACCTTTTCTTTGTTTCGAAATTCATTTTTCTTATTCATATAGATTTCTAATTATCAATGCATACTAAGGGGATTAAAATAAAGTTAAAAGGTCCATACAATGATACCGATGAAAAAGAAACTTGAATACTATAACCATAATGCCAAAGCATGATCTCCGAGCATCTCTATTAAGAATTTCAAGAGAGTTGATGAAGTCTTCGTTCATAGTGGAACACTACTTTAAAAGCGAAAGAATATATGAAAACTATGATTACTAGGACTTTAGGTGTCTTTTGGTTATTCTTTGGCAGCCTCATCCATGTCACATTAAAATGACTCATTCAGGTTATGTCCTTTGAGTACCTATAAGTAACTTATGCATCTAATACATTACGCACGTAATCTAGGTCACTTTGAAAGGTATCATCCTATGAATTTAAGAGGCTTTCTGAAGCAACTCCCCCATCTACCAATTTCAAAAGAAATATCCATAATCTAAACCTAAAATGGTAGGAAGCATGAGACTAGAGCCATCAGTGTAAAAGAGGTTTAATAGGTTAACCTGTCGAGGCTATGGACGCTTGCTGGCAGAAGGTATTGAACTATGATACCAATAGGAAAACCCATCAGGGATATGGATGCTCGTGGGCAATGGGGCATTCTGCCGAAAGAAGTGTCAACCAAACCAAGGTTTTTGTCTACATGTATGATGGTTACTTTATAGTGTTATAATAAGATAAGCATGCGTGGATGAAGTCAAGGGTAAAAACAAACTCCATAAATTTGCTGCTAAAGAATGGATTTAAGGTAACCTTGAGTTCTATATCATTGGTTTTTCATACTATATCTAAGATTTAATTATCTTAGAAGTGGGACCTATGATCACAAAGAACTAATAAAACTCAACTGCAAAGCTTATCTGTAATACTTGGATGTGTATAAAACTTTGGGATTTGATTAGTAATAACTAATTTTCATTGGTTCATCTTTTGTTGTGATCATAAAAATCCTTGTACCTACAAAGAAGGAGAGTCCCTTAAATTTATAAAATGTTTCTTTTTCTTGAGCATAAAATTGTTAAAGATTGATGAAATCATATGTAAGGAGTGATTTGAAATTTCTTCTATGCTTCGTTTTAGCTTTGCATCATTTTAATAAATCTGAGATTACTTATTTTTGTTCAATATTGATCTCATTAGTTCCATTGTTGTGTTTTCCAATTTCCTTTATACTAGATCCATCTCAACAACCTTCCTCACTTCTTCAGTACCTCACTTTGTTGCATGAGGACACGCAAAACCTCAGGCATGGGGGAATGGTTGTTGGGGCCTTTTCAACATCTTCATTTCATTTTCTTTAGATTTCTTCAACATATCAGATTGGAACTCATAAATTACAGCTATTCTAGATCATTCTAGACTCTCAGCTTTACTTTGTCTCATCTTCCGCTTCATACAACTTCCATTGCAGCATGCAGTATAAATGAAAGTTCAAAAGGTATACTTGAGGTAAAACATGTTTAAAGGTTTTTTAGCTCATTAAAATTTAAGGAATATTGATGGATAACTACTTCCTATTTATTCACCTTTCTTAAACCACCATCTCCAAATCCATTAATGCATATTCTAGTTTCAAGTCCATATTTATTTAACCATACTTTTCATTTGTCACCTTATATCATCCATCACTCCCTCCTAGTCCATATTTTGCTTGCGTGAGGACATGTAAAGTATTAGGCATGGGGGGATGTTGGGCCCTAGATATGTTATCATATTGGCTATCCAAATGTTTCATTTACAAGCCATATTCATACCCTTACAACATATTTCATAGCTATCATATTACCAATTTTCCCTAAATGCATTCATTTTACCTTGTGGTTAATTATTAATGATTTCTTGTATTTTTAATGATTAAATGAGTTTTTAATATGGTTTTATCAATTAAGGTTTACTAATGTGGTTATGTGGCCAAGGAGCATGTCCGACTATGAAAAGTTCTATCTCTGTATCACTTCAATAGTCCGGTGCTTAATTCTGCACTTGCACAAATGGAGACAAAATAATTCAAAATTATAAAATATGTTTTTATTTTCTCTAGCATGACAAATTAGGTGCCACATGGACATAGTATGCTGGTAAAAGCCTTGGAATATACCTATCTCCCACATGGGATCCTAGCACATGATGTAAGTTACAACAAAAAATAGGTGACAGTTTTGGAACTGCCACGTTTTGCTTCGATTTACGTGCAAATGGTGGAGAATCACAAGAATTTGAAAAATCATTTTTTAAAAAACATATAAAAAATTTTACATCTCAAACCATTTCCAAAAAATCAATACGATTAATAAGTTATAGCTAGTTCTTCGAAGCAATTTTGTATAATATTTCTGCAAAACCCAGATTGGAAAAAGATTCAAACAATCATCTTTTGGCGCAATTTCCGAGGCCATGGAATCGAATCAGGAAATTCCAAGAGATTGTTTTGTTCATAGTATAAAAAATTAGACTCCATATAAACAAATTTCCAAAATACATCATGGTAGAGAAGATATGGTTAGTTCTTTAACACCAATTTGTATAAAATTGCAAAAAAACAAGAATTATGAGATTTTCCTCTAAAATTGTAAATTTGTTTTTCGAGTTAAGGGGATTGGATATTATCTTTCCCCAGTGAATTTTATGTATAAATAAGGTCTCAAATGACATATATCAAGAGGATTTTGTTCATTATTGTAATAGAGGAGATCAATGATTAGTTTTTGGAGAGATTTAGAGTGCTTATTTGTAACATAGTTTTTGATGTGAATAAAGAATTGATGGTTGTTAAATTGTGGTACATATTCTTCGCTTGATATGAGATGTTATTAGCAAAAATTACTTCCTGGGAAGGGCCCCTCAGTGTGGGTAAGTGTTGCTATGCTTCATGTGTTTTGTAGATTAGTTTTACATCTAGCAATTTAGTTTTATTTTGCAATGAATTTATGTTAGATAAAACTTAGATCTATTCACTTTCATGATTTCAATTTAGTGTTTAGTACTTGTATTTAGGATTAAAAAGTGAATTCCATTTGATTTCATATTTTATTTGATGTTTCTTTCAATTTTCATTAGATTTGTATTTCACATAGTATTAGTATTAGATTTGTTTGTTTTTTCTTATAGTTGTCGACATTTACTTTTATGCAATTTACTTTTCTACAACATGTTTAATGTGAATGCATCACTATAGGATTAAAACCACTGAAGTCTCAAGACCTAATAAGCTACATATATACAACTACATAGACATTGTTAATGAAATATTGTGGTTCAAAACGTGATAAGCATTGGAGTCCCATATTCCAGTGACAAGTGATAATCCTTAGTGATTAGTTCTTTCTAGTGTTAATTGTTAGCATAGGCTAGAATAGGCTCTAGTCCTACATTTCTTGTCCTTGCCTCTCTAAGTATTACGACCCCAGATTGATAATTAAATGCTGGAATTAGAATACATATAATTCCAGCAACATCAGGGTGAGATCGATGCTCTAAAGCTAAATCACTAGCTGTAACAACTAGAAGTGTATTTCAGTGTCCATCAAATTGAGAAAGAATATAAGATTTAATTTGCATCGCTAAAATTGAAGGGCCATGCCCTAACTTGGTGGGAAATCCACAGATAGACCTTGAGGCTGGAGGGAGAGCCTCCAGTGGATAAGTTGGAGGACTTCAAAACCCTCATAAATTCATAGTTTTACCCTATTGCATATGTAGAGGACCAGTTGATATAGTGGTACTACGTCAGGAAAAAGCAGGTTAAAAGTGTTTAGGAGTACACCACAAAGTTTAGAAAGATGGCCATAATAATGTGTATCTCCCCAAATAACCCAGATGTGCTCCTCAAGTATTTGGGGGGTCTACACATCCATATGTGGAAGCAAGTGATGTTGTTCATCCCCAGATCGATGGATGAGGTTTTTGTACAAACATAATACCTGGAGAACATATGCTTGAAGAAAGGGAAATCAAGTGGATCGAAGTAGAGGGAGCAATAAGACACTTATAAAGAGGATAATAAGAAGTATAAGGGGGGGAAGATAAAAAGATGGAAGCCATATCACACAATGGAAAAGATCCCAACAACCACTGCAACCACTACAATGTTGATGACCATACAAATGAGAAATGTTGGAAGTTTCATTTAGAGCTTAACCCAAAGAAAAAAATAAGAAGAAGAATCTCATGGCCATTGATTTAATCAACCTTGTTGAAAGTAGCTCGAATGTGGATGACAAGATCATTTGTACATCAATGCAAAAGGAGGTGAATATGAGTAGCCTTCAAAAATAAGAAGAGAAAGAAATGACCAAACTCATCCATATAAAGATATAGGTAAAAAATACAAATATTGATGCTTTGTTTGAATCAGGATTGTAGGTGAATCTCATTGTAGCAAATCTGGTTAAGAAGTTGTGATTGGAAGTTTGTGATCATCCAAGCCCATATCCATTGGGTTGGGTAAATAAGGATGCATAGTTTAAGGTAACAAAACAATGCAAAATTAGATTTACTATTAGTTCTAATTTTATTGACGAAGTAGAACTATATGTGGTTCCCCTTGATGTACGTGGATTTATGTTTGGGAGTCCCTACATGTACATGCAAGATACAATATTCATGAAAAGAGCCAAACGTAGAAATTATGGTGTAGATTTGCAACTTCTCATGAAATTTTAATCTAAATCACAAGAAACAAACCTACTCTACTGCTATGCGGAGTTCAGTTCACAATTTAGAGAAAAAATTCAGAAATGCAATAAGAAATCACACACCTACAAATAATATTTTTCCCAGGGAAAACAATATGCTAAAAACCCCAATGTTTCCTTGCATTAATATGATAAATAGAGATGTATTAGAATTGCTTTGCTCAACTGAGCACACCCTGCAAGTGAATAACCTATCTCTATGCTCACTGAGAATCTCTAACCAAGACTTGGTCATTTTCTACCTCGGATTGAGCCCCTATTTCCTTGTGCAATTCTTGACGAAATATGCCCCTATTAATTAGGAATTTCCTCCAAAATTCTTGCGCAATTCCTCAGGGTTGATCACCTGATCTCATGCAATACCTATACACTCAACTAGCTTACAATGTTGGTTAAATGCCTTGGAAAATCCACCACAACTGGAAACTCATATTATTTTCATGCATGAGATAATTATTAGTTTATTAATTAGTTATCGAGATGATCTCTGAGTTAGAATGATGCACACTACTTAGCTGACCACACACTAGTTCTATTAATAGTTAGAACTAGTTTAACTGATTACAACTAATATTAACTCAACCTAGGCTCCTAAAATTTAGGAATCACTACATACAACTAAACTTCATGCCCCTAACTTGAATTAATTGAGTGACAACAACCATGTCACCTTAGTTAACTCATCCAAGTTTTCTGTTGATGTGGAATTCCAAATTTCCTCTATTTGACTAAAATGCAAAATCAAATTAAGAATTTCTTGCTGCATTTTTCAACACTCTCTCTCATCAAGAAAGGGATTATCAACCACACCTATTCTATACCTGTAGAATTTATGGCATGAAACCATCTCCCACTGTTGCTATTGCAACTGAGAATCATTACAGAAAAATCATTGAATCAACTGTGTCTGCAACTGTCTACTAGGAAAAATGTGATGCTGGTGAATCTGCTATTGAGCCTCCTGCTCTGTTGTCAAAACTACTTTACACTCCTTAGTATTTGACTGAAACTGATCCTACTTCTACTAAATACGGTGGGACCTTTTAGCAAGGTAATAATCCATGAGGTGAATACCTTAATGGACCGTGCCCAAATTTATGCAATTTTGGGATTAAAGCTTCAGATCCCCCCACCACACACTTGGAGGTATGGCTGCATGTGATCCTTTTGCCCACTTAGCTTGAACTTTCCCCTTACTGGAGGTCTTTATTTTAGTGGATGTCTCCACTCTACCTCTTCTCTGCCTCTCCATTTGTGGTTTCTCCCCAACTTCTCGAGGCTCCATTTTGACAAGTAAATCATGCTCCCTCTGAACCACCATATCTGTAATCCTTACCTTGCTCCTCAAGGCTACGCATACATCTTATACCTCAATTGTATACATGTTCTTGAATCGAACCCCAATCTACTTCACCTATCCTATTGCTATGTGTCTCAGGAATTATTTCCCTTTGCTAAAGATCACATCATAACCACAATCTTCCAAAACTGCAACAAATACGAGTTTTTTCTTTAGGGTTGGAACGAAGATGATATCCTTGAGTCTGAGAGGGGATCCCGACTCCATCTGAAAGGTGAATTTACCAATCCCAGTCATGTTTTACCTTTTTTCATCCCAAAACTCAATATTCATCAAGAGATCTTTCTCCTCCAGGTCACTGAAAAAATCTCTACACCCAGTCATGTGGAACGAGGCACCCAAATCCAAGAACCACACACTCCCCATCATAGTGTTGGCCATGCATGCGATAAAGGTGAAATATAGCTCAAACTGTGAAGCTAAAGCTTCACCTGCTGCTGCTACCACAAACTCCTCCTTGCTATACTTTTTGTGTGGAAACTTAGTAGAATAGTGCATGAATTCATGACAATTGAATCATTTAATTTTGGAAAAGTATTTCTTCTTGCCCTCTTGGTGAGATTCAACATCACCTTGGGAATTATTTCCCTTGGAGTTAATTCCTTTGATGACTGGAGAAAAGTCTTCTTCCTCTTATTAGGATGAGGTTCCATCTCTGGTATTCCACCTTATTTCCTCTTGTACCAAGTCAGACCATAAGTGTTCCCAATTTGGTAGTTTCTCCCTCCCATTCACCAAATCTTGGTAGCTATGTCAACTCTTGGGAAGGCCTAGAAGGGATAGGCTTACCAAATCATATTATACAACATTAATGCCAACCCCACCAAGTTCATCATGAACTTGTGTGAACCTGCTCAAATACTGAGGTATGTAGTCATTCTTTTGCATCTTGGTATTTTGAAGTTTATCCTTGAGCGCCAACTTCCTGTGGTCACTAACCTTCTTGAAAAATTATGTCAATGACTTCCACATTGCAAAAGGAGTTTATTTCCCATGGAGATTTGATACAATGTGATCCCACACTCCCTTTAAGATTATTCTCCTCGCTTTGGCTACATATTTATTCCATTGAGCAAGGTTGTGGGCATAATATGCTTGTGGTTTTGCAACATCTATATTGATGTATTCTAGCAAGTCATTTTCATCCAATACGATCTCCATGCAATCCTTCCATGTGATGAAATTAGAAGTGCCTTCCAATGCATAATCTAGCCTCAACCCATTGAAGGTGATCTTATTTACTTTGAAGAGATCCTGCTACACTGAACTGCAAATTCAAGCCTCTTGAGAAACAACTTCAAAATTCTTGTTCAATTGTGAATACAAATTTTATACCATGTATAAATTTTGGTGTATATTTGCAGATGATCATGATATTTTAATCTAAACCACAAGACACTAACCTACTCCACTACTCTGCATAATTCAATTCACAATTTAGAATGAAAAATTTAGACATGTAATAAGAAATCACACACATGCAAATAGTATTTTTGTCAGGGAAAGCAATATGCTAAAACCCCAATGCCTGCTTGCATTAATCTAATGAATAGAGATGTATTTCAATTTATTTTCTCAATTGAGCACACCCTACAAATGGATAACTTATCTCTCTGCTCACTAAGAATCTCTGACCCAGGCTTGGTCAATTTCTACCTCTACTTGAGCCCTATTTTCTTGCGCAATTCCTAAGGAAATAAGCCCCTATTAATTAGGATTTTCCTTCAAAAATTTTGTGCAATTACTCAGGGTTGATCACCTGACCTCCTACAATACCTGTACACTCAACTAGATTACAACTACTAGTTAATTTCCTCGAAAACTCCACCACAACTGGGCAACTCATATTCTTTGCATGCATGAGCTAATTATTAGCTGATTGATCAGTTAATTGGATGATCTTTGAGTTAGAATGATGTCTCAATACTTATGATCCGAACTTAAATAGGAACACAACAAAATACATATATAACCATAAATAAAGAGTTGTAGTAGAAATAACACTTCATTTCATTAATATCAAAGAACTGAAATATGCTTACATATAGAATGGAAATAAACTAGCTCGGGCGATGGTAGATTATCTCTGAGAAGACATGTGGTGGCTACATGCCTCTAAACTCTGTTACAATGAGGCTTGAAAGATTATTTATTATTGAGAAACAATGGAAAACCCTAAACATCCAAAAACCTAACCCTAGGAGATGAAGCACCAAAACTATGGGCCCCGTTTGGCTAAATTGGTACATCAACTTCCCGGGGTTGTAACTTTGGCATACGATCTCCTTTTGACACACACAATAACTTGTTAGAAATATCTATCCAAGGAATACAACATTAAACTACAAACATAAATCTAAGATGCATATTTTCCTGTTTTCCAAAAAAATCTCATTTAGGGCCTGAAAACGGCTCCAGAACTTAAGGACCCAAAAAAGGACCAAAAATAGTAAACTTTTCTACAATTAAGGAAACTGAAATACTAAAAGAAATAGTTGTGGGGGTACAAGTGGAATATGTTGGTAGCCACCAATATCCACCTGGATTATTCCTCCCCCCTTAGGAAGAAATGGTCCCCATTGTGTTGAGTGCCTCCATGAGATGAGGAAACTTCTACTGAACTTGGTCCTTGGTGAGCAACTTGCCTTGGTGCAGGAGTTGGTCGGCTTTGAAAATTTGATACAGTTTGATCTTATGTTAGCAATTATTCTTGATATTTTTGTCCATGATCCGATGAGTTGTGGTTTGTTCCATGTAGTATGGGTTTAACTCTGTTGGTGTGAGTTGTTCTGCAATGTTTGATGTGTCCAGTAATGGTGGAAAGTATGGTCGAAGGCGGTCCACATTTAAAATTGGGTGCACGCCAAGGAATGGTGGAATTTTGAGCTTGAAATCATTGTCCCATACAACCTTATTGATGGTGTAAGGCCCATATAGGACTGGGCAGAGCTTGTGGTGGGGTCCAACAAGGCGCTCCTTCTGCAAATGTAGCCAAAATTTGTCGCCCACTTGGAATTTGTGTGGCACTTGATGCTAATCATGACATTTCTTGTACTTAACATTGGATCTGTCCAATATGTCATGGAACTGTTGGTGAATGTGTTGAATGTGCTCATTGAAGTTGTTAGCCTTGTCAGCTTTGGACTATACATGAGTTGAATCTTCTTGAGTAGCTGCAAATGGTATGACCACATCAATGGGACATAATGGTTGCAATCCCAACCCCACCTGAAAGGGGATGTGGTTAGCTGAGCTATGAGATATCTATTGTAACTGTGTTCGACATAGGGGAGGATTTCATCCCATGTGTATGGACACTTCGATTTGTACATGCGCAGAATGTGCACGATAATCCTGTTGACGACATATATTTCGCCATTAGTTTGAGGGTGGAAAGTCATGGACTTAGTGAGCTTGATATCGAACAATGACCAGAGAATTGAACAAGATGTACTTAGGAACCTGCTTTCCCAATCTTAGATAATAGACTGTGGGATCCCAAAGTGTATCCACCCTCGTTCAAAGCAGAGCTTAGCAATGGATTCTATTGTGATACTCTTCTTGCACGTCGCTAGAATGGCCATCTTAGAGAATTTATCGACGACCGCAAAAACGTAGTATTTGCCATGCTTAGTAGAAGGAAGGTCAACATGTAATCCATGGAGATGGATTCCCAAGGTCGACTAGGAGTAGGCATAGGAGTATATAGGCCTTGCTTCTTGATGGTTGGTTTGGAAATGGCACGCGCAATGCAATATGTGATGTACTTCCCAAAATCTTGTCGAAGGTTCAACCAATAAAAATACTTCTGCAACATTGCCACTATTTTTTCTACTCTGAAATGTCTTGCAACCCAACTGTAGTGCACCTCCAAAATCATCTTAGCATGCTCTCTTGAAGGAACAAATATGTGTCCCAAGTGGCATAACAGTGCATCCTGGAGGTGAAAATTTAGAACTTTCTTTCCTTCTAGGAGCATCTGGTATGTGTTGTCGAATTTGTTGTCGCTTTTAATGGCAGCCACAACACAAGTGCTTCGAGAGACATAGAAATCTTCTTAGAGACAACCTCTAGGTTGATTATAGACTAGCTCCTAGAACATCTTAAATAGAGGAATGCATGGAAGATTATCTATGAGGGGGTTTCTTTGCAACACTCCAATTGTCACATAATTAAAAGAGAATAAAGGGGGCTTGCCTCAATAGTTTGTCATTGAGGTAAACTGAAGCTAATACATGGATCCAAATGCTCAAGGGGTAAATCATGCCAACCTCAAAGAGAAATAGCTAGCTTTGGTAGCCAACATACAACAACAGGAAGATTTATATTGAAGTTGTAGTAAAGTGAAGACGAGGAAAGGAAGGATGGAATTTGATGCATAGGGCTGTAAACAAGACATAATCCTAAGTAGCAATGTTCTGGTAGAAAGGTGGAATTCAATGCAAAGGGTTGTAAACAACACAAAATCTGAAGCCATGATTTTCTAATAGAAATATGGAAGAGGGAGGAGATGAAAGAGCAAAAATAGTGGAGCGCAAATTAAGGTTTCATGCATATACATAACATGGGTAACATTATCACCAAACAACATGCATCAATCTGAGCTCACACGGGTATGTAGGTTAATCAAATAACATAGTAAATCTATCATGTATAGGTACTATAGGTTATGGACTAACAGAAGTAACTTTGTCTTAAATGTAGTGACTATTTTCTTATTTAGCAGCTTAGATAAATCCATGAATCAGAGAGAAACCGATCGCTTCATTGCACCATTTTAGAGAAAAGAAAACACAAATGAAATGAGATTTACAAAGAGGAAACATACTACACATTGATTTTCTTAGAATCACCAGGATAGTTTCATTAATATTTGGAGGGTCCAAATAACTATTGCATTACATTCAACAGTGTATAAGCCAAGTCCCTCCATGAACATGCAATTTAGAACCAAGAATGGCATCTTAGAATTCAGAAACCTGCGGGTGTGAAATTAGGAACCTTTATTAAGTGTTTCTTCCCTCTATTTATAAGAAGAGGGGGAGCTTGGAACCTCGTTACAAAAATATCTCAGCTAGAGCTCCAGTTGTCTCGGCGTGTGAGAGATCTGCTGGCCCAAATGATTACAATCGAGATTTGATTTCCTTCTTGGAAATGAACAAAAATTACAGAATAATTAGAAATAAAGAAAAATTAAAGATGATGGAGGAAGTATCCCTTTGTTGTTCCTGTGATCGCCCTTGATCCGACCACATCTCTGCCATGATGTGCCTTTCCTGCTGCTTGACAGGTTCTTGTCACTTTCACCTTAACTTCTTGAATCACTCGTCCTCCAAAGCTGGGAGTGGTCTGACTATGTTTGTCTATTACAGTGTAGAAGGAGAGTTTGTTTGGGTAGTCCTTTACATTTACAACTGAGTGGAGCTTGACGCTGAGGCGTTAATTCTTCCTGAGCCTCTCATATTATCATTTACTCATAGGAGATGTGTAGTGAACAGTCAAATCCATTTCTGTGGCCCATGTAGTCCTTGGTTTCTTGTTGCAGGGGCTTCTACAAGATTAGCCCATATCGATGTGCCACTGCCCCGTACCTTCATTCAATACCTCACTTGCTGACCCATCCACATTTTAAAGCTCTGCACAATGCTATCAGGATGAGGATATGCCCAATAATACTGCCTTAATGCTAAATCGGGGGTTCTCGTTATTGGCCCTTTGCACTTAAAAACATTACAAAACAGGCGAGCTTTGATCTCCCTTGGCCCCTTATGATTTAGCCCCTTTTTGTAATTATCTTCATTTGACCAGGGGCTACGACCAAGCTTTTAGTCCTTCGATGCTGTAGGTTTTAACCCTGTACAGAAATTACCTGCATACAAATTCTTAAACAAAGAAAATAAACAATGCGAGAGCATAACCCATAAAACACATATGCACAGAGATTTTTCCCTGGATCCCAAAACCGGGACTACCAGCTTGATTTTTCATTATGTTCCTTTCAATGTTACAATACATATTTATACATGCCGAAGCATCCAATACCATGGACCGAAAAACCATCGCGTCCAATACCATGTGCGAAAATCATGCACAAAACCATAGGTAGGTTTGCCCAACCTAATATAGGGTCCAAAAAAATTTTCCCGGGGCGTTGCCCCGGACCCCGTAGAGGCGGGCTACCCACCCCCCTGAAACCCCCCGGACAGGGGGGGTTTCCGCCCCTCCTATGACCCCCCCGCTGCGCAATCGGCGCAACGAAGGGGGGCTTCCGTCCCCCTCTAACCCAACAATCTCCCACTTGTTGTTTTCTTTCCACAGGGGGCCACAAGAGAGTTTAGTCATTTTTCCAGCCCTGAAACACCCATTGTTTCTCTACACCAAGAGAACTTCTCAGAGCTCACAGATTTTGTCAATGCATCTGCAGTATTCTTCAAAGTGTCCACCTTTACCAGCAACACCTTTTTGTCTTCTATCATATCCCTCACAAAGTGATACTGAACATCAATGTGCTTTGTCTTTGAATGATAAGCAGGGTTCTTTGCCAAGAAAATTGCACTTTGGCTGTCACAGTATATTCTTATAGCTCCCTGTACCAACCCCATACTTGAACACAATCTCTGCAACCAAACTGCTTCCTTGCTTGCATGAGTGGCTGCCATGTATTTTTCCTCTGTAGTTGATAGTGCCACTACAGATTGTTTCTTACTCATCCAACTGACTGCACCTCCAAATAAGTTAAACACATACCTACTTGTAGATCTTCTCTGATCCAGATCTCCAGCCCAGTCTGCATCAACAAAACCATGAATATCCAAAACTCTGTCCAATCCTGGTCTTCCTTGGTAGCACAAACCATAATCACTGGTGCCACGCAAATACCTGAAAACCCACTTCACTGTTGTCCAGTGCTCCTTCCCAGGTTTTGACATAAACCTGCTCAATACTCCCACTGCATGTGCAATGTTTGGTCTAGTACAGACCATTGCATACATCAGGCTACCCACTGCACTTGCATATGGAACACGGGACATGTCCTCTTCCTCTTCTTGTGTCTTGGGACACTGTTCAGCAGATAACCTCACACCTACAGGAATAGGAACCTTCACCGGTTTACCATCCTGCATATTAAACCTCTGCAGTATTGTCTCGACATACTTCCTCTGGTTTAACCATAGCTTCCTCTTTGCTCGATCTCTTTTAATTTCCATGCCCAAAATATAGTTTGCAGCACCAAGATCTTTCATGTCAAATTTGGAGGACAATTGGGTCTTCAAATCCTGGATAATTTCTTTGTCATTTCCAACCAGCAACATATCATCCACATACAAGACCAGATAAATAACACGGTCACCAATTAATTTAAAATACACACAATGATCTACTTTGCTTCTGGTGAAGCCAAGTCCCCGTATAAATGTATCAAATTTCTGATGCCACATCCTTGGTGACTGTTTTAACCCATACAGAGACTTCTTTAACTTGCATACCAGTTCTTTCTTACCCTTCACCGCAAAGCCTTCAGGTTGCCTCATGTAGATTTCCTCTTCCAAATCCCCGTGAAGAAATGTTGTCTTCACATCCATCTGTTCTACCTCAAAATCAAAAGAAGTAGCAACAGATAAAAGTAATCTAATAGAAGCTACCTTGGCAACAGGAGAAAAAATATCACCAAAATCAATTCCCGGCACCTGGGAATAACCTTTTGCTACCAACCGAGCTTTGTATTTCTCCACCTTTCCTTCTGCATTAGTCTTCTTCTTGAACACCCATTTGCTGCCAATGGGTTTCCTTCCAGCCGGCAACTCTACCAGATCCCAAGCCTCATTTTTGTGCAAAGATGCCATTTCATCAACCATGGCCTCTTTCCAGAGTTTTCCATCCTCTGAATCCACTGCTTCCTTCACAGTTCTGGGATCATCATCAGTAACAGACAAAGCAAAATTTGAACTGAAAGCAGATGGACTATACCTTTTTGGCTGCCTTCTTTCTCGACCTGATCTTCTCACAGCCGGAGTTTGTGGCTCTTCATCTTCTGATTCCTCCTCTGCTGCAGAGTCTGATTCTTCCTCCTTTGGCTCAAACTCTATCTTCTCAGGTTCCTTTGGTTGGACTTCAGATTGAATAACATCTTTTACCTCTCTGAACACCACATCTTGGCTGTACACAACCTTCCGTGTGACTGGGTTCCAAAGCTTATAACCCTTTAAACCATCCTTATACCCAATAAAGATGCACTTTTCAGATTTACTATCCAACTTGGTTCGTTTCTCCTTTGGAACATGTACATATGCATCACATCCAAATACCCTCAGATGTGAAAGAGAGGGTTTCTTACCAGTCCATACTTCTTGTGGAGTCTTATCCTCCAACGCTGATGAGGGTGATCTGTTGATCAGGTAACGTGAAGTATCCACTGCCTCTGCCCAGAATTCATGTCCTAACCCGACACTACTGAGCATGCTTCTTGCCCTTTCCATCAACGTCTTGTTCATTCTTTCTGCGACTCCATTTTGCTGAGGTGTATATGGAGTAGTCTTCTGCCATGCTATACCACACTTCTTACAAAATTTTTCAAATTCCTTGCTGCAAAATTCTCCACCATTATCTGTCCTCAGCACCTTTATCTTCTTCTCTGTCTGATTTTCCACCAGAGCCTTAAATTCTTTAAACCTGTCAAAGACTTCAGATTTCTTCTTAAGGAAATATATCCATGTATTCCTTGAGAAGTCATTTATGAATGATACATAGTACACAGACTTACCCAGTGATGGAACCTTCACAGGTCCAAACACATCACTATGCACAAGCTTTAATATATGTTTCGTCCTCTTACCACCAGAGGGGAAACTCACTCGATTCTGCTTCCCATACACACAATTTTCACAGAAATCAAAATCCAAAGAGCTATCATTCATACCTTCTACCATACCTTTACTATGAAGTATTCGAAGGCCCTTCTCTCCAATATGTCCAAGCCTTTGATGCCACAACATGGTCTTCTCTCCAGAGACCACTAGATTTTCTACTCCATTTTCAGGAACCATAGAACTATTGCACCCATCAACAACTGTGCTACCTTGCAGCTTGTACAAAGTTCCAATCCGAACTCCCCGCATCAATATCAGTGCTCCTCGAACCATCTTGCAGGTATCTTTCTCGAACACCGTCTTTACACCTGCATCATCCAACTTGCTTACAGAAATCAGATTTCTGGCCAATGCAGGAATATGTAGAACACCTGGAAGTGTTCTAACCCTTCCACCTTGCAACTTCAACTTTACTTTTCCCCGACCAATGATTCTAGCCTTCCTATCATCTCCTAAGAAGACATCACCACCATCGTATTTCTCATACTCGCATAACCACTCTCTATGGGGAGTGAAGTGAAAGGATGCACCTGAGTCAATCAACCATGCCTCATGATCTACATGTGTACTTGAAGAAGCCAAGTACACATCCCCACCTTCATCTGATGTGGTTTTCGCCTCTACAGAAGGAGCATCATCAGATCCCTTTCCTTTATCAGGAGCTTTAGATTTACAATCCCTTTTGAAGTGCCCTTCCTTTCCGCGTTTCCAACACACCACCTTTGTAGGTTTTCCTGGAGATTTAGATCTCCCTCTAGATTTAGATCTCCCACTCGATGACTTATTTTTGTTTCTGTTCTGGGACCGTCCTCGTACAGAAAAGGCATCACCATTCTGGTTGTCCATATTCTTCCGTCTCATCTCCTCCGTCAGCAAGGCTGAGACTATTTCATCAAACTGCAAAGCAGTTGCATTGCTACCTATTGCAATAACCAGACTATCCCACGAATCTGGTAGAGAACACAATAGACTGATGCACTTATCTTCATCTGATATTTTAATATCAACAGATAATAACTGACTTACCACAGTATTAAACGCATTCAGATGCTCTGTCACCGAGTCTCCATCTTTCATCCTCAGGTTATACAACTTTTTCCGCAGGAACAATTTATTCACCAGAGACTTAGATTGGTACAAAGTCCCTAACTTGACCCACAAAGCCTTTGCCGTAGCTTCCCCTGATACATTCAGCAATACTGAATCTGAGACACACAATCGTATTGTGCTCTTTTCCTTCCGATCCAATTTCTTCCATTCTTCATCAGTCACTCCCGATGGTTTAGAACCCGGATCTACCGCGATCCACTGATCTTTATCGACCAACAGATCCTCCATCTTGAGTTTCCACAACTCAAAACTCTGACCATTGAACTTCTCAATCTCAATCTTTCCACTGCTCGCCATCTTCTTTCACCACCAGAATCGATCTCGCAGATCTCCCACTGAACAGGGTCTACCACAGGCCCGAGCGAAACCCCTCAGCAACAAAGGCGTCCCCTTGAAGCCAAAACAGTTCTGATACCAAATGTAGGTTTTAACCCTGTACATAAATTACCTGCATACGAATTCTTAAACAAAGAAAATAAACAATGCGAGAGCATAACCCATAAAACACATATGCACAGAGATTTTTCCCTGGATCCCAAAACCGGGACTACCAGCTTGATTTTTCATTATGTTCCTTTCAATGTTACAATACATATTTATACATGTCGAAGCATCCAATACCATGGACCGAAAAACCATCGCGTCCAATACCATGTGCGAAAATCATGCACAAAACCATAGGTAGGTTGTGTTAGTCGTGGAAAGAATATAACACAACCCAACAGATGCTAGGACCGTTGGCAGGAGAGAGTGTGAGGATGAGTGGTTTTCGGAGGGGGGAATGAGTAGTAAGTCTTGAGTTGGGGGGGGGGGCAGTGCGAAATAACATGAGAGGGACATGTAGCAGGGGGGGCGATGTGGAAAACAATTTTTTAGACCCCCCTGCCGATAAAGGGAAACATGGCAGCGGGGGGGTCAAAAAGTCCTAGGAGTTGTCGATCTGGGCGGAGTCAATCTGGGTCATCCAGAGGTGGGGGGTGTTTAATTAATATATGGCCTTTGAAAAAGGACAGACCCATTTAGTTCTTAGCCCTTGGTTCTTTGACCATCCATGTGATCGCGGGCCAGACCCCTTTATCGGCGGTTCGTGATTGGTGAATTCCTTGTGATGCATGATGCGTTGCTACCTCCGATCGCTGATATGCAGGATTGATGACATCATCAGTGCCACGTGTTGCTTCCTAAGTTGTGACATGTGTCACTTGAATACACCCCTATAGGACCCCTGAAAACACCAAATCTGCATACCACGTGTCTTTCGTACCATCAGGTCACGATGATGTTATCTGCCATGTGTCTTCATAGGGACCAATGGTATTTTTCAACGTGACCCACTAGAGGAGAGAGAAAAGGGCCCTCCTGGCCTTGGTTTTTCGCTGCAATCCTTTTTTAAATGGTTTTCGGCCCCTCCCAATGCTTTAATACTAAAAGCCCAATTTTTGACGATTTTCATGATATCTGCATTTGGCGATGCTCTGATCTTGTGTTTGTGTGCACCCTTTTGCACCTATGATCGCCGATATGTGATATTTTCTCTACCTCCGATGTTGCGGGAAGCCCAATATGCGGGACCTCCCCACTGCCGATAAGCCGATACATTGTGCCTGGGGTACACTCCGATTGCCGATAAGGCGATGTGCCATGACTTGGGACCCTCTGATTTGCAATTTGTGATATCAGCGATCGGCCGATCAAATATTTCACTACCTTCCATTGCTACTATTTCAGAAAAGCTCCGATTGCGGTTAGCCTCCCCTTGGTCTTTTCCTCTTTGTTTTCTGGCTATCACATGGTATCTTCAATATGCTCTAACTTCTAACCCAGAGGTCCATTTTTGGACTTCCACCTATCATTCAAAAGCTTATTCTGAGCACTATCCAATGGAGAATGTCTGATTTAGATTTGAAAGATTTTGTGGCTCAATAGATGGCTTCAACTTAACTGCTCTCTTTGGAACTTTGGACAACTGAAAATGCATAAATCAGTGAGTGACAACATTGGATCCATATGAAGGGGAATAGAGATCTCTTTAGTGATTTTGAGGAGAAAGACCTCAAGTGGATCATAGAGTTTGGAGATTACAGGAGGTATAGAGGTATCGGATTGGTATGCTTACCTTTCAAAGGGAGTTTAACTCCCCTCTCAAGATCACAGATGTGGTGTATGTTCCAGGACTAAATAAGAATCTTATTTCAGTTGTGGTATTGGAAGACCATGGCTATGATTTGGGTTTTAGTAAGGGAAAGGTTTTCCTTAGACACATCGCCACGGGATAAGTGAAACAGATCGGTGCACGGGTCAAGAACATGTATGCTCTTGAGGTTCAAGATGCATGCAAAGCCTTGAGGAGCAAGGCAAAGGTTAGAGACTTGGTGGTTGAGAGGGAGAGTAAATTACCTCTTAACATGCAGCCCCACAGGAAGCCTCTGAAGCAGCTTCGAGAAGTTGCGGAGTAGCCACAACTAGAGAAGCTGAGAGGAGACCAAGTGGAGAGATCCACTCAAGAAGAGAAGAAGCAGTCTCAAAAGAAGTCTCAGACAATTGTGGATCAACCACAATTTAAGAGGCAAAGAGGAAACCAAGTGGAAGCATCAAATCATCCAGAGACCTCCAGTAGGGGGGAATTTCGAGCCAGGTGAGAAGAGGGATCACATGCAACCATACCTCCAGGTGTGAGGTGGAGTGATGTGAAGTGATAGTCCCAAGAGGGCTGAAATTGGGCAAGGTCCATTGAGGGTTTTATCTCATAGATCATACCTTGCTACGGGAGCCCAAAGTACATATTAGCGGGAGGAATCAATGGGATTGATGCAGTCAGAGATCAAAGTGGTAGAGGCTACATCAGTCAGATACTGAAGAAGTGTAGAGAAGGGTTGACAACAGTGCAGAAAGGCAGAGTCAACAGAAGCGTAGAGTTTTCATTTGACAAAGGCAATAGAAGTTAGAGACCTTAATGATAGGGGCATCATTCTAATTCAAGTTGGAATTTTTTTTTCTATAGTTGCTGGAGAAGAAACACCAGAGAGAAGTGTTGCATGCATAACATTCCAAAGGTTCAAGATGAGGATCGAGTTGAATTCCTTTCTTGTTGAGAGGGAGTGTTGAAAATAGCAACAAGAAATGATAAAAATAGAATCCATAAATTCCAGTTTAATTTGTCCTTGAATTAAACTAAGAATTAAAATTAAATTCTATTCTCATGATAACTTGTAATAGTTAACTAGAATGAGTTGACTTAGTTAACTTACGAATTTCGAGTTGGAAGTCTTTCTGAAGTCATGTATATGTTCTCCCTATATTATAGGGGTCCACAATGAGTTAAGTATGAGTTGTAATTAGTTAACTCAATTTACTGAGTTAAGTCTAGTTAAATTAGTTCCAAACTTTTTGAGGAACTAATAGTGAGTTAACAGGCAGTTGGTACACTAATGCATTAACTAGTGCTACTCCAATTAACTGAAGATTCCCTCATCAGAAACTCATGCATTTCGATTCTGAGAAAGACCCAGTTGAGACTAGAGTGCAGGGACAATGTACTATTTTTTTTATATTTTCTTAAGTTGTATAGATGGTGCATGCAATCAGGAACTGAACCTAGAAGGGATTGAGTAGTTTTGGATTTACTGATTTCCCTTTAACATGGGCTAATCAACCATAGGAATTGCGCAAGGAAATAGGGGCTTGGAGAGCTGTAGAATAGGTTAAGGATTTGGCTTGAGATAGCTTGTGAGTTGGGAGTTGATTATACTTGTGCTGGTATTTTCTTGTGAGAACAAGCATTGTATTCTCATCTTGGATTTAATATTAATGCAATACCGATAGTGGGGTTTTGAGTTGTGGCTTTCTGTTGGCTTGTTGAGGCTTGACCCAGGTTCAGAAGTGTTTTAACAAAACAAAAGCGGAGCGCGGACCGAGGTCTCACTTGAGGTAGTATGGGAGGGTGCTAGAACCAGGTTTCCGCACCCTAGGGATGTCTTGATGAGGTCTGGAAGGTTCACGAACCGATCCTACACACTGCACTATTTCCGCGCAGCCGTCTGTTTAGTGCAACTACCTTCACGCAGCTAGGATGACGAGCATGAACGTTATTTACACTTTTTGTGCTTAGTATTATTATAGATCTTGAATTAAATTAAGTAGGCCCAATAATTCAGTTACCAATTAACATAAACAGACATGCGTGCAATTATAAACCATAAATAGATGCATAAACCAGAATATAGAAATAGATATGCAATATTCCAAAACCAACTTATCTTTATTAATGCCTTTTCCGGTTACAATCCACTTCCTACCTTGTGCACACAGCTGCAGGGGTCTGCGCACTCAGCTGCGGACTCTAACCAGGCCTTCGCACACACAGCTGCGGAGCCTCTATCCCCAATTACGACCCAAAACCCGGACTTACAGACTCAGATCTAATACCGCATTCAGACACCCATATTACTTCTTACATCACAAAAAGCTGCTTTTTACACTTAGAGCCTCGCTCTTATTTATACATTCCCATGGTCCACGGACCATGGGTAGGCCGACACATTCTAGATTAATTTACAATATTTTAGGGTGGACTACCCTTAGACTTGACCCATTACAATTCGCACTCTGCGCACTTCGCGGAGCTTTTACAATACCATTACCCAAAAATGTGGGCTTTAAGCCCCAAAACCATTATGTGGGGGATTCGCTGCCCAACAGGCCCCCAACACAATCATCGTGACTCATCCCGAGTCACTCATTGGTGCGGCGAGACGCGTTGCCAAGGCTTCGCGGTCCACCATCCCTGTGAGTGACGCACTATGCTTTGTTGCTCCATCCTTGCCTCCTCCAAAATTTCATCAAGCTCCTGCTCCATTGCCCATGCTAATTCGCGTAATCGATGATGCTCATTCTGCTCTGCTCAGTTAACACAAAGTGACCCCTCATAGGATTTTAGCTCTAGCTAAGATACCAAAGCCGTGAACTCTTTGTGCAAGAGCAGCAAGCTTGCGATCTCTGGTCCCGTATACTCAATGTCTGCTAAAGCTTGTGTTGCATTTTTGTAAGAGAGATATTGTTGTCCGCGAGGTCCCAATCTTCAAGTTTCATCGTGGGCACACAGCCCAATGATGCACTTTTCAATGGAGTTCTGTCTTTTATCCCAAGATTAACCATCTCACCCTTATCTTTCATAGATCGCTTACCGGACCACATGTTTCACGGTGAAATCCAGACCAGTCTTGCTATTTGTCTGGGAATTTGCAGTATATCTCCCACCACTGGCGTTGGGCTTGGCATGGTGACCTCGGTTGTCGGAATTACGTTGTCCCGAAGGTCTTGTGTCTATTTTGGAAATGTTGCAATCACTGGATTTATTCTCAAAGCATCAAAGTTGGACGGGTCCATATCTATCAGATAACTCTATAACTTAGGTCTCATAGTGCCATGGTTTTTTCGGTGGACGACCAGCTAAGATTTATAGGCCGACTGATATTCAAATTCAACCATTCCCTCCTTTTCTGGCTCATTAATGCGATACTAGCGGGAGATAATTTCAAATCCAGGTCTGACTCCTTGTCTTAAATTCCCGCTGTTTGCTCCTCGTTGTCTTAGATTGACCATCTTGTCATGAACAATGACTTCAATGGTCACTTTCTCACCTTTCTGCATAGCAGCGTAGTCCTTTATGCGTGACCGCAATTCCTGCGATAAACTCGCCTTACGTGGAACCCTGTTTCCGCGCAACTTTCCTGCAGACTCGTTTATAGTCCTGCACCTTCTTTCAACTACTTGGAGCGTTGAGACTATACTTTGGTCGGTTAGTCAGACAACCAGCCCACTCGTGTAGAGCTTCAGGCGACTGCCATTTACTCTTCCTGGGAAGGGCTCTCCATTAAGCTTGCCGAGCTGGACCGCGCCTCCATCTGTGACCTCTTTGACTACATATGGTCCCAACCAATGCATTCGGAGTTTTCCAGGGAATTTCTCAAACTTGCTGTCATACAACAATACTAAATCATTTACTTTGAACGTGCACAACTTGATATGGCGATCGTGCCAAGATTTCTCATGTTGTTTCTGTACCTGCTGATGGAATCCTGCCAGAAACCGTTCTTCCTCTAGTTCTTCCAGTTGCGCGAGCCTCTCTTCCAAGGCTTCGTGGTCTGCCATGTCGGTCATCGCTGCTATCCACAAACTAGGTACAATGTATTCCATTGGCATGACGGCTTCCGTGCCGTAGACTAACCTGAACGGTGTCTGCCCTGTCAATTTCTTGCATGTGGTTCTGTATGCCCATAGCATGGCAGGTATGCATAAATCCCAATCGGTTTGCTGCACATTACATACTTTGGTCAACGCAATCTCCAGAATCTTGTTGAATGCTTCTACGGTCTCATTCGCTTGCGGATGGTACGGCATGCTTTGTTGATGATACACCTGGAATTCCTCAGTAAGCGCTGATAGTTTCATTTAGGAAGTGTGTTTTGCAATCACTCATTAAAATTTTTGGGCATCCAAACCATGTCAAGACGTTGTCGAATAAATATTTCACAGCTATAGCGGTCGTGCAGTCCTTAACCGGTTGTGCTTTCGCCCATCTAGTCAAATACTCTGTCGCAGTGATGATGTAGCGCACACCTGTCTTCCCTTGAGGTGTGATAGGCCCCACAAAGTCTATCGCCCATTTTTCGAATAGCTGCAACGTCATCTATGGACTGAGTGGCATCTCATCCCTTCGCAATGGTTTCCCAATCCGTTGACATACGTCACAGGCCCGACAATACACTTTCAAGTCTTGATGTAGGGTTGGCCACCATAGTCCAACGTGAAGAATCTTCTGTGTTGTCGCCCGTCCCACATAATGTCCTCTTGCATCCCCCCATGTGCTTCCGTGAGGATCTGTCCTCGTTCAAATTCAGGTACATATCTTCATAATATTTCATCGTTTCCCATTTTGTAGAGGTGCCCCGCGATAACAGTAAAAGCCACCATGCGTACCACCAATTCTTTCCTCTGCTAAACTGAATATCCCTGTGGCACGGTCCCTGCGGTTAAGAAGTGGATTATATCCTCGAAGTGGTCATCTGTGACGCGCACTACATAGAGCTATGCATTAGGTAGTCCTTCCTCCAAATTTGTTGGCTCCTCACCATTCTCAATTCACGACAGCTGATCCAGGTCTGCGTTTAGGCATCCGACTTTACGATGACCTCGAAGTCATATTCTTGAAATAGTAACAACCATCTACAAATACGCCCCCCCAACACAGGCTTGTTCACCAGGTATTTCAATGCGGAATGATCGGTATTCATCTTGAAGTGCCCCCCGAGTAGATAGTGGCGATATTTTTGGAGCGCGTATACCATCGCCAATCCATCACGCTCAGTAATAGAGTAGTTCTTTTCAGCTTTGGACAATCATCGACTTGCGAATGTGATCGGGTGATCAACCCCTTCCTATCCTTCCTATGTGAGTACAACACCCAGCGCGATACACGACGCATCAACATGTACATGAAATTCGATGTCCCATTTTGGGAAGACCAAAATGGGAGCGGATGCCATCTTTTCCTTGAGAATCTCCAGACTTTTCTTACAGTCATCATTCCAACAATATGTAGCATCCTTTTTCAACAACTGTTCCATTTGTGTTGTGATTTGTGCATAGCCCTTAATAAACTTTCGATAGTAGTCAGTGTGCCCCAACGTGGTGTGGAGTTGTTTGACAGTTCGCGGTGCTTGCAGATTGAGTATGACAACAATCTTCGCAGGGTCCACCATCAGGCCTTGTCTGCAGACCACATGGCCGAGCAAATTTCCAAAGGGGACAAGGAAGGTGCACTTCTTAAGATTTAGCGCAATCTGGTGTCATCGACAAGTACCTAGCATCAAGCGTAAGCTCGCTATATGTTTCTTGACTAGCCCAAATACAGTCCAATCATCAAAATAAACCTTCAAAAACTTATGGATGAATTCCTTGAACGCGGCCACTACTACGCGCAAAAATATCGTTGGTGCGTTCTTCAATCCAAAGGGCATAACAATGTACTGAAAACATCCCCATTCGGTCGCGAAGGTTGTCTTGCTCCTATCTTCCGGCGCGATCTTGATCTGATGGTACCCTGAGAACCCATCTGTGAATGAGTACGCTTCCTGTCTGCCAACATTCTCTAGGACTTCATCTATAAATGGTGTCAGGAATGGATCGTGAACACAGGCATCATTCAGTTTTCAGAGATCCACGCAGATTTGAATTTTGCCCTTCTGTTTTTTCTCCTGCACTGTCATAGGACTCACCCAGTCAAACTCTTCCACTGGTTCAATAATTCCTGCTGCAAGAATTTTGTCCAATTCTTCGTGGACCTTTTCCTTATACTTCAGATTCAAACGGTAAGGACACTGCTTAACTAGCTTCGCATCCGGTTTCAGAGTTATCTTCATAAGCCCTAAGTCACTGAGGATCCCTTTTAACTCCATTATTTTGGTTGGGAATAAGTCTTGATATTCACGAAGTAACTCGACGACCTTATCCACCATGGCATCATCCCAATAGTCCCCAAGCATTGCGTACTTTGGCTCCACACCTGTACCAATGTTCACTTGTTTCTTTTTCAGTGGCGCGGTGATGTCGGGGTCCTCGATTGATGGTCCTCAAACTTCGTGACTCCCTTCTATTTCCAGAATATTAATATTTCAGGGGTCATCATCATCATCCTCCACTTGCATGTTGTAACATTCTAGGGCATGGCTTAACTAATGTCACCATGCTGGTTGAACTATTTCTCGTGGTTCCTGCGATATTTTGAAAATGGTGGCTTTCACAACTTGCAGCGCATCGTCAACAGTATCCGCCCATTGGTCTTCAAATAAGAAAGTTAACAAAAATCCCTCATTATGGATATCCCATTTGTAGGTTTTAACCCTGTACAGAAATTACCTGCATACGAATTCTTAAACAAAGAAAATAAACAATGCAAGAGCATAACCCATAAAACACATATGCACAGAGATTTTTCCCTAGATCCCAAAACCGGGACTACCAGCTTTATTTTTCATTATGTTCCTTTCAATGTTACAATACATATTTATACATGCCGAAGCATCCAATACCATGGACCGAAAACCATCGCGTCCAAAAAACATGTGCGAAAATCATGCACAAAACCATAGGTGGGTCCGCCCAACCTAACATATGGTCCAAAACCAAAATTTTCCGGGGCGCTGCCCCAGACCCCATAAAGTGGGGTTACGGGTGCCCTTCAAACCCCCTATTAACTACATGGAAAGTATATAACACAACCCAACAATCTCCCACTTGTTGTTTTCTTTCCACAAGGGGCCACAGGAGAGCTTAGTCATTTTTTTTCAGCCCTGATATTCCCATTGCTTCTCTACACCAAGAGAACTTCTCAGAGCTCATAGATTTTGTCAATGCATCTGCAGTATTCTTCAAAGTGTCCACCTTTACCAGCAACACCTTTCTGTCTTCTATCATATCCCTCACAAAGTGATACTGAACATCAATGTGCTTTGTCTTTGAATGATAAGCAGGGTTCTTTGCCAAGAAAATTGCACTTTGGCTGTCGCAGTCTATTCTTATAGCTCCCTGTACTAACCCCATACTTGAACACAATCTCTGCAACCAAACTGCTTCCTTGCTTGCATGAGTGGCTACCATGTATTCTGCCTCTGTAGTTGATAGTGCCACTACATATTGTTTCTTACTCATCCAACTGACTGCACCTCCAAATAGGTTAAACGCATACCCACTTGTAGATCTTCTCTAATCCAGATCTCCAGCCCAGTCTGCATCAACAAAGCCATGAATATCCAACACTCTGTCCAATCCTGGTCTTCCTTGGTAGCACAAACCATAATCACTAGTGCCACGCAAATACCTGAAAACCCGCTTCACTGTTGTCCAGTGCTCCTTCCCAGGTTTTGACATAAACCTACTCAAAACTCTCACTGCATGTGCAATGTCTGGTCTAGTACAGACCATTGCATACATCAGGCTACCCACTGCACTTGCATATGGAACACGGGACATGTCCTCTTCCTCTTCTTGTGTCTTGGGACACTGTTCAGCAGATAACCTCACACCTACAGGAATAGAAACCTTCACCGGTTTACTATCCTGCATATTAAACCTCTGGAGTATTGTCTCGACATACTTCCTCTGGTTTAACCAGAGCTTCCTCTTTGACCGATCTCTTTTAATTTCCATGCCCAAAATATAGTTTGCAGCACCAAGATCTTTCATGTCGAATTTGGAGGACAATTGGGTCTTCAAATCCTGGATAATTTCTTTGTCATTTCCAACCAGCAACATATCATCCACATACAAGACCAGATAAATAATACGGTCACCAATTAATTTAAAATACACACAATGATCTACTTTGATTCTGGTGAAGCCAAGTCTCCGTATAAATGTATCAAAGTTCTGATACCACATCCTTGGTGACTGTTTTAACCCATACAGAGACTTCTTTAACTTGCATACCAATTCTTTCTTACCCTTCACTGCAAAACCTTCAGGTTGCTTCATGTAGATTTCCTCTTCCAAATCCCCGTGAAGAAATGTTGTCTTCACATCCATCTGTTCTACCTCAAAATCAAAAGCAGCAGAAACAGGTAAAAGTAATCTAATAGAAGTTACCTTGGCAACAGGAGAAAAAATATCACCAAAATCAATTCCCGGCACCTGGGAATAACCTTTTGCTACCAATTGAGCTTTGTATTTCTCCACCTTTCCTTCCGCATTTGTCTTCTTCTTGAACACCCATTTGCTGCCAATGGGTTTCCTTCCAGCCGGCAACTCCACCAGATCCCAAGCCTCATTTTTGTGCAAAGATGTCATTTCATCAACCATGGCCTCTTTCCAGACTTTTCCATCCTCTGAATCCACTGCTTCCTTCACAGTTCTGGGATCATCATCAGTAACATACAAAGCAAAAGCAGATGGACTATACCTTTCTGGTTGCCTTCTTTCTCGAACTGATCTTCTCACAACCGAAGTTTGTGGCTCTTCATCTTCTGATTCCTCCTCTGCTGTAGAGTTTGATTCTTCCTCCTTTGGCTCAAACTCTATCTTCTCAGGTTCCTTTGGTTGGACTTCATGTTGAATAACATCTTTTACCTCTCTAAACACCACATCTCGGCTGTACACAACCTTCCGTGTGACTGGGTTCCAAAGCTTATAACCCTTTAAACCATCCTTATACCCAATAAATATGCAATTTTCAGATTTACTATCCAACTTGGTTCATTTCTCCTTTGGAACATGTACATATGCATCACATCCAAATACCCTCAGATGTGAAAGAGAGGGTTTCTTACCAGTCCATACTTCTTGTGGAATCTTATCCTCCAACACTGATGAAGGTGACCTGTTGACCAGGTAACATGCAATATCCACCGCCTCTGCCCAGAATTCCTGTCCTAACCTAGCACCATTGAGCATGATTCTTGCCCTTTCCATCAACGTCTTGTTCATTCTTTCTGCGACTCCATTTTGCTAAGGTGTATATGGAGTAGTCTTCTGCCGTGCTATACCACACTTCTTACAGAATTCTTCAAATTCCTTGCTGCAAAATTCTCCACCATTATTTGTCCTCAACACCTTTGTCTTCTTCTCTGTCTGATTTTCCACCAGAGCCTTAAATTCTTTAAACCTGTCAAAGACTTCAGATTTCTTCTTAAGGAAATATATCCATATATTCCTTGAGAAGTCATCTATAAATGATACATAGTACACAGACTTACCCAGTGATGGAATCTTCACAGGTCCAAACACATCACTGTGAACAAGCTCTAATATCTGTTTCATCCTCTTACCACCAGAGGGGAAACTCACCCGATTTTGCTTCCCATACACACAATTTTCACAAAAATCAAAATCCAGAGAGCTATCATTCATACCTTCTACCATACCTTTACCATGAATTATTTGAAGGCCCTTCTCTCCAATATGTCCAAGCCTTTGATGCCACAACATGGTCTTCTCTCCAGAGACCACTAGATTTTCTACTCCATTTTCAGGAACCATAGAACTATTGCACCCATCAACAACAGTGCTACCTTGCAGCTTGTACAAAGTTCCAATCCGAACTCCCCACATCAATATCAGTGCTCCTCGAACCATCTTGCAGGTATATTTCTCGAACACCGTCTTTACACCTGCATCATCCAACTTGCTTATAGAAATCAGATTTCTGGCCAATGCAGGAATATGTAGAACACCCGGAAGTGTTCTAACCCTTCCACCTTGCAACTTCAACTTTACTTTTGCTCGTCCAATGATTCTAGCCTTCCTATCATCTCCTAAGAAGACATCACCACCATTGTATTTCTCATACTCGCAGAACCACTCTCTATGGGGAGTGAAGTGAAAGGATGCACCTGAGTCAATCAACAATGCCTCATGATCTACATGTGTACTTGAAGAAGCCAAGTACACATCCCCACCTTCATCTGAGGTGGTTTTCACCTCTGCAGAAGGAGCATCATCAAATCCCTTTCCTTTATCAGGAGCTTTAGATTTACAATCCCTTCTGAAGTGCCCTTCCTTTCCGCATTTTCAGCACACCACCTTTGTAGGTTTTCCTGGAGATTTAGATATCCCTCTAGATTTAGATCTCCCACTCGATGACTTATTTTTGTTTCTGTTCTGGGACCGTCCTCGTACAGACAAGGCATCACCATTCTGGTTGTCCATATTTTTCCGTCTCATCTCCTCCGTCAGCAAGGCTGAGACTATTTCATGAAACTGCAAAGCAGTTGCATTGCTACCTATTGCAATAACCAGACTATCCCACGAATCTGGTAGAGAACACAACAGACTGATGCACTTATCTTCATCTGAAATTTTAATATCAACAGATAATAACTGACTTACCACAGTATTAAACGCATTCAGATGCTCTGTCACCGAGTCTCCATCTTTCATCCTTAGGTTATACAGCTTTTTCCGCAGGAATAGTTTATTCACCAGAGACTTAGATTGGTACAAAGTCCCTAACTTGACCCACAAAGCCTTTGTCGTAGCTTCCCCTGATACATTCAGAAATACTGAATCTGAGACACACAATCGTATTGTGCTCTTTGCCTTCCGATCCAACTTCTTCCATTCTTCATCGGTCACTCCCGATGGTTTAGTACCCGGATCTACCGCGATCCACTGATCTTTATCCACCAACAGATCCTCCATCTTGAGTTTCCACAACTCAAAATTCTGACCATTGAACTTCTCAATCTCTATCTTTCCACTGCTCACCATCTTCTTTCACCACCAGAATCGATCTCGCAGATCTCCCACTGAATAGGGTCTACCACAGGCCCGAGCGAAACCCCTCAGCAACAAAGGCATCCCCTTCAAGCCAAAACAGATCTGATACCAAATGTAGGTTTTAACCCTGTACAGAAATTACCTGCATACGAATTCTTAAACAAAGAAAATAAACAATGCGAGAGCATAACCCATAAAACACATATGCACAAAGATTTTTCCCTGGATCCCAAAACCGGGACTACTAGCTTGATTTTTCATTATGTTCCTTTCAATGTTACAATACATATTTATACATGCTGAAGCATCCAATACCATGGACCGAAAACCATCGCATCCAATACCATGGACCAAAAACCATCGCGTCCAAAAAACATGTGCGAAAATCATGCACAAAACCATAGGTGGGTCCGCCCAACCTAACATATGGTCCAAAACCAAAATTTTCCGGGGCACTGCCCTGGACCCCATAAAGTGGGGTTATGGGTGCCCTTCAAACCCCCTATTAACTACATGGAAAGAATATAACACAACCCAACACCATTCGCCCGTACCATGTTGGAGTTTTGCCTTAGTATACCAGTTTCTTGGGATGACATCCAGGGTATGATAAAATAAGTACCCATTTAGGCTAGGGCTCTTCGCCATAGGCTTTGGTCCATATTTTGAGGTGCATGCGTGGGTCATCATGCCCATGATACTTCTCGGTTATTCGTAGTTCTGGATTCCCAAACCTTAGCTACATCATCCTTATGCAGTCGCGCCAGTTTTCAAAATTTCCTTCATGTGTTCCCCACCAATGCAGAGGTGTTGCACGCAACGCCCACTTTAATACATCGAACCTCTGGTGCTCTGGTACTGCACTCTCAAACTTGCTCAAGAATTCATCCACCACTGTCAATCCATTATATGTTGGTAGATCTCAATCCTGGGCGGTTACACAATGCAGTGATTTGGTCATCATATTACAATTTAGCGTCGTCACTTGACTCAATCGATTATGCCATCGTTCATCTTCTTCGTCTAAATCTGAAAGGCAGGACTCTGCTCACTCCCACGAGACCCTTCCATCTATAGTCAAATTTATCCAATCCTGGTTTCACGTGGTTATTTTGTAGATACAATCCATCTCCTCATCACCTCCATCATCGCGCATGAGTTCAGTGTAGCGTTTTCCTTCAGCGAGATCCAACAGAACTACTACGCGTAGGGAATTTTTCTCGAATATCATCTTCTGTTTTTTTAGGTTGATGACTCCATTCATATCCGTGGCCCAATCTATTCCTAGCAACGCAGGGTAATGATTACAATCATCTACAATCTCTATTACCTTGAAGTTTGTCTGCGTGTTCACACCTTCGATATCCACTGTTACCCCTTACAATCTCCCCATGGGAAAGATCTTGTTGGGTCCCTATAATACTAGTGATTACCCCATTACTATTGTAGTTATACCCCTTATTTATATTGTTGTACCCATGTAGTGCCCATATTGTTACTATTGTGCCACATAGAATCCCTCTATTGTTATTGTTGTGCCCTACAATATTATTGTTATGTAGGCTGGATTGTATTGGGACCCTTAGACTCCTATATATAGAAAGGAGGTTTTTCATTTGTATCATCCAAGAATTGTTCATTTATGTAATGTAAAGGAGGTTTCCCCCTCGAAGAGGCTGAATTCTAAGGCGTGGATCTCTCTTTTCTATCTTTTTGTGAGCTGGTTTCATAACATTTGGTATCAGAGCTTTGGATTCTAGGGTTTCGCTGCTCCAAACAGGTCATCGTGGCATTTTCGCTATAACTTTTTTTCTGTGACGTTTCAGAAGTCACAAAAAAAACCCATTTGAGAAGAATTGGCGCTGAACCTTGGGTCCGAATTTCAGAGCTTTTCGCGCGATATTTTCGGAGATATGATCTGAGGAAGTTGGCCTTTTTGCAGACTCCTGAATTACATTCAAAACAGGTGACCTGGGGAAAATCGTCATAACTCTCTCTCTGAGGATCGGATTGAAATTTCGTAAAAAGGTACAGAAAGAGGACGGACTGTAGTTTCTTATGTGTGTGTTTCAGATTCAAAGGTTGAAACAGTGACTCGTGGCACGTCGTACAAGTTCGCTCTACTGAACCAGTCTAAAAGAAAGTCACTGTGGGAGATTTCACATAACTCTTCCTTGGAGAATCCAATTTGGCTCAGACTTGTGGCATTGGAAAGAGGACACAGAAGGCTACTACAGGTAGCAATTTCAGAACTGGATGATCCGAAATTACAGAGATACATCAGATTCAATATCAGGCTTCTATAAAGTGAAAAAAGGTGTGTAGTTTTTTTTTAATTTTTGTGTAAGCTTGCTTCAACAGAATTCAAAGGGCATAGTAAAGCATTATTATCGGTAACTGATGCCCCGAGGAAAGAAAATGCAAACACCTAGTAAGGAACCTGAAAGCTCTAGCATGACTCATGAAGAAGAGGAAGAAATGCTACATGATATATCAAAATTACAAGAACAAGTGCAACAAATGTCACGCTCACAAAAGCTAACAGAAGCTAAGATAAGTGGCGTGGAATCTAAGGTAAATGGCGTGGAATCTAAGATAAAGGGAATGGAAGCTAAGATGGATGGCATGGAAGCTAAGATTGACGCTAAAATTGATGGCATGGACGCTAAAATTGATTGCATGGATGATAAGATGGATGAATTGAAGAAGTTGCTACAAGAAAGGGTCACTAATGGTGAAAAGGTAGTAAAGGAAACTCATGATGAGAACAAAAGAAATGTTAATCATGATTCCATAGACTCTAATGTTGGATCGAAGACTCACCATGTTCCAAAAATCGATATGAGGAAGTTTGATGGCAAGGATCCCGCCACATGGATATTACAGATGGAGCAATTCTTCGATCTCAATAATGTGCAAAACACACAAAAGGTACGTATGGCAACTTTATATTTGGAACCAAATCAGTTTGTATGGTATCAATGGCTTTGTTCTCGTAAACAATTTATCACTTGGGCAATTTTTACGGAAGAATTGATAGCACATTATGAGGATACAAAAAGCAACACTTTTTTTAGCCAATTGATAAGTCTCAAACAAAAGGGTTCAATAATGGAGCACATTGAGGAGTTCCAAAAATTGAACATAAGGGTAAAAGATATTCCAGAGGAGCATAGGATTGATGTGTTCATAGGGTCTTTAAAGGATAATATCCAACATGATGTGCGCCTTTGGGAACCTGATTCATTAGAGAAGGCATTCAGGTTAGCAAGAAAAATGGAAAGCAAAATTATGGCAACTAGGAAGCATACCATTCACAACTATAAAGATGGAAGTGTTGTTGCCCATAGTCTTCCACAACCTACAAGGTTGACACCACAACAATTGGAAGAAAAAAGAGCAAAAGGGCTTTGTTACAATTGTGATAGCAAATACACAAAAGGTCATAAGTGTGCTGAGAAGAAATTATTCTACATAGATTGTGAAGAGGAAGAAGAAAAGGAGCAAGAAAGGTCAAAAGAAGAGGATATATTCCAGGAACAAAGCCTAGATGAAGAACAAATAAATCCGACCATATCTTGTAATGCATTGGCGGGAATTACCACTCCTCAAACCATCAAGATAGAAGGACAAATCAAGAAGAAAAAGGTAATAGTGTTGATTGATTCAGGAAGCACCCACAATTTTATTCATTGTAGGGTAGCAAAAGAATTGAATTGCTTCCTATATCCAGCACCAGAGTGTCAAGTGATGATTGCAAATGGAGGAACAATAAATTGCTCTGGAAAGTGCCATAATATCAAGCTATCCATGGGAGAATATGTATTGACTAGCCCAATGCTTTCCATTCCAATGGGAGGTGCTGATGTTGTACTAGGAGTCCAATGGCTACAATCCTTGGGTACAATAGCTTTTAATTTTCAAGAACTTTTCATGAAATTTTCTGTGGAAGGAAAGGAAGTTGAATTAAGGGGTATTGCAGGGAAACCAGGAAAGATAATCAGCTCTAATGGTATGACAAAGCTTCTAAAAAAGGAGCAAAGAGGTGTAATTGCACAATTATGTTCGCTAGATGTTTCCACATTGGAATCATCTATTTCTCCAGATCTCCAAAAAGTCCTGGACAATCATTCCAAGGTATTTGAGACTCCCAAAGGTCTCCCACCTATGCGTGATCATGATCATGCTATTCATCTGATTCCAGGAAGTGTTCCTCCAAACATCAGGCCGTACAGATATCCCTATGTCCAAAAAAGTGAAATTGAACGTATGGTTGCAGAAATGCTAGAGGCTGGTATAATTCAACCGAGTCAAAGTTCTTTCTCTACTCCAGTAGTATTGGTGCACAAGAAGGATGGATCATGGCGCATGTGTCCGGATTATAGGGAGCTCAACAAGCTCACTATTAAAGATAAGTTCCCCATTCCTGTCATTGATGAATTACTGGATGAATTGCATGGATCAATTTACTTCACCAAGTTGGATCTTCGTTCAGGATATCATCAAATCAGAATGAAGATTGAAGACATTCCGAAAACGGCATTTAGAACTCATGAGGGTCATTATGAATTTTTGGTCATGCCTTTTGGCCTTACCAATGCACCTTCAACATTTCAAGGTTTGATGAATTCAATTTTCAAACCATTCCTTAGAAAATTTGTGTTAGTATTTTTTGATGATATACTAATCTACAGCAAGTCTTGGAAGGATCATGTTGAACATGTTGACAGGGTGCTACAACTATTGGAGGAGAAACAATTATATGCAAAAAGATCCAAATGTTTCTTTGGAGTCCAGGAGGTGGAATATTTGGGTCATATTGTATCTCATGAAGGAGTTAAGGTAGACCCTAGCAAAATTAAAGCCATTAAGGAATGGAAAATCCCCACATCCATAAAGCATCTGCGAGGATTTCTTGGGTTGACAGGGTATTATCGCAAGTTTGTTAAGAATTATGGGAGAATAGCAGCACCTCTAACAACATTATTGAAGAAAGATGCATTTTCATGGACTCCGGAAGCAACAAAGGCCTTTGAACATCTTAAAGAGGCAATGTGCCAAGCACCGGTCTTAGCTACACCGGACTTCACAAAAACCTTTATTGTGGAATGTGATGCTTCAGGAAATGGAATTGGTGCTGTTCTAATGCAAGATGAAAGACCCATTGCTTTTGAAAGTCGTCCAATCAAGGGAAAGTTTTTAAGCAAAGCTATTTATGAGAAGGAAATGTTGGCAATACTCCATGCACTTAAGAAATGGCGACCCTACCTAATGGGAAGACACTTCAAGGTAAAAACGGATCATGATAGCCTTAAATACTTTTTAGAACAAAGATTATCCTCTGAAGAGCAACAAAAGTGGGTCACAAAGATGTTGGGTTATGACTTTGAAATCATCTACAAAAAAGGGAAGCAAAATGTGGTGGCAGATGCACTCTCAAGAAAGGATGAGGATGTGGAAGCATTGTTGTGCGCTATTTCTATTATCCAACCAGATTGGATAAACGAAGCAAGGGAGGAATGGAAGAATGACGAAGAAGTGTGGGCACTTATTCGAAAGCTACAACAAGATTCCAGTACGTCTGATACATTTAGCTGGAAAAATGATTCGTTATGGTACAAAGATCGCTTATACCTCTGTAAGAATTCCCAGCTAAAACAAAAGATTCTTATGGAATTGCACACTTCTCCCTTAGGAGGGCACTCAGGATTTTTAAAAACTTACCACAGGGTTAAGAAGGAATTTTTTTGGGATGGCCTTAAATCAGATATTCAAAAGTTTGTGGCAGAATGTTTGGTTTGCCAGCAAAATAAAGTTGAAACAATTAAGACACCGGGTCTATTACAACCTTTATCCATTCCAAGCCAACGTTGGGAGGAGGTTTCAATGGATTTTATCACAGGTTTACCCAAGTCTGAGGGAAAGAGTGTCATCATGGTGGTAGTTGACAGACTTACCAAGTATGCACACTTTTGTGCATTATCACATCCATTTAAAGCCAGTACAGTTTCTACTGCATTTATGGAAACAATTCAAAAGCTACATGGAAACCCAAAGATTATTGTAAGTGACAGAGATCCCATTTTCACTGGAAATTTTTGGACAGAATTATTTTCTTGTCTTGGTACTCAGTTAGCTCATAGCTCATCTTATCATCCTCAATCTGATGGGCAAACTGAGATAGTAAACAAATGTTTGGAAGGATATCTTCGTTGCTTTGTATCTGATAAACAGACACAATGGGTCAAATGGTTGCCTCTGGCTGAATGGTGGTATAACACTTCCTTTCATACAGCAACAAAAATGACCCCATTTATGGCACTTTATGGGTATCAACCACCATCCATCACATCATATTTAAGAGAAAATTCTAAGGTTCAGGCAGTGGAACATCACATCGAACATCAACAACAAGTCCTCCAACTCTTAAAGGATAACCTCGTGTTGGCACAGAATAGAATGAAACAACAGGCAGATCAACATCGCAGTGAAAGAAGTTTTGATGTAGGTGATTGGGTATTCCTACGGCTACAACCATATAAGCAAATGTCCCTCAAGCAAGCTAAGAAGGATAATAAATTATCACCAAAGTATTATGGTCCGTACAAGGTGTTGCAAAAGATTGGTACTATGGCATACAAATTGGAGCTTCCTGCAGCTTCTCGATTGCACCCAGTTTTCCATGTTTCATGCTTAAAGAAGGTTATAGGCGACAAGCTCCCAGTTCAAACAATATTGCCAGAACTTGACGAGGAAGGAAAAATTATATTGGAACCGGAAGCAGTTATAGAAACAAGAACTCGACAGCTACGAAATCGATCAATTTCAGAGTACCTTATCAAGTGGAAGAACTTATCCGCTGAAGATTCCACATGGGAGGATGAGAATTTTATGCAGAAGTATCCTGAACTACTCAAGCGTTGAGGACAACACTTTTTTGAAGGAGAGGGGCATGTTGGGTCCCTATAATACTAGTGATTACCCCATTACTATTGTAGTTATACCCCTTATTTATATTGATGTACCCATGTAGTGCCCATATTGTTACTATTGTGCCACATAGAAGCCCACTATTGTTATTGTTGTGCCCTACAATATTATTGTTATGTAGGCTTTGATTGTATTGGGACCACTTAGACTCCTATATATAGAAAGGAGGTATTTTCATTTGTATCATCCAAGAATTGTTCATTTATGTAATGTAAAGGAGGTTGCCCCCTCGAAGAGGCTAAATTCTAAGGCGTGGATCTCTCTTTTCTATCTTTTTGTGAGCTGGTTTCATAACAGATCTTCTGTTGGTTTTCCATCCGTAATTGAATAGGAGACCATTGTAACATGGGCCTACCCATGTGTTCCCAAGTCTGATTTGGTAACACGTTCGCATCTGAACCCAAGTCTAATATTACCTGATCCATCTCATATTCGCCAATTTGTGTTGTCACTGCATTTCCCTTCCTGTACGCAAAGCATGCTTCCCCATTTTTCGAACTACGCGCGGTTCCCCTGATGTTGCGCACCTAGCGATCAGATCTTGTAGTCCTTTGACTACCTTATTGTCATGGAACAGTTTCATACATGTCTCTAAAAAGGTAGTTAGCATAGAAGGATCCAGGCCCATCTCTGGTTGATCCTTACTACTTGAAGTAGAGACCTCCGCGAAGCTCTTCTTAGCTTCCATAAATGTTTCCTTTGCGTGTTCGAAGTCAAACTCAGGTTCCTTTATAGGAGCCTTACATACCCAAGTATCTTCTTCAGGCTGCTTCCCCTTATCTTCCCCCCTGGTCGCACCACTTCTGAGCATCATGTTCATGTTGGGGTCTTCTTCACGCGGTTCAGACCTCATCATTTAGATATTTTGCATCAGAGTAGGTTGCAGCACCCCTTTTTTGCGCATTTGTGCGATCAGCGTCGGACAATCTACCATTTCATGATCAAACTATTCACAATATGGGAAATATAGTCTCGTCGGGTTGGTACAATCACGAGCGTAGTGCCTGGGCCCTCTGCAATTATAACAGATTAGCTATCTGCGGCCCCTTCCGAGCCCCATTTCTCCTCGACCTCGACCTTGCCCTTGAAATCCACCCCGCGCTATTGCTATGGTTAGATTGAAGCCTTACGATTCTATCTGCATTCAATAAGCTGGGGTCCTATCCATCATTAGCTCATAGCTCTGACATGTCCGCTCATCATGGCCCACTGATCTATAGAAATTATAGTACAGTTGTTGTGGAGTCTGGGTATACTTCTGCAACAGGTGAAAATTGTTCGTCGTGTGCTTTCCTCCCACCTAACAAATTGCGTACCAGAGTGCGAGGGGCGCATTTGACCCTACTTGTTCCTCCGGTCTCAACAGCATAGGTCCCCCTCTCACCAAATAGTTCACGAATATAGGACAATAATCCTTATCGTGACCCTGGCCTTTACATTTTATACACCACACTTCTTTGAGCGCCTCTGGCCGGGGCGCCCTATTCTGCTTCAAACTTTGTATCTCCAAGCATAGGTTTTGTAGTTGCATGTGGATTTGTTGGACTCCCAACCCCAAATCCTGTATCGATGTTTCATGCAACCTCATCACCATTTCCAATGCCTCTGCCTGGGTTGAGAGCTTCTATTGTGACAGTGTTGTCCTCAAGTGTGGTGTCAAAGAAAACACAAACCACGCTTGGTGTTGCGCATCTGTAAGTGTCATATTAGCCTCGCGGATCATACTTTTCAGCCTCTGATCCAGATCCCAGGGGGTTTCGCCTAGAAGCATCGCAATCTCCTTGAATCTGATGATCAACTGTGTCTCCGATTTTGGCTGGCTAAATTCTTTGTTCAATGCAATCTGGATCTCTGCTATTCTGACATTTGGGTGATCATTCGAGTGCTTGATATACCATGTCAGCGCACGATCCTGCAGTGCACTTACCAATGTGGCCTTCTTAATGTTATCATCTGTAACCCCGTGCGCTTCCCACACTGCTCTTACTACGAACCAAAACTGATTTGGATCTTCGTTCCCTACTCCTCTAAATATAGGCAACTTGATCGCGCTTGCCATGCTAAACTACTAGTTTGGTGGAGGCAGCATGGGCAAAGATGGAGGTAAAGAAGGTGGCGGAAGTGGTGGTGTTAGTGGGGATGATAACTATGGAATGCACTACCTAATCAAATTGATCGCACTCCTCAGAGAAACCCAAGCGTACTCTTCCTCACTTGCTCGCAGAGGTGAAATTAAATGACTATTTCCTAACCATTCGATCCCTTTGTAGACCTTTTTTCTTCACGTCGTTCCACTCATTAATGTATTCGTATCACCCGTTTTTCACATAACAGCATCTTAATCCAAGTATTCAAAGACTTGATGTACTTACCTCGTGGTCCCTTTAGAAAACGTCTTTCTGCTTCATTGTAGCTGACAGTCATGTCTATTGCAAATTCAATGATAAACCCTCCTATTATCTGATCCAGCCAATGGTTTACAACCCGCACGATCTTATCTTCAGATGCTTCTAGCCTACGCACCAACTCTGGACTCCACACTATCGGTTGATCGAGCTTGCACCTTCCTTGGCTATCTTCTAGCCTCACGATCCAATCATACAGTTCCGAAGAGAAGGTCGCGAAGAAGATCTCGTGGATTTTTGTATATATGAAGCGATCCAACCACCTCTTCTCGGATATATGCAGTGTTTTGTTTTCCTGTATTACGAATTCGTGCAGCTTCTGATCCAACCAATCTTCAATTTCTTTCTTCATAGGGTTCCAGTGTTCCGACATTAGACATCCCTTAGGTAGATCCTGGTCTCGGCAACGGAACCATTTGTTGGCTTGTTGGGGCCTGACCCAAGTTCAAAAGTGTTTTAGCCAAACAAATCCAGAAACTACTAGCCCTTTCGGCAACAGTTCGCGAAACGCGGACTGAGGTCTCACCCGAGGTAGTATGGGAGGGTGCTGGAACCAAGTTTCCACACCCTAGGGATGTCTTGATGAGGTCTGGAAGGTTTGCGAACCGATCCTACACACTGTGCTACTTCCGTGCAGCCGTTTGTTTAGTGCAACTACCTTCGCGTGGCTAGGATGACTGGCGCGAACGTTATTTACCATTTTTGTGCTTAGTATTATTATAGATCTTGAATTAAATTAAGTAGGCCCAATATTTCAGTTACCAATTAACATAAATAGACATGCGCACAATTATAAACCATAAACAGATGCATAAACTGGAATATAGAAATACATACACATTTTTCCAAAACCAACTTATCTTTATTAATGCCTTTTCCAGTTACAATCCACTTCCTACCCTATGCACACAGCTGCAGGGGTCTGCGCACTCAGCTGTGGACTCTAACTAGGCCTCCGCGCACACAGTTGCGGAGCCTCTATCCCTAATTACAACCCAAAACCCAGACTTACAGACTCAGATCTAATACCGCATTCAAACACCCATATTACTTCTTACATCACAAAACGATGCTTTTTACACTTAGAGCCTCGCTCTTATTTATACATTCCCATGGTCTGCGGACCATGGGTAGGCCGACACATTCTAGATTAATTTACAATATTTTAGGGTAGGCTACCCTTAGACTAGACCTATTACAATTCACACTCTGCGCACTTCGCGGAGCTTTTACAATACCAATACCCAAAAATGTGGGCTTTAAGCCCCAAAACTGTTATGCGGGGGATCTGCTGCCCAACACTTTCCCCAAATGCTTATTTTGTTATGTGCCTTTAATGTTCTTCCTCTTGTCGATTATTGTTTTGCTCGATCTTTATGGGCTTCCATTGTAAATAGTAGAAGTAGATTCTTGTCTCTTGTTTTAGTAGATTACATGAGCTTGTGAATCTACAGGATAATTCTATAGCAACTGGAGATTTGACTTGTGCAACTATTCTTCAGTGAAAGTCTTCTCCTCTGCCCCTATAAAATTTTCTAACATGGTATCAAATCGGGTTAAACTTTGTTAGTGTAAAAAAAAGTTTTTTTTACTAGCAATTAAAAATTGTTTTGTGGGTAAATTTTTGAAGTGTATATACCAGCAGGTAGAAAGTTTTTTTTTTTTCACTCAAAAATGCCAACATCAAGCACAAGCTTGACTAATCCATAGATACCTCGGTTTAATGGAAAAAATTATCATTACTGGGCTATTACAATGAAGGCCCTGTTTTCTTCTCAACACATTTGGGATTTGGTAGAGAATACTTTTCAAGAACCAGCAGATGCAACAACATACAATTCCTTGTCTCAAGCAGAAAGGGATTTTCTGAAGGACAATAGGAAGAAGGATGAAAAATCCCTCTTCTACATTTTTCAAGCGGTTCATGAAATTATTTTCCCAAGGGTTGTAGTAGCGACGAAGTCCAAGCAAGCATGTGACACCCTCTAGACAACTTACCAAGGCATGGCAAAAGTCAAGACAACAAAACTGCAAATTTGTAGAAGAGGCTTTGAAACACTTTGTATGAAAGAGTTTGAGAATGTAGACTCATTCTTTACACGTGTAATTGTGTTGGTTACTCAAATTAGTTCTCATGGTGAGACATTTGAGGAAATGAGAATAGTTGAGAAAGTCTTGAGAAGTCTGCCAACAAGGTTTGATGCCATTATTGTGGCCATAGAAGAGACAAAATATCTTTCACAGTTCTTAGTGGATGAGCTTCATGCATCACTGATTTCTCCTGAACATAGAATGGATAGAGAAATAAGTTCCTCATTGGAGCATGCCTTCAAGACACAAGTTTCATTTGGTCAAGGTAGAGGTAGAGGAAGATCATATGCTAGAGGAAGAAGAAGAAGCCCACACAGAGGTGGAAGAAGCATCTCTTCAAGCACAAGTGGAAGGGGAAACAATCAAAATCCAAGTCAAGGCCCAAGCCAAAATCAAGCACAAGCTCAAAGGTATGATAAATCTCAATTCCAATGTCATTACTGTAAGAAGTATGGTCATTATGCGAATGAATGTAGAAAGAAGCAATATGAAATTAGTAACAAACCAATTGTAAATTTCACAAAAGAAAATCAAAACCATGATAGCATGTTTTTATCTTGTAATGTAGCACAAGAAAAACAAAGTGATATATGGTATCTAGATTCAAGGTGTAGCAATCACATGTCAGGGAACATAGAAATGTTTTCCAATCTAAATGAAAGTGTGAAATCTGAAGTGACATTAGGGACCGATATCAAAGTCTTTGTCATGGGCAAAGGAAGAGTTAATATCCTAAAAAAGAAGGGGGGGAAAAGTACATCTCAGATGTTTACTTTGTCCCAGGTTTGAAGCATAACTTCATAAGCATTGGAAAACTCATGCAAAAGGCTACAATGTATTTTTCAAGAATGATGAGTGTACAATTTTGGATAGGCCTCCAAGTAGACAGTTGATTGCAAAGGTTCAGATGACAAACAATAGAATTTTTCCCCTAAAGATAAGATCAGATTTGAAAGAAGAAGGTGCACAAGCACAACTATCAATGAACTCACAAGAGGATGAAAGAAAAGTTGCAACTGTTACACAAGTGAACTATCAAGCAGAGGTCAAAGATGAAAATTGGTTATGACATTTGAGATTTGGACATCTCAACTTTGGAGGTTTGAATTTACTGCATAGGAAAGGAGTGGTGAAAATATTTCCACTCATAGAAAAACCGGACAGCCTATCTGAAGGATGCATCTTGGGCAAACAACATAGAGAGACATTTCCAACAAGAAAGTCAATAAGGGAAAAAACACCTTTGGAGATTGTCCACTCATATTTATGTGGACCAATGCAAACACCATAAATTGGTGGCAGCCACTATTTATTGACCTTCATAGATGACTACACAAGGAAGACATGGGTCTATCTCCTAAAACATAAAAGTGAAGTTTTTGAGCGCTTTCACTAATACAAAGCTCTTGTTGAGAAGAAAAGTGGACACTACATCAAATTCCTTAGCACTGACAGAGGTGGCGAACACATCTCAAAGGACTTCCTTCATTTTTGTAGGGAGCATGGAATTCACAAGCAATTTACAACAAGGTATACACCTCAACAAAATGGTGTAGCGGAAAGGAAGAATAGGACCATTATGGAAATGGAAAGGAGTATGTTGAAGGAAAAGCATTTTCCAAATGATTATTGGGTTGAAGTTGTCGCTTGTGCAACATATATCATGAATAGATGTCCAACCAAAAGCTTCCAGAACGTAGTTCCTGAAGAGGCATGGAGTGGAAGAAAGCATCGTGTCACTCACATGAGAGCGTTTGGATGTGTGGCGCATGCACATGTCCCAAATGATTTGAGGAAGAAGTTGGACAACAAGGGGGAGAAATGCATATTTTTTGGATATAGTGATGAATCCAAGGCATACAAGCTCTATAATCCATCAACCAAGAAGGTCATAATCAACAGAGATGTGCAGTTCATAGAAGAAGAAGCATGGGATGGAATTTTAGAGAAGACAGTCAATGTGAAAGCATGTATACTACATGAGGACAAAGAGGAATTGATAGCAGCAAGAAATTCCTCAACAGTGACTCCCTCTACTCCTATTCAAGCACAACAAAGCAGGCAGCAAGTAACACCGTCAACAAATAATAGGACAATGTCACGCAGTCAAGCAAGTGCTTCTCCAAGCATGCCACAAAGCGCAACACCAAGTGACATGTCAAGCCCATCTTCAGCAAGCACAAGAATACCAAAATTCAGAAATTTAAATGAGATTTATGAGCAATATGAAGTTGATAGTAGTGCTAGTCTAAATTCCTTATTTGCATTATTTTGTCATGTAGATGACCCAATCCATTTTGAGGATGTAGTCAAAGAAGAAAAATGGGTTGCGACAATGGAGGAAGAAATAGAAGCAATAGAAAAGAATGACACGTGGGAGTTAGTGGACCTTCCACAAGGAAAAGATGTCATTGGAATGAAGTGGGTCTATAAGACCAAGAGCAATGTCAATGGAAAGATTGAAAGGCATAAAGCAAGGCTAGTTGTCAAAGGGTACAAGAAGCGACATGGAAGAGATTATGCAGAGACGTTTGTGCCAATCATGAGGATGGTGACAACATGTACAGTTGTGGTGATTGTCATGCAACATAAATGGAAAGTGTATCAAATGGATGTAAAATCAACATTTGTGAGTGGAGTGCTGAAAGAGGAAGTGTATGTTGCGCAACCGCCTAGTTATGAGGTGGAAGGCCAAGAAGACAAAGTGTATCAATTGAGGAAAGCTCTTTATGGGCCAAAACAAGCACTGCGTGCATGGTATAGCAGGACAGATAATTACTTTTTGGACAATGGTTTTGACAAATGTGATGATGAGCCTAATCTCTACATCAAAGAGAGTGATGGTAAGATTCTTATTGTTGTCTTATATGTAGATGATTTGATTTTTACAGACAATGATGATTTTCTCATCGTTGATTTCAAAGAAGTCATCAAGAGTGAATTTGAAATGACTAACATGGGGTTGTTAAGATATTTTTTGGGCATAGAAGTGAAGCAAACAGAAAATGGTATTTTTATTTCCCAAGAAAAGTATGTAGCAGACATTTTGGAGAGGTTTAATATGCAGAACAACAAGCCCGCACCAACTCCAACTGTCATGGGGTTGAAGTTGAGCAAAGAAGATTGCAGCAACAATGTCAATCTGACATTATACAAAAGTATTATAGACAACTTGATGTATTTGACTGCCATTAGGCCATATATAATGCATGCAGTGAGTTTGGTGTCGAGGTTCATGGAGACACCCAAGGAAACACATTGGAAAGCAGTGAAAAGGATTCTAAGGTATGTCAATGGGACAAAACATTATGGTATTTTATACACTGTACAAATTATTTTAGGCTGGTTGGTTACACCGACAGTGATTGGGCAGGAAGTGTTGATGATAGAAAGATCACGACAAGATATGTTTTTCATTTGGGTTCCAGAGCCATTTCATGGGTCTCGAAGAAGCAACCAATAGTGTCACTGTCAACAACAGAAGTTGAATATTTCGCCACAATGGCAGCAGCATGTCAAGCATTTTGGATGAGAAGGATGTTGAGGGATCTTCGCCACAACCAAGAGGGAACGAAAACTATTTCCCACGACAACACTTCCACAATTGCATTGTCAAATAATTTTGTCTTTCACAAGAGGAGCAAGCATATTGATGTTAAATATCATTTTATTAGAGAGTTGATTAACAATGATGAAATTGTGTTGCAGCACTAAAGGTCACATGAACAATTTGTTGATATTTTCACAAATCCATTGGCACGTGAAAGTTTTGTTTATCTCAGAGACTATTTTGGAATTGTTAATGGGAACAGTTGTGATTAAGGTGGGGTGTTGGAAAATTAATCCCAACCACCGTGTTAAACACACTGACAACAACCATAATTGTCAGATGAATTTTGTAGGTTGCGGATCTGTTTGCAGGCTGAAGGATAGAAGGTTTGAGCAGGAGTACGAGTTCTCCATTCTGCAACACATCAGACCATTCTGCAACACACATCAAGCATTTAAGAATGAATGTGAATTTAATGTAGGGTTGGTAGTTAAGTATGTCAAATATTTACTCCGCCAGTGAAATATGTACTCGCAACATAGATATGAACATTCGCCCATCCTGTGTCTTAATGATTTTCTCTGTCATGTATTAATGTCAAAAATGTATGTTTGGATAAATATGAATGTAAAAGTCATTTGGAAGGTTGAGCGAGAGAGAGGGTGAAAGTTTGAGAGGTGAAGAGAAAATTGTGGAGCAAATTTTGGTGGGCGCATGAAAACAACCATTATGGTGTTTTAATGTGAGAAAATTGTGGAGCAAATTTTGGTGGGCACATGAAAACAATGTGTTTTACTGTGAGTTACTCTGCAACCCCAATGAAGCATAAATCACAGTAAGATTTTTTGTGTTTTTACTTGGAGCAACAACCTCCAGTTTATCATGCGAATGTATTTACATATGCTTAATAATATAATCCAAAGTTTGGTTTGTTGCGATATGGCCTTAAACCTTCATGAGTAGATTTACTTGCAACCACATTGTTTTACTTTATTTTTCCGTGATTTTTTTTGTGTTTTATTTAAGCCTCTGTCCAGTTGTAATTTGCTTTCCGCAACAAGATTTGAGTTTCCGCAACTATTCTTGAGTGAAACTCCTCTCCCCTACCCTGTAAAATTTTCTAACAACAACTGGACTAGATTAATTGAGAAGGGAAAATGCTAGATTGATTGGGAAAGGCAGGTAAGGCCTCACCTGTTGATTCTACAAAATGATCAACGTAGCTGGTTTACTACCTAATTTCTCCACCAAATGAGTATATCCATTTTTAGCAGTCGATTCTTTTGCTGAAGCACATAATTTCCTTCAACAATTTTTCATGACCAAGGCAATTCACTGATCATGGTCTTCGTTGTCATTAATTGCATGCAACAAATTATATATGTGCATGAGGCGTTTTCACATTGCTACTAGTAAAAAAATATGTAATAAGACCAAGGGAAATCACCACTCATGGTACGGAGGAAAATTACAAGTCATGGTCTTGGTTGTCATTACATGAAAGAAGCTAGATGGTCGAATGGTTTTGATCATGCCCTGTATTTATACTTTATTTATTAACAAGAGCGGTTGCTAAGCAACAAGTCCCTGCCCAGTAGGAAGGGTTGCTCGTTGAATAGTAACTGTGTTTAACTGTGGCAGTTTTAGTTTTCGAATCCACCGACCCACATCTCAGGCTAGCTCAGCCAAGCATGCAGTATTCGGTTCCTGCTCATCGAAGCACGTAGTGTTCAATTCTCCTAAATGAAAGTACATGCCTAATCAACACTGACCCGGATAGGCGTGAGCTAATGAAGGCACTGTTTCTTGGATTCTGTTAGCCACCTATTGCAATAGGTTTCATATTTCATGATTGACTGTTTTACATGCCAAATATGTCATCTTTTCATGCTGCAAGGTTCCATATTTCCAAGAAGTTCCATTTTCAAGAATCATACCATTTTTGAAGAGTTTTACAGATAAGGGAAAGCCAAACAGCTTAATCTTGGCTTCCCTAGGTTTAAATTACTTGTTTTAGAAGATAGAGAATGAATATCTATCCAAACATCTTAAACTTGGCAGATTAGTAACTAGGTAGAGAAATGAAGGAGACCAACTGTTTAATCTGGGCCCTCGAAAGATATAAGGGTACATTTAGATAGGAGGGCAGTCAAAAGAAAAGAAGATAATCAGGGTCTGCAAATCTAAGTGCACCCATGCAAAAAGAAGAAAAAATGCTAGGCAAGTAGGCTGGGTAAGTAGTTTTGTGGTTGCAGAATCAAGCTATGTGACGCATTTCATGTTTTCAAGTGTTATATCTATTCAGATCATAGTTATGAGGCACTTTTTCATTTGGAGGAAATCGAGCGAGGCATGTCTAACTCCCCCTTCTTCTTATTCCCCAAATCACTCACTAACATCCCCTTGAGGACCTTGGGATCTACCCAACCAGTCCTGTTACCACTTCATCTTTTGTAAAATACTAAGACAAGCTTTGACTTTCTTCAGTGAAAAGAAGCCACATTTCTTGTGTAAAAAATCATTTCTCCACAGTCCATTCACTTCCTATGTTTAAAGTTTCAGTTCACAAACTTAGCCTCTCCCCTACACTTCACCTCACAAATTCATATTAACTTCTAACTTTATTATGTAAATCCCTATCTATTTTCCCTTCTCCTTACTAAAAAGCATTAAATAGCTCCCCTATGTACATATCCCCTCCCTCTGGTTGAAAGATAACCTTAACTATGCTTGGGAATCACTAAGTTTGCCTGAAACTTAGCTAAAACCCTCAGGTTGCCTCTCAAACCATCTTCTAAAAAAAAATGCATTAGGACTCATTCCTATGCGTAAAATTCCCCTCCAAATGTATAAAATACATCTTTGGCCGTGTTTTACCTTTCCCAAGGCATAAACCCCTTTTTTTCCATAAACCCTTCTCAAGTGCCTTTGAACTCCTCCAAAGCGTGAAATCCATTTTAGGTTATCGGACCCCTTCTGAAGCCTCAAAAATCCGTATTTCCCAAAGTTTTGACCCCCCCGCACATAGGTATTAATTTAATATTCGGGCGGGTTCCCGCACATAAACCTGCTGCCAGCTCCGCACTTTGTCAGCCCTCCGATCCACCTGCCCTGACGATCGACGATTATCCTTCGATAGCCTAGCGGTTTTGCCATTGTACAGAAGACAGGTGTCTGCCTTTCATTACGTCGGAGCCCCTCTGACAATTACCGCTCTCGTACAGAAGGCGATCCGATGAAACCACAAACCGCCTTCTGTCTCTTCGCCCCTGACGTCATCGCCACGTCAGCACTACGTCACCCCCGCATCAACCTATCACTATGTCCTGTGCCACGTCGTCACCCTGCCGTACTGCCACGTCACCCTGCTGATGTCACCCTACCATGTCACCTTGCCACGTCACCGTCGTACCGGGACCCACCGCTGACGTCATGCTGACGTCATCACCGAAAAAAGGCGCGAAGGGCGAAATCGCAGCGAAGGATGCCCAGAATGAAAAACTGAGGCAGTTTTTGATGCGCGATTAGTGCTTAGCGCTAATCATGCATCACTAAGAAAAAATGGTCAAAATGGAAGGCTGCCTATTGCTCGGCTACCAGCAGGCCCGAAAATTCGCAATTTGATAGGATTTCTTCACGTAGGTTTAGAAAAGGGGCGATTTGACAATTTCAAGAGTATCAGAGGAAAGACGAAGCCCAGATTAAATTAAAGAGTATCAGTGAAGCGGAAAAGAGTATCAGATCGGCAATACCAAAGTAGGTGAACATTAAAGGCCCTCAAAGAAAAGTCAAAGAAAACGGTGAAGCCATTTAAGGCTCTCAGATCACAGTTAATGCACATCAAAACCACTCGAGAGCAGGGGATCAAAGCCCAAAGCATAGTTATGGCTAAATGAACAACACAGAGCCAAAAGGACACCATATTAACTCATTTTGATACAGCTGCCTCCAGCGCAGCTCAAAGATATTTTCTTGCATTAATTTCAGGACAAAATTAGGTTAAAGAACTCATTTCCCTCAGACCTGTTTAAGGTCTGCTGTAATAGATATTTTTAGATATTTTCCCTATATAAACCACCCTAATTCATTGTTTAAAGGGTTGGTTGGTTGATATTCCTCATGCTGGACTTGCGTTGTATTTTTGAGAAGCTCTGTAATCAAAGACTGCTGGAATGCTTTGGATGAAGAACTAAATGTTGTGTTACTAATGGTTAAAGAGTGACTGTGGAATTCCTGTGCTACTACATGGCTCAATAAGTTTTTCTATCTCTGTTTACAGTTTTCATATGTTTATGCACAATTGTGTTACCATCTAAATAGCAAGAAAAAATAATAGCTTAGGTTTTGCTTGACTGCACCCTATGCTCAGTTCTTGTTATTTCTATATGTTTTCCTCAGAAATGGTTATGAATATGCATACTTAAATGATCATGTTTACCCTGTTTCTTTCACATATGACTGTTTTTTAGGAATTCTTTACTGCTCCTAGACAAACTTTCATCCACCTTCCCTCTCTGTTAGCTAATGAAAGATTCTTAGTTGCCTTTCATCTCTGACCTTCATTCCATCTTTATTCCAGCCTGATATTGTTCTATGTGTAGCTATCCTGCTCTATATTCCTCTTGTGACCAAGAAAATGCAACAGCAAGCCCTAATCCATGACTCCATGCCCAATGGTTTGAACTTCTCACACTATGCATACCAACTCTGCTTGAAAACATCTCCTTCCCACCAAAATAAAAAAAAAAAACCTTTATACACCATAACTAGCCTAAAATCAACCCAAAACAAAGTTAAATCATAAAGAGAGAGCCCTCTCTGACTGCAAGTAGGCTAGGACCTGCAGCCCAAAGATTGGTTTGTGGTTACCTCGACTGTATCCCTTAAGGAGCCAAGGGACAACCTGAGTGATAACATCATTGGCGACTCCACTGGGGACCTTATTCAGAAAATTCCAGAAAACAAGTTAGAAGCTGGTTCACAAGAAGAAAACACACAATACTAGGTCAAATCCTAACCCAAATCCACCAGCTATTTTTGAAAATCCCAATTTAATCTCTAGAAACCTTAGCAAACAAAAACAGGAAGAGGTAGCTGATTCTAGTCATGAAACAGTTCAGCCAAGCTGTTTTCCAACCCTTGTTAAAGTGTTGTTTCATTCAACCCCTACTTCCCCTTGTTCATCATCCACCTCTCCAAGCACCTTTTCCACACCTTCATTCACTGCGCATACTACCACTACCACCACTGTTATTACAGCTCTCCCAGTTGTTCCAGTCGTTCCATTTATCCCTGTAAATATGGCTAACATATATGCACCTTTATAGTTACCTGCAAATCCAGGGGCTATGCCTCAGGACTATCAAACTAAAATCACATACTTTTATGCTACTGGTTCTGGCATAGCCCTGCAACATACCAAGAAAATGCAGGACTTTTTTGAGAGTTATGAAATAGATGATGATAGTGTAAGAATGAAGATTTTTGTCAAAAGTTTAACAGGAGATGTAAGGCATTGGTTTAGAGCACTTGCTGCAAATTCCATAGCTGACCCAGAGGCCCTTTACCAAGCATTTCTTAACAGATGGGAAAATAAGAAGGACCCTCTGCACATATTATCCGAGTATGACACTATCAAAAGAGGCCCTCAAGAAGCTGTCTTAGACTATTGTGCCAGGTTTAACAATGTTTATAACGCTATTCCACAAAACCTTAGACCTCCACCTGATCTTGCTTTATACAAATTCCCTGATGGATTTGATTTAGACATGGCTTATCAGTTAAGAGAAAGGGCCCCTCAAACCTTAGCAAACATGCAGAATGTAGCTGTTAGTGTGGAGGCAAATATGATTGCCAAGCGAAATAGAGCAAGAGCTGAGAGAAGAACCACTTTCAAAGATGAACCTTCAACCTTTGAGCAAAAATTGGACACAATCATCAAAGGTATGGACACCTTTGAAAATAGAATGGGAACTATTGAAAGAAAAGCCACATGGGAAGGACAACAAAACAATCCTATTAGAAATCCAAACTTTAGAAAAAATTAGAACCCAAACGTTGGAAGGGCAAGTCCTGACCATGATATAAGACCTCTTTTTCGTGAAAACTATGTTGAAGCATCCACATCTAATGAGAAGATAGAGGACACTCACATAAAATTGATGGGTTTGAAAAGTGAACAACAAGTATTTCTAACCCAACAAGACCAAGATAACCATGATATAAATCAATTTCAGACCAAGTCTGGAGAGTCATTTGACTTCAAACAAGGCTATGATTCGGCTGTCTACGAAGTCCATAAACAATAAAAATTGAGAACAAGAACCATTGATGTGTCTAATCCCATCAAGCCAAAGGATGCCAAGCTAGCTACGAAAGTAAAGGACAAGACCGTTATCACAGAACCTGTTGACAAAACAGACCCAAAATTAAAAGAAGTGACCATAGAGGATGTATTTGACATGCAGCCCTCTAATAACCAGCCTTTTGTCTCCTTTCCCTTAAAAGACAATGTAAATAGCACTCCTCAAAGCCTTCCCAAAACAGAACAATCTCAAGAAATCACTGATAACCAAGAGAAGATCACTGAAGATACAATTGAAAATGGAAAATCTACTAGTCACAATACTAAAACATAGTCAGAAAACCCTTTTGATTTAGAAGCAGAAATTGGTAAATTAAAGATATCTATTCCTCTCTCTGAGCTTGCCAAACAGGATGTGTACAGACACCAAATCAAAAGATCACTGTAAATACCAGAGAACAGGGATGATGTTAATGTCTTAGATAATCAACCTGAATTACATTTTGGTCCTGAGGTCAATGGTAAATCAGGATATGGAGTTGTTCTACCCTTTTATGTTAGTTTTCACATTCATGATAAAGTGTTGCACAATGCTATGTTTGATTCAGGTGCTTCACACAATTTAATGCCCAAAGCTGTGATGGAGAAGCTAAACCTTGATGTCACTAGACCCTACAAAGACTTATTCTCATTCGATTCTAGTCAGGTCGAGTGTTTAGGCTTAATCAAATACCTTTGTGTGTCTTTAGTCCAATTTCCCAATAAAACGATCCTAATGGACGTGGTGGTTGCTGACATTCCACCAAAGTATGGTATGCTCTTATCAAGATCTTGGGGAGCAAAACTCCAAGGATCTCTCCAACTAGACCTCTCCTATGCCACTATTTAAGTCTTTGGGCAACCAAAGAGACTGTATAGAGAAACACTGATGAAGTATGTGGTAAGTAGTGAGGAAAAACCCCAAAACTTTCCCATTTACTCCATCCATTCTGATATGGATTCCTTTATATTATTCAATGATGATAGTTGCCCTCCCACTGATGAGAAGCCTTTGCCTTTAGAACAAGAAACATGCATCAATCAAGAGTCGGTTGCCCATACCCATGAAACTGCTAAAACAATTAGTGCAACCAGCATACAAGAAGAACCACATGAAGCACAAAACCAAGGTCCACCCAATCCTAAAATGATTGAAACTCTTAATACTAACCACAAGCAAGAAATCACATGGTATTTAGAGTTTGATGGTTCTGTTAATAAGCTAGGAGCAGGGGCAGGAATATGGATTCACAATACACATAATAGCCATGCAGAGGGTCATGCTTACAGACTAAACTTCAAATGCACCAACAACATGGCAGAGTATGAAGCTCTCTTTTTAGGCCTTAAAATGCTCAAAGCTCTAGGAGCTGCAAAAGTGTCCATTCTAGGTGACTACGTTTTGATCATTCAATAGATGAAAGGTAACTTTTTTACTAATGACAATAGGCTAAGAGCTTATAGGTCTGCTGCCACAGAAATACTCAATTCCTTCACCAAATCCAAGCTTGCTAAGATTTCTAGAAACCATAACATGCATGCTCATAGTCTAGCTACTTTTTCTAGCAGTTGCAGGCTGCCCTTTGGGCCCAATTACCACTTTACTGCTGAGATAAAGCACAGGCCTGTTGTCCCTAACAATATCAAAGATTGGAAAGTATTTGAGGATGATGCTCAAATCAACAATTTTCTTACCTTACAGCAATAATTCTCAAGCTTAAACATTGATGAAGATGCCATGAATGACCCACAACAGCAAATGAGCCAAAATGAGCAAACTATAACAGCTGAAGCAGCAAATCAAATGCTGCACCCAACCATTTTTGAGGAGAAAAACATGCAAGAGCTGAAGCAAATGCATTCAGAAGAAATAGCTGAAGTAGAGGCCGAAGTGATTGATTTAAAAGACAATTTTCTACCTGCTGGCCTCACTCCATTAGAAGACATATTTGATTCAAACTATGTCCCCAAAAAGCAAAAGATGCAGCCCTTAAACGCTGCTGTGGAAGACTGTAATATTGGGACAGCAAAAAAGCCCAAAATGATTAAACTGTCCAAGTCTTTGCCTCCCGATAAAAAACCAAAATATGTTGATTTATTTAAAGAGTTTCAAGATGTATTTGCCTGGAGTTATGAGGACCTTAAGTCCTATGACACCTCTGTTATTCAACATACCATTCCCTTAAAACCAAATCAAAAGCCCTTCAAACAAAAACTAAGGAGAATCAATCCTGTGCTCCTCCCTTTGATTGAGAAAGAAGTGAAAAGAACGTTTGAGGCTGGTATCATAGCACTCATTAGATTTTCAGAATGGGTATCCAATCTTGTTCCCACAAGGAAGAAAATAGGGGAGATAAGACTATGTGTGGACTTAAGAAATCTGACCCTCTGCCAAAAATGGACCACATTCTACAAAGAGTAGTGGGGTCATCAAGAATTTCTTTGCTAGACGGATTTTCAGGTTTTAATCAAATACTTGTTCACCCGGATGACCAAGACAAGATAGCCTTTACAACACCGTGGGGAACATTTAAGTATGTGAAGATGCCTTTCGGACTAAAGAATGCATGTGCTACCTTTCAAAGGGTCATGTACATTGCATTTGCCAAGGAAATCCATGACTTCCTAATGGTTTACCTTGATGACCTTACTCCTTTCTCAAAATCTGATCAAGAGCACCTAAAACATTTGAGACAAGTGTTCCTAACCTTTAGGAAATATGGCATTTCCTTGAACCCCAAGAAGTCTCTCTTCGGCCTAGAAGAAGGCAAATTACTAGGCCATATCATTTCAAAAGATGGGATTAGAATTGATCCTGAAAGAATTCAAGCCATCTTGCAAATCCCTTATCCGAGAAACATCAAAGAATTGCAAGCATTCCTAGGAAAGGTCAATTTCCTAAGGAGATTTATCCCAAACTTGGTCGAGCTGATACGAATGCTAAATAAAATGATAAAGAAGGATTCCAAGGTAAAATGGACTTTAGAGGGCAAGCAAGCCTTTGAGGGCATAAAATCTGCCTTAACCCAAGCCCCAGTCCTCACAATTCCTCAATTTGATAAAGATTTCATCATTTTTTCATTTGCATCTGAACACACCATTGCTGTTGTCCCTTTGTAGAAAGATGATCAGGGAAATGAAAAGCCAATTGCATTTTTTAGCCAAGCCCTTAGAGATTCACCCTTGAAGTACCAAATCATGGAGAAGCAAGCATATGCCCTTGTGAAAGCAATCAAAGATTTTAGAATTTACATTTTATATTCACATGTGATTGCTTATGTACCAAATGCTGTTGTAAAAGACATATTAACTCAAGAAGGCATAGAAGGCAAAAGAGGCAAATGGATTGCCAATATCCTTGAGTACGACATTGAGATAAAACCCACCAAGCTGATAAAGGGACGAGTTTTAGCCAAACTGATGTCCGAAACCAATTTTCAAGCCTTAGACATTAATCAACTGGACAATGAACAAGAGCTGGCGACTCCACAGATCAGTGAAGCTTTTTTGCAATCCCCATGGTATGCTGATATATGTTTTATATTGTTAAACCTGTGTGCTCCTCCAGGGTTGTCCAGAACCAAAAAGAGATTTTTAAAGATGAAAGCATCAAAGTTTTGTGTCTTAGATAGTGCCCTGTTTTGGAAAAATCATGAAGGAATATTGTTGAATTGTCTAACTATGAATGAAACTGACAGTGTCATGAAAGAATTCCATGCAGGAGACTGTGGAGGGCACTTATATTGGAAGTCCACTGCTGATAAAATACTAAGGGCTGGTTTCTATTGGCCCTCTTTGTTTGCTGATGTAAGAAAGTTTGTTGTTTCATGCCACAAATGCCAAATCTTTGAAGGCAAAAGAAAGCTTCTCCCCTTGCCCCTTAAGCCTATTTCAACCGAGAGGCCTTTTCAACAATGGGGTCTTGACTTCATTGGAGAAATCCATCCATCCTCTTCTGGCCAGCATAAGTGGATTCTAACAGCCACAGATTACTTTACCAAGTGGATTGAAGCCATCCCATGTAGGCAAGTCAATGACTCCACCATCATCCAATTCCTTGAAACCAATATTTTGTCCAGATTTGGTTGTCCTAAGAAGACCATTACAGATAACGTTGATGCCTTCAAATCCAAGAAAATGATCATTTTTGCCACAAATTCCACATTACCTTATGCCACTCCACAGCCTATTACCCTCAAGGGAATGGCTTGGTTGAATCATCCAACAAGAGTCTGATTAACATCATTAAGAAAGTCTTGCAGGAGAACAAGAAGAACTGGCACAAAAGGCTTGTAAATGCCCTATGGGCAGACAGATTGTCAATCAAGAGGTCCATAGGGATGAGCCCATATGAGTTAGTCTATGGCATGGAGGCCAAGTTCCCCTCTTCTTTGGGATTCCCTGTTATCAAATTGCTGCAAGAAATGCAGGCAGAGCCAAATGATATCCAAAGAAGAATAAACCAAACCATCCATTTTCAGCAAACAAGAGAGCAAGTGTACGACAAAGCTCGGATTTTACAAGAGAAGCTCAAGAAAATGTTTGACAAAATAACCAAGGCTGAAGATTTCTACATAGGCAACAAAGTCTTAAGATGGGATTCAAGAAGAGAGGACAAAGGAAAGCATGGCAAGTTTGATTTCCTGTGGAAAGGCCCCTTTATTATTTCTGCTGTTCAAAATAACAACACATATTTTCTGAAGAATTTGGATGGCATCACAGCTGAAGAAGGCCCTGTCAATGGCCGAATGCTAAAGCACTATCATGATCCCATTTGGTGAAGGCAACACAGTTCTGTATACTATCTGTACATTAATATTAGTATTTTCAACACTTTTTCTTATAACAGGCTAATAAGAGGGAACAAAGCAGCAAATTTTGAAGGAAAGATCAGAGAAAGTTCTATTTCAGATCGTTGTTTTTGAAATAATTACAAAGAAGTTCTCAAGCGGATTTCAATATGATTACAAGCACCCAAAGGGCAAGAAGCGGAGCTGGAATTTTTTTGCAATTCAGCTCAAAAGAATATTGCATATCAGCTTATGAGAATTCAGTCAAAGGCATTGACAAGAAGGAAATTTTCAGTTCATTGCAACAAGTGAAGATCAAGGCATTCTGACCTATTGTTCTTGGCTTTTCATCCTGAAAAGCCATCCCCAAGTGGAGCCACTGTTAGCCTCCTATTGCAATAGGTTTCATATTTTATGATTGACTGTTTTACATGCCTAATATGTCATCTTTTCATGCTGCAAGGTTCCATATTTCCAAGAAGTTCCATTTTGAAGAATCATACCATTTTTGAAGATTTTTACAGATAAGGGAAAGCCAAACAGCTTAATCTTGGCTTCCCTAGGTTTAAATTACTTGTTTTAGAAGATAGAGATTGAATATCTATCCAAACAGCTTAAACTTGGCAGATAAGTAGCTAGGTAGAGAAATGAAGGAGCCCAACTGCTTAATCTGGGCCATCGGAAGATATAAGGGTACATTTAGATAGAAGGGCAATCAAAAGAAAAGAAGATAATCAGGGTCTGCAAGTCTAAGTGCACCCATGCAAAAAGAAGAAAAAATGCTAGGCAAGTAGGCTGGGTAAGTAGTTTGTGGTTGCAGAATCAAGCTATGTGATCCATTTCATGTTTTCAAGTGTTATATCTATTCAGATCACAGTTATGAGGCACTTTTTCATTTGGAGGAACTCAAGCGAGGCATGTCTAACTCCCCCTTCTTCTTATTCCCCAAATCACTCACTAACATCCCCTTGAGGACCTTGAGATCTGCCCAACCAGTCCTGTTACCACTTCATCTTTTGTAAAATACTAAGACAAGCTTTGACTTTCTTCAGTGAAAAGAAGCCACATTTCTTGTGTAAAAAATCATTTCTCCACAGTCCATTCACTTCCTATGTTTAAAGTTTCAGTTCACAAACTTAGCCTCTCCCCTACACTTCACCTCACAAATTCATATTAACTTCTAACATTATTATGTAAATCCCTATCTATTTTCCCTTCTCCTTACTAAAAAGCACTAAATAGCTCCCCTATGTACATATCCCCTCCCTTTGGTTGAAAGATAACCTTGAATATGCTTGGGAATCGCTAAGTTTGCCTGAAACTTAGCCAGAACCCTCAGGTTGCCTCTCAAACCATATTCTAAAAAAAAATGCATTAGGACTCATTCCTATGCATAAAATTCCCGTCCAAATGTATAAAATCCATCTTTGGCCGTGTTTTACCTTTCCCAAGGCATAAACCCCTTTTTTGCCATAAACCCTTCTCAAGTGCCTTTGAACTCCTCCAAAGCGTGAAATCCCTTTTAGGTTATCAGACCCCTTCCGAAGCCTCAAAAACCCGTATTTCCCAAAGTTTTGACCCCCCCCCCCCCACCCCCCCCGCACATAAATATTAATTTAATATTCGGGTGGGCCCCCGCACATAAACTTGCCACCAGCTCCGCACTTCGTCAGCCCTCTGATCCACTCGCCCAGATCCAACGGCTCTCGGCGATTTCGAATCCGCCCTGACGATCGACGGTTATCCTCTGATAGCCTGGCAGTTTTGTCGTCATGCAGAAGACAGGTGTCCACCTTTCATTGCATCGGAGCCCCTCTGATAATTACCGCTCTCGTACAGAAGGCGGTCCGATGAAACCACAAACTGCCTTCTGTCTCTCCGCCCGGGACGTCATCACCACGTCAACACTACGTCACCCTCACATCAACCCGCCACTGCATCCTGTGCCACGTTGTCACCCTGCCATACTGCCACGTCACCCTGCTGATGTCACCCTGCCACGTCACCACCGTATGGGGACCCACCGCTGACGTCATCACCGAAAAAGGCGCGAAGGTCGAAATTGCAACGAAGGATGCCCAGAACGAAAAACTGGCATGCATCGCTAAGAAAAAATGGTCAAAATGGAAGGCTGCCTATTGCTCGGCTACCAGCAGGCCCGAAAATTCGCAATTTGACAGGATTTCTTCATGTAGGTTCAGAAAAGGGGCGATTTGACAATTTCAAGAGTATCAGAGGAAAGACGAAGCCCAGATTAAATTAAAGAGTATCAATGAAGCGGCAAAGCGTATCAGATTGGCAATACCAAAGCAGGTGAACATTAAAGGCCCCCAAAGCAAAGTCAAAGAAGATGGTGAAGCCATTTAAGGCTCTCAGATCACAGTTAATGCACATCAAAACCACTCGAGAGCAGGGGATCAAATCCCAAAGCACAATTATCGCTAAATGAACAGAACAGAGCCAAAAGGACACCATATTAACTCATTTTGATATAGCTGCCTCCAGCGCAGCTCAAAGATATTTTCTTGCATTAATTTCAGGACAAAATTAGGTTAAAGAACTCATTTCCCTCAGACCTATTTAAGGTCTGCTGTAATAGATATTTTTAGATATTTTCCCTATATAAACCACCCTAATTCATTGTTTAAAGGGTTGGTTGGTTGATATTCCTCATGCTAGACTTGCGCTGTATTTTTGAGAAGCTCTGTAATCAAAGACTGGTGGAATGCTTTGGATGAAAAACTGAATATTGTTTTATTAATGGTTAAAGAGTGACTGTGGAATTCCTGTGCTACTACATGGCTCAATAAGTTTTTCTATCTCTGTTTACAGTTTTCATATGTTTATGCACAATTGTGTTACCATCTAAATAGAAAGAAAAAAGAATAGCTTAGGTTTTGCTTGACTGCACCCTATGCTCAGTTCTTGTTATTTCTATATGTTTTCCTCAGAAATGGTTATGAATATGCATACTTAAATGATCATGTTTACCATGTTTCTTTCACATATGACTGTTTTTTAGGAATTCTTTACTACTCCTAGAAAAACTTTCATCCACCTTCCCTCTCTGTTAGCTAATGAAATATTCTTAGTTTCCTTTCATCTCTGACCTTCATTCCATCTTTATTCCAGCCTGATATTGTTCTATGTGTAGCTATCCTGCTCTATATTCCTCTTGTGACCAAGAAAACGCAACAACAAGCCCTAATCCATGACTCCATGCCCAATGGTTTGAACTTCTCACACTATGCATCCCAACTCTGCTTGAAAACATCTCCTTCCCACCAAAATCAAAACAAAACCTTTGTACACCATAACTAGCCTAAAATCAACCCAAAACAAAGTTAAATCATAAAGATATAGCCCTCTCCGACTGCAGGTAGGCTAGGACCTGCAGCCCAAAGATTGGTTTGTGGTTACCTCGGTCGTATCCCTTAAGGAGCCAAGGGACAACCTGAGTGATAACAGATTCTATGGGTACTTTATGGCTCAGTCACTATAGTAATAAGTGTTTCTTGTATGATTGGCACCGCTCACCCTCCCAGTACTAGGTCACGACCAATCCCGGATATGATTGAGCATTCAGGTATAGGGAACGGAAAAAACACATTGAGACCAGGCTCATAGGTGATCTAATTAATCTGCTCACATCTGTTTAAGGAATCTCTCCGCATTGGTAATAGGATTCAATACGGAGATCCGAAATAGACTTGAATGCACCGCGTAAGATGGGTGGGTGGTAGTTGCTGCATAGGCATGGTATAGGAGCCCTAAAAAGCCTATCAACATATTCTACTTGTATATCTACTGCCTTAGTCATTACATCACACACGAGCTATTAGTACCAACTAAAGTAAGTAAATACTATGTTATTGCCTAGCATCAGTGAAATTACTTTTACATCATATTATCCAAGGGTTAACCCGTAAAAGAAAGAGCACAGTAATGGTTAATAATTAACCTAGGCGGTTAGTAATAAAATGGATTGAACTAGAAAAAAACTCGGGCAGTATCCTGCCCAAGCACTGTAGCATGGATTGATCCAACGAGTGAGCTAATCAAATGTAACCCACGGGTATATACTTGGCATAAAGTTTCATTGCTTCGCATTATTACACTTGGCATAAAGTTATACTTGGAACATAAAGTTTCATGGCCCGCATTATAATACTTGGAACCAGTGGATTGTTTTATAGCCACATGTCCATTTAAATGTCTTCAGCTTCCCAACGTCCATATTCAAGTGCCCGCATGGCCACGTTTCTATCAGAACCTGTTTTCAGCTTCCCAACGTCCATATTCAAGTGCCCGCATGGCCACGTTTTTACCAGAACCTTGAAGAGAAATGACATTTGTAAGCACATGCTCAAAATTGCATGCAGAAAACCAGAAACAATAAAAATAAAAATGTTTTCATGGTTTCTTAAAAATGCTTTCGGGGTTTCTTACCATGAGTGAATTTTATGACTGAATTTTAGTTTCCATTGCAATGATTATGTACAAAAATAAAGCAAGATGCAGACTGTGATTGGCGGCCTGAATCAAAGAGAGAAGGGAATGAAGTTGTTGGATTCTTAAAGGGAATGAACATTGTTGGGTTGTGCAAATACAATGGTGGTCGAGTCACTTAAAATGTATCAGCCTTACAAAGCTATGAAGGTTCTTGCAGAAATCAGAGAAAAATTATTGCTATTGTACTCCACGACAACTGGAACACTATGAATGTATTAACTCACGAGAGAAATCAATTGAGGACGGCAAAGGTCGAGCAGCATACCAATGGCCTGCCCCACTGTTCAATCTAAGCTCCCTCTTCCTTCAAGTATAGGAATTTGAAATTGGTTTGTTTTTTCCTTCTAGTTTTCTTTGTACAGTTGGTTATGGCATAAAATAGCAATTTGGCATAAGCGGGATAAGGAATCGAGGTCATAAAATTGTCGTGTATGTGATTTGATGTCAGTTTTGGTATGTGGGAAGTCATATTGTTATTTATGGAAGGTGATTTAACAAACGTCAGTCTTAATAACCTTCTTAATAACTCAAAATACTACATTTTCATCGTCAGGGTCGAGTCGAGTTCTGATAGAGGTCGGTTACCTTTCAAGATCTCTCTCTCTCATCGGGGTTAGGGCTGAGTCGTCTAGGCGTGTCTCTCCTGTTATTCCTCCACGACCTTTAGATCTTGTGGCAGCGAGAATCGATCCGATACCTACCACTTAAGAGGTTTAGCTGCGCTGGTCTGCTAAACAACCCGCACCTACGAGATAGTGCTTTCCTCGCAGTTTTGTATGCAGCATTATGCAGCATGTGAGTAAAGGCCGTCGAACCTGAGCCCTGAACCTGATATGCATCCTTAGGAAAGGACCTGGAACCATAGATGCTTAAGAAAGGGGAACCTTAGATAAGGAAAGTATACCTCCTGAGAAAGATAATGAAGTTCATGCCAACTGTTTGGAGATAAGGTTTGAGAATTCAGCACTGTCAAAAACAGAAAAAATCAAGCAAATGAAGAACTATGTACACTGTGGGCAGTGCTGAAAACATAAAAGATCAAGCAAATGAATAAACTGTCGATGATGACCATGCTAGAGAGGTCAACTGGTTCAATATAAACTGTCCACCCAACTACTCATGTTGGATATTTGTATCGAACATTGCCAGAAGTATGGTGAAAATAAAACTATTCGAATAAAATATTGATTGAGAAAATTCAAGTTCCCCTTCACATAGTTTTCTTACCACAGAATTCTTGAAAAAAAAATAAGTGTGACGATATATAAATCAATCTTGAAATCCTTTGGGTTATTAATTCTACATGTACTGGACTTCTGTATGAAAAACTAAGTACAGGACTTGTGTAGAAAGATCAAGATAATACATTTAGTTACTCCATTTGTATGGAAGATATGAGTATTAGCATATTGTTTGCATACTGGACTATTCTGATGTATCTTTGAATAGTTTTCAATGCAACAATCCAAGCCAAGTATCTTTTCCGTTAAAGGATTAACCACTAACCTGATAAATAAATATACAATTTAAAACACCTTAATTCTTACTACACCTCATATATAGGTTCCAGATAAATGGTTTCTACAAATGTTATGAATATGGAAAACATTTGATTCCCTACTTGCTACAGATTGCCTATTGAGGGTTTATAAGCCTAAGTTATAGACCACACAAACAACACAATTCAATTTACTTAAATACGAAAACTACCTCTGGTAAATTTGATATACTGATTGTTGCAAATTTTCATGCAAGCCCATATACTGATTGTGCAAAATTTTCGTGCAAGTGAAGCTCTAAAATCATTGAGAGGGAGACCATTTTCGTGGGATTGAAGCTCTAAAATAGTTGCAGGGAGAAGGCGATGAGAATAAATGGTGAGAACAAATGGCAGGTTGAAGGAGGAAATGAGAACAAGTGTCAGATAAAATAGGTATACGTGTCATATAGGTGGCAAAATAGATCTATATTAGTTCTATAGGTAGGTGGAAAACGATAGAACTATTTTTTTGGCCTGAAAACATTGTATTAGTGAAAACATAAATCTTATCCTGAATTTTGTAAGCTTATCCGCTTATCCTCTCTGTCAGGCCAGGCAGTAACTCCATTAGGCAAAATCTGATTCATATATTTCATTCAATCAGGTAGGTCTGTTATATACTTGAGGGAGAGACTATTCAGTTCATCTCTCAATGACTGTTCACATTTCTCATTTATTTATTTATAATAATTCACCCAATCACAAGGATTAGGTGTCAACATTCCCCCCCTTAATCTGAAGGGATGTTCGTGAATCCAAGCATCATTCTGAATCGTTCAAGCTTTTCCCTTCCAAGTGCTTTGGTGAAGATGTCTGCAATTTTCTCATTTGTGGAACAATGACGGAGATGGATTGTTTTGGCCTCAACATGATGTCGAATCAGATGATATTTAGTATTGATGTGCTTCGTTCGATCATGGAACTTTGGGTTCTTGTCCAACTTTATTGCAGAGGTATTTTCAATAATGAGTGGAGTTGATTGTACTTGTTTTGCCTGCAAATCTTCAAGAATTTTCCTGAGCCACACAATTTCTTTTGTTGCTTCAGCTGCTGCCACATATTCCGCTTCTGTCGTGGGATCTGCTGGAACTGATTGTTTGCGTGATCTCCAGGAGACAGCTCCTGATCCAAGACTCATAGCATATCCTGAAGTAGATACCCCAGTTTCTTTGTCTCCATCGAAGTCTGAATCAGAGTATCCGATCAAGCTGAAGTCATCCACCTGTGTGTACTTGATTCCAAAATCTTGAGTTCCCTTCAAGTACTTTAGAACTCTTTTTGCAGCAGACCAATGTCCCTCATAAGGCTTTTGCATAAACCTGGAGAGGATTCCAACAGCAAATGAAATGTCTGGTCTGGTAGTAGTTAGGTAGTTGAGACTTCCTACAAGCTGTCTATACTTTGTTGCATCCTCAAATTCCTTTCCTTCAATAGATGTGAGCTTTAAGTTTTGTTACATTGGAGTAGTAAGAGGATTGCACTCTGTCATGCCAAACCTGTTCAACAAATCTCCAATGTATTTCTTTTGAGAAAGAAATATGGATTTTGGATGTTGGATTACTTCAATGCCGAAATAGTAATGAACATAGCCCAAATCAGTCATTTCAAAACTTTTCCCCAATTCCTTCTTTATGAATGCAATGTAACTTTCATTGTTCCCTGTCATTAAAAGATCATCTACATATACCACAAGATATACAATTGTTTTGCCAACTTTCTTGACAAATAAAGTTGCATCATCAAGATCAAAATGATTGAAATTGAGTTTCAGAAGATGCTCAGTTAGTTTTTCATACCAGGCGCACGGTGCTTGTTTGAGGCCATACAAGGACTTCACAAGTTTGCATACTTTATGTTCATGTCCTTTCACAGCAAATCCTTCAGGCTGGGACATAAAAACATTTTCTTTTCGATCTCCGTTCAAGAAAGCAGTTTTTACATCCATTTGATGGACTTTCCAACCGTTCTGAGCTGCTAGTGCAAAGAGTGTCCAGATGGTAGCCCATTTTGCTGTGGGGGCAAAAGTATCCTCATAATCGACCCCTTCCTTCTGTGCAAAACCTTTTGCCACAAGCCTAGCTTTGTGCTTGTCAAGTGAGCCATCAACTTTATACTTGTTCTTCTAGACCCACTTGCAGCCAATTGGTTTGGTTCCTAATGGAGGATCAATCAGCTTCCAAGTCCCGTTCTTTATGAGGGCATCATACTCCTTTTGCATTGATTATTTCCATTCATCATGAGAAGCAGCTTCTTTGAAGGAAGTTGGTTCAAAATCTGTAGACAAGTTCAATTCACAATCATAAGAAACATCCATATCAAGAGGTGAATTAGAGTCATCTACATCACCTCCATTTTTCCGGTTTGAATTTCTGGTTCTTGTTTTTCCAACTTCATCAGGATGAACACTTTCAAGTGTCTTTGTCAGCCATTTTGGGGGACCTTTCTGAGATGGTCCAGGCTGCTCCATTGGTTGAGTTGGGACTGAATCAAGATTGAGTCTCCCAATTCTATCAATTACATCACTTAAAGCATCATCTGTTGTTGGAGTTTCATGCGGGGGAGAGTGTTCTTCAGAAGAAGATTCCACATGTTGATCTAGTATAGGAATCCCCCTTCAAGATGTGGAATCTGATTATCAAATTCTTGAAATGATTTTGCTTTTGTGAATCTATCCAAGTGATCAAGTTGCCGCTCAACAACATTTTCAGTTTTGGATGATTCAAGGAAAATTACATCTCTAGATACAACAAACTTCTTATTTACTTCATCATAGAGGCGGTATGCTTTGGAGGTGTTTGAATACCCCAGGAAGATACACTTACGACTTCTAGCACCAAGTTTGTTTATATATACCTTTGGTATCAAAGCATAACAGGTGGAACCACAGACCCTGAGATGTTTTACCGAAGGAACATGTCCATACCACATTTCATAAGGAGTCTTGTTTCTTATAGCATTAGATGGACATCTATTCTTTATATATGCAGCACATAGAACAGCATCAGCCCAAAACATTATCTTTACATTTTTGAAGAAAAGCATGGATCGTACCATATTCAAGATTGTTCTATTCATTCTTTCAGCTACACCATTCTGTTGGGGATTATAAGGCACAGTTGTTTGATGTTTGATCCCATGTTGGCGAAGATAGTTTTCAAATTCATTTGATGTGTATTCTTTTCCATTATCAGTGCGAATAGACCCAATATTAGATTGTGCATCATTTTCAATCCATTTATGAAAATTCTTGAATGTTTGAAAAGCATCATATTTGTTCTTCAATAAATAAACCCAGCACATTCTGGTGTAGTCATCAATACATGTCATGATATGTTTATTTCCATTTCCAGAAGGAATAGGCATTAGACCAGATAAATTTGAATGAATGAGTTCAAGTTTCCTATGTGCTCTTGAATGTGAATCATGAAAAGACTGTTTGCTATGCTTTCCTAGAATGCAAGCATCACATTGCTTAAGTTTTCTAGGAATTGTAGGCAAACCAGCAACACCATTTTTCTTCAACAAGCGGAGACTGTCATAGTTCAAATGTCCAAATCTAGCATGCCATGATAAAATTGATGGAAGTGTACCTTCTTCATGATGAGAATTGTATGAGAAATGTTGTGCATGAGCAGAGGTTCCTTGCAGCTTGATAAGCCTTTCTTCTTCTATTCCCCTCATGACAAGTGAATGGTCAGATGCTTTTCTTACCTCAAGCTTGCCATCAAACATATGAATGGAGTGACCTTTCTAGTGGATGTGGACCAAGGACAGCAAGTTTTTCTTGAGCTGTGGGAGATATAGAACATGATGCAGAAGAAAGTCTGGAAGACCAGGCAGTTTAAGCCTGATTGTGCCAAGCCCTGTTGGCTTGATTTTTGATTGATCTGCAAAGTATATTGCTCCATCAACATTGTCAGTGAAATCTTCAAAAAAATCTTTTCTATGAGTCATGTGACAGGTTTCTCCTGAATCAAGCAACCAATCATTTTTCCAGGAAGCAAGTGAAGCATTAAATAAATCTTCATTTACTCCAATGTTACATTGTGCCACAACATAGTGAGCGGATTCAGGTGCTTTACCTTTGTCTGTATCATCAGTTTTACCTTTCTGTTGGTTTCTTTTCTACTCAATTTTGTCCCATGGTAGCTTGCATGTAGAGGCATCATGTGATCCATTTCTTTTGCAGCAAATGCAGTGCAAATATGCCTTTTCTCCTTGAGAATGTCTGCCCCCCCTGCCTCTGAAATATCTTCCTCTTCCTCTTTGTCCACCTCTTCCTCTTGTAGAGTCTTAAGCAGGATGCTTTTATTTATGAGCAAGGCACACAGTCTCTTAAGAAGATTCAGGGGTTGTCTTCTTTCCAAAAGCTTTCTCTCTTTCAGCGAACTTTTTCACAAGAGAGTCAAAGGTTATATCTTTGAGATTTCCATTTGCTTGCAATGACTCAAGATAATTGAAGTAGGATAAAATGCCTTGACAAAAGCGATAAGAGGAATATTCAATTCAACCTTAGTAGATTTGATATCATGCATTATAGACTTTACTTCAGATGCAAGAGTAAGAGGATCATTATTTTGCAGTTCAAGAGTGAAGAGTTTAATCATGAGTTGAACAACTTCAAGTGCAGAATGTGAGTCATAGAGTTCTTTCAGCTTTTGTAAAGCTTCAAAGGCAGTTGAATATGACGAAATATGGCGACTCACCTCTTCATTTACAGATGCTGTGATTAATGCATAAGCTTTGCTCTTCTTGTTTTCCCAAATGACGAGCTCTTTGTCTGAGGTAGGCTGTACTGGGTCATTGTCTCCTTCTCCGACACACACTCCTTTCCACAACTCATTGAAGATGAGGATGTGTTTTATCATCCAGGATCATTCAGGATAGTTCTCCTTGCCAGTGAGAACTATTCCCACCATGGATATGATTGAATGCATTCTGTAAAAGAAAATAGTTTTGCTGATAGAAAAATGCTTCTGCCAATATACAGTAAAAATGTACTCAAAAGGGCATTCTCAAATGGCATTATCGTCTTCTAACACAAGGTTTTCATGTACCCATTGGATCACAACCATCACAACTTCAATACACAGAGAAAAAAAATGACCTTAAAAAAAAAACGTACACAGCCACCAACAAAAAATTCAATGCATACGCAACATACAAGTCCAATTCTTCATACCATACGGCCTCCTTTTAAAAGGGTTGCCTCAAACATTCTGCCACAAATTTGTTGTTAGCGTTCAAATGTATGCTTTCAACTATTTGAAAGGAATATAACCAGCACTATAATGTGTTATCAAATCCTTCCACTAGCAAGCTTGAATCCTCCAGCTGAGTTGAGCAGCGTGCTATTGCTTATATGGATTCGCGTACAAAACCTCAACCCCCGGTAGTAGGGTTCCACAAGATTATGTGCCAAATTTTATCAAATTTTATGTTTACCTGAAATGGTGAGAGAAATGTACATATGGTCTGCAGACTTAGACCGGCTCAATCACACGAGCTCTGAATCATTCATTCGCGCCACTTGACGAACAGTAGCCGTCCAACTGGGTTGATCGATTGCGTTCTTTATCGCACACCAGAAAAAATGCTCGGTTTCTTGCAAGGAAATATATCACGCTGAGGTATGGAGACCGAGGCTCGACTACTGCAAAACTAAATGTTCTTTGCGAGATAGAGCCACCACCACCTCGTGAAACGATCACACTCTTCTGACGAGAGAGGGTCGGACCCTCTGCGGCTTCTTTACTCGATTCCTGCAAACGTTTCCGCTGCCACCACCATGGAGTAGATGGGCTCTGATGGCCTTCTTCCAGCACTGTGTTGTCCTTCACACAGGAGTTATATTAAAAGAAAAACGTACAAGCATAGAACTCAACACATTTTCTGCATACCAGTTACTGAAGTTTCAGTCTTCAACCATGGCTCGGCTAACAGTCCTTCAACGGTAATACGCACCCTTCTCTGCACACTATCACAGTTCCAACGATACCACCCGTTCACTGCATCCGTTCAATGTATGCAATGAGAGTAGTGTAACAGTAGGAAGGCTTGTCAGAACCTGGCACCAACGTACAACGCTCCTTTCAGGATAGTATAGACAGCGCTAGACAGGACAACGCTTCAGAAGAGCAGGGCGCAGGTTTTATAAATGGAATATGGCAGACAGAACGTAGGCAGTACAGGCACTCAGTCAGACAAGGGAGTTACAAGGCACATGAGCCAAAAAAAGGAGCTGGCTCTGATACCATGTCAGGCCAGGCAGTAACTCCATTAGGCAAAATCTGATTCATATATTTCATTCAATCAGGTAGGTCTGTTATATACATGAGGGAGAGACTGTTCAGTTCATCTCCCGATGACTGTTCACATTTCTCATTTATTTATTTACAATAATTCACCCAATCACAAGGATTAGGTGTCAACACTCTCCAGAGCCAAAAGCAAGAAAGATACTATTAACATTAAGTGTTTACAAATTAATGCTAAGTTGGAGATGGCATTAATTCATTTTGTATTATTGCAATACAATATATCGTTGGTTTTTACAGGTTTATCCTATGTATGGCCTCGATATGAGGCCAAATAAGATAGTGAAACAGTTCATTGGATAGAATTTGGAGGGACCAACATAACTTTCATTAAACATTAGAATTTTGCATCGATTTTGTATTCCAATAAATGCTAGTGCAAAATATCGATTACTATAGTCCCATGACGCATGGGGCAGGGACTAAAAATAAACTTGTGTTTGTAGTTCAAAATATAACATCATTCGCAAGACAAAACTCGACAAATTAACAGTCATGGTCTTGGTTGTCATTACATGAATGAAGCTAGATGGTCGAATGATTTTGATCATGCCCTGTATTTATAATTTATTTATTAAAAACGAACTTGTCTCCGTAGTTCAAAATATAACGTCATTGGGTAGGACAAAACTCTCGTAATTTGTACTCACTTGGTTGTCATTACATGAATGAAGCTAGATGGTCGAATGATTTCGATCATGCCCTGTATTTATAATATTAAAAACGAACTTGTATCCGTAATTCAAAATATAACGTCATTGGGCAGGACAGCCCTGTATTTATAATTTATCTATTAAAAACGAACTTGTCTTCGTAGTTCAAAATATAACGTCATTGGGCAGGACAAAACTCTTGTAATTTGTACTCACTTGGTTGTCATTACATGAATGAAGCTAGATGGTCGAATGATTTTGATCATGCCCTGTATTTATAATTTATCTATTAAAAACGAACTTGTCTTCGTAGTTCAAAATATAACGTCATTGGGCAGGACGCAGGACAAAGCCCTATATTTATAATTTATCTATTAAAAACGAGCTTGTCTCCATAGTTCAAAATATAACGTCATTGGGCAAGACAAAACTCTCGTAATTTGTACTAAGATTTTGTGTTTGCAGGGACTTGCTGCTTCATAGCTCATCTTGTTTATTTTAATTTTGGTTGTAACCTTTAAAATCTGTTATTTCATTTAAGAAAATTCATGTGATTTGTCTCTCTCATATAATGGATGATTAATTTCATGACAATGAATTTTCAACATGGTTCGGACATATATTGTATTAACCAATAATGTCACTATTGAAAAATTCATTGTTAAATTATTAATTGTATTATTTAGAGATTAGGTTTAAGTTACTTTCTCAAACTATAGAATTGCATATACAAACTTATTTCTGAAATTTTAAATTTAATTCTCTTCAAAATATACTAAAACTCACATCTTTATATAATGTAGCTTTAACACTTATAACAACATTCCTCTCCATGAGTTTTATATCGCCTTTAAATTTTAAATTATATTATTAATAACACTCATCATTATTTAAAATTTATATTTATATAGCTATTAATTATAATATCTTTTTTCATTCTTAATTATATCTATTTGACTCATTAAAAAAGAAAAATATTAAAGAATAAACACTATGCAAAGAATATCCAAATGATTAAATGATTCTTATAAACTTAAAAAAAAAATCCCAATAATAAAAAGTATCAACAACCAATATAAATTATTATTATATCTAAAAAATATTATTATATTTATAATTTTCTTTACATTAACATAATCATTCAACAACCCATACAAATTATTATTATATTCAAAGAAATATTATTATATTTAAAATTTTCTTTTTTTCCTGGTCACTTTAATTTACCCGTCCCCCCAAAAAAATCTCTCATAACTGGGACTTTTACAAGCGTCGGGAACTTCCCCAATTTTTTTGGGAACATTATCAGAGACTTGGGGACTTCCAAGCCGTTCCCAATCTGTCCCGGGCAGATTTTGGTGACTTTTTGGGTACCTTAACCGTCCTTGAGGAAAAAACCATATGTTCCTCCCTCTAATGATAAAGCACAAAATCCGAGTAATGAAAATGGGGACAATTCATTGGCTCGCCTAGAGATCAATTCTCTGATTGGCCAAACTGTCCATGGAGTACTAGATGGATCATTCCGTGCAGGGTATCTCATTACTGTTAAGATTGGAGGAAATTATACACTTCTCGAAAAAAACGGTATTCAGACTCGGTATTTAAATGCCACTTCCCCAAATAAATGATGTTGCAACCAAAGTAAAACATACAAATATAGACATGGATATTGGTTTTTCCTCACATCTATCTTCACCTCCGCCACAAACTCTAGTTACATTTTCAGAATTATATGAGCCAGCTTCTGTTATCAAAACAACAACAAAGCCAACTGTCATGAAAGGTGGAAATAGCCTTTGAAAACAAATATGAAGATCTTCATCTTCACTATCATCATGAATTTTTTGAGGGAGAAAAAGTTGTTAATGAAGATATTCATCTTCCCCCAACAACTTGGATTTTTAAAGGGAGAGAATGTTGTTAGTGAGATGTCTGAATCTGTTACTCAGGATTGCCTCCATCGTTTACCTGGCTAGATGACGGAGGTGAAGATGGCTGAAATTTATTATTTATTATATATATATATATATTATTTATGGGAATTTCCATAGCTTTCGGGGCAACTCCTCCACCTCGTTAGACCATGCGTGACCATGCGTTAGGGATTTAGACAACATTCGAAAAATTGGATTTGGACAACATTCGAAAAATTGGATTGGAATAAATTCAGGGAATTCACTATTATGATGGTTTCCCCTGTATAGCTGTCACCATGAACAAAGGAGTGCGGTCTGAGCTCAGTTTGCTAGTGTATTTCATATAATCATTCCAGCTTTGTGTACCATGGGAAATTGTTAGTCACATGCATATGCAAAAATCTTGTTCTATGTTTTATTGTTTCTCTGGTGCAAAGACCTCTGTTGTACGTTTTAAGGCGGTTTGTTTCAGAGCATGGAAGATACTTCATTCTGTTATGTGGATGGAAATTGTCCACAATTGGAAAGTCACGCCAGGACCAGCGGCCTTTTCTATGTCTTTTTAATTAATTTTGAAGTTCTTGTCCTGGCAAACATTTCTTTGATGTCTATGCTGTGTGGGAGCTGGAGATGAGAAGAACTCTGTTTCACAAAAATCTGGAGGCAGGTAGTGATCCCATGCTCCCATCATTTCATGTTCTTACGAGAACTGGTCCGAGACTGGGAGACGTATTGAGCGTTTCAATCTTAGCCCTTTATGCTTTTTTCATCTTCTGTTATGATCTGAGCTAGAATATCAGGGATCGTGGTCTGGGTGTGGGAAAACAGGTGAAGCTCCATTATCTGTAGATTTGAACACTTGAGCAGTTGAGAAGGAGAAGTGTCAAAGTAATTATAAAAATCCCTGGCAATGCTGGGGCATTCTGGCAACTGTAAATGATGCAACAGTTGCAGAATAAATTACAGCACTTCAATTGAAATATACCCAACTGGTTTAGAGTGTTACATTTACAATGGCTGAAACATTCATTCAAAATTGATCAAGGCGTAGCTGAAACATCACTCTATAAACATAAAAAATATTACCATGACTAAAAAAGTTTAGCTTTTAAAATTGATCCGATTAATTGTCCATAGAAATATTTCTATTTACAGAGATATCGAAAACAGATATGATAACACTCCTGAAATCAAATCAAATCAGTCCCACTAATACTTACAGAGCCCAGGAGGCGCAATCTATTACAATACTCCACAAATGACCGAAAACTAAGCAAATGGAAAAGCCAAGCAAAATGTACAACGCTTCTCCACAAGTGACCCAAAACTAAATCAAAGAAAGCAGAATGGCACAGGGCCACTCCGATCTATTAGAATCGAGATCTACCATTCATCATTCAATCAATTCTTCTGGGCTGTCTGCCGGCGACAATAAATAATTAAACGGAAGGGAGAGGTTTGTTGCTGCAGTGGAGTCATATGTGTCCAGAACCAATTGAGCATTCTTTTGAAGGTCTCACTCGATTCTCCAATTCTGTTCTTTTTTTCATCAGAGCAATTATTCTTTTGCATTAAGCACGCAAGTTCTTCAACATATGCCCAGACACACCAGTCCTGAGTGAGCGTCGTGGGTGCTTGCCGTTGCTTGTTCTCATCATACTCTTCCAACCACAAGTTCTGTAACGACTAGGCCTCCCGTAGAATCCTGAGTCCTCCTTTTTGCCTAATCTGCAATAATTAGCGATGTCAAGGGGTTCAACTAGTGGCCTGTGCTGAGTGAACCATATTATCCACTCTTTCCTGCACTGGAAATCATCGGGTAATTCGTCCTCATCGAACTTGTACTGGATGATCTCGTCCCACCAGCCTGCAAGCTCCAGCCTCTTGAGATTCGCCTGGAAGTCCACATTACCTCGTTGCTTCTGTTTGAAAGCGTCATAGTATCGGGTCTCATTTCCCCGACATTGTAGGTGATATTCTTCTAGCTCTTCCATGGGGGTTTCCATCTTTTTGGGGGATTCCTTCTCCAAAATGGACATGTTCTCCATCTGCTGCTTCAGAACTTGTCCTGCTGCTCTCAGGGAAGGACTTGCCTGGCAATTCTGCACAGATTTTTTCCACCCACTTATATGGATACTGGAAATAGCTACAATAATATTACTTTTCACAATAGTAATCAAATCAAGGTCAGTAACAATAATACTTGTAAAATGATTTCAGACAAGTTAGGCCCAACGTACACCAATACTTTCAGAGTGAGCCCAAACTAAATCAAATGAAAAAGCTAACACAATTTACAACAATACCCCACAAGTGAGCCCAAACTTAGTCAAATGAAAAGGAAGCAGAATGCCAGGGAGACACTTCGAATGATTAGTTCGAAATCTATCTATGATTCAATAAATAGGACGGATATAATCATGCGAGTACCCATGAATGAATGATGTATCAACACTGTAAATCCAGATTATCATAGGATTACTACTATTTTATATTACAGGCCAGAGAAAAAAAATTTGCAACAAGGCTTACGGCAGCTATCAAGGCGTTATTGGGACTTATTTTGGCTGTGCTGCTGTACTTTAAAACAACAACAGCCGAACAACGCTAGAGTACAGTGCTGACAAACTCAGGAATGCCCTCTGGGAGGGCTTCTTCCATAGGTGTGTCAGTGGAACCCAGAAAGTCCCGTGCACTCTGCATGGATCTCTTCCAACAAGGCAACAGTGCCTCCAAGCGCTTATGCACATTTATGCAAGGGGCCAACAAGACTCTAGAGAAGACATCACGTCCTAGAACCACATGACATAACTGATCCCCCCACCTCTTGCGACGAACTGCTCGTGCTACAACTTCATCACCAACCAGAGGGAAGCCAAATGTGATGCAGAAAATAGATTTAGGGTTGCCGGGCTGCAGCTGTTTATTCAACATGCATAGCGTGGCCAAAGAAGCAATAGCCCATCCCCGGTGAACCCCACGGTCTTCCCCCTTTCATATTACAATTTAGCAACAACAATCAATATGACAAGATAGGGTTTAGGGTTTGATATGCTCGTGGAAGTTGAATGCGCAATCAGACTCGACTTCGAACTTGGACAGTTTACAGAAATGGCCAAGCTCATCAGGTTTAGATCCACTTAACCCCAAAAGAAAGCTAGAATTTTTGTTTATGATGGATTTATATAGTCGTGCTTCCTGCTAACGAAAATTATTGTACGGATTTCCCAATAAAAGAACTGGGAACGGAAGAACCTCTTCTTGAAGAGGAGAATTGCTCCAAATGTCCAGGAATTGACTGAGAGCACCCTCATGGACAGAGGCTGGCTGGTTATTCGACCCATCTTTCATCGGCTCTATACAGTCAATATCATGAATTTCACATTCTCTGTTTTTGGTTGCTGTGGGTGCGACTACATGGGATTCAACAGAGCCCATGTCAGTCGTCACATAGGAGGGCTCATCACGTACACTGCAAGATAGCTTGGCGTCCGAGAAAACAGGAAGCAGAAGCTGATCCATCCATTATTCTAACATAATACACACACAATCCTACAAATAACAGGATCATTCAGCTAAGTAATGTTGCAATACATTTGTCCATAAATAACAATGGCTGAAGAGTATTATACCTCAACTCTCAAGTGGAAGAACCTGCAATGAAAGCCGTGAGATGTATATTCCTCGGCCTGCACTTCAACGGGTGTGGGGAAGAGGAGAATGGGTATCTTATAAGGACTAACTATTGAGGGTGCAGAAAACTGACAGAAGCAAAGCTGCCGTGTGAAATTTGGCTTCTCTAAAGCCGGGGAACAACATCATTTTTTTCTTCTCAATTTCCGAAAGCCTTTGAACACACGCACCACTTTATGAATTAGAACCTTCGCGGAAATGTATATATCGTTTTTATATTTAGATGCGTCACAATGTTAGCTTCCTTCGGGCCATATGGTCAAAAGTTGCTTTGTTTTTTTCCTTTAAATTTCAAAACATCCACATCACTTTATATAATTAGGAATTTCGTGGAAAATTGGGTAATAATTCTAAAGTAGTTCATCATTATCATATAGCTAGCCATCTTATGTTATTTTTATGATGGCGATAATATGTTTTTATAAATAATTTAAAATTTATCTTAATTATTATTTTATGAAATATTCTCAATTTTTTTATAAAATTAACAATGTATAAAGTGTGAGTTAGGTATCTTTTTATTAACCATGTATATAGTATGAATTAGGTGTCTTGTTATTAATTATTTAGAATGATGTCAAATTAAAAATGGGTTTTTATAATTATTTTCTTAAAATAGATTTTATTATTATTTTATTAAAATTTGTTTTTTTTTTTAAGCTTATGTTAATTTTTGTTTATTTGTTAAGTTGTGTGAGTTTTTAGATGACTATACACTTAACTTTTTGGATTGAGAAACAATGACAGATGACCCATGTCATCTAAACTTGGGGATCACAGCCAACTTTGGCCATGCCAACCCTTAACATGGTTGACTTTTTGCCCACAAAATTTCGAACAAGTAACCCACTCCCTTAATAGTACACCCCATCACCATTTATGTCTAGGCGATTATATTATTTTTTTAATTAAAATGATTAATTCACAAAACAATATGTTTAAAAAATATTTAAATATGCATTCCATTCCTAGAATCCTTTCCTTTCAATTGAAATAATTGAGATATAAATCAACCAACTTTAGACATATCATTAGTGACTTTGTCCTTTTCATTAATACTATTTATGACATTTGTATGATTTTGCTTAATCCCATTGTATTGTTTTGTCCATTAATACTATTATGATTTTTCTCAATCCCATTGTAGTGTTTTGTCCATTTTATTTCTATGTATTTCTCTTTGTTATTCTATTTCTCTTTGTGAGTTCTTTAAGATCATTATTTTTTCTCTTATTTTTTTCATATGTCCCAATGCGCATTAATATGAAATTTTTATTTAGCTCTCCAAACTTTTTTACGAATTTCTCATCTTTTTCAATAAATCTATAACCATATAAGACTTAACATAGAAAATTTTGAAATTTTCTATTGCATTTTTATAAGTACGCCAATAGGCGTTTTCTTTGTTGATTTGGGGTGGGCAAACACTATTCACCCCAGCCAATGAGAATGCTTGGATTTCGCCCTTCTGACCAATAATATTGTGACATGTGTTTGCCCTTCCACCAATATCATCTTCCCATTTGTCAAAATAAATTTCTGCCCACCTGCCACCTACACCATCTTGTTGTACTTCTCTCCCTTCCGCATTTACTTTTCATGCACATCACGCCCACCTGCAAAAAATCTATGACACGTCATCCCAACTTGCATCCTTCTAAGCAACGAAACTAAATAAAGGAGGGAAACAAGCTCTTAAAGTCTAATTGTCTGCAACTTGCAAACAATTTATGACCCAACCAATTGATAAGAAGAAGACTAAAGATAATGCTTGCCTGGATTGCCTAGCAAATTTCTCTTTCTCTTAGCAGGAGGTGCTTGTACTCCACTGCTATGGTCGGTAGGTAAATCTAGCTAATTCGCCATACCTTCAGCGTTGAATTGCATTGTCTGCCATACCTGCCTACACAACATTGAATTGGAATGAGTTATCGGTGTTCACAGGCCTTCCTCTACTCGCAACCCATCACTTCATTCAGCTGCCAATATATTGTCAGGGGTGTCTTCTTACTTGGTGTTGTTTGAATATGTCAAGTTTATAGTGTCAGAGTTCAAATTTCACAACATTGGGTCGACTGCTTGCTTTCTGAAAATACAAGGTAGCTTCCTCCACCTTAACTAGTAATCCCCCTGAGTTACTACCTCTGCCTTTATCATTTTCTTTAGAAACCTCATAAAACATTTGAATAAACATTTCGATTTTTTTTACTTTTCTATCTCTTCCAACTACTGCTCTAATAGTTTTTCTTTGCTTAACTTTGCATCTGCTTCATCAATTCACCCTTCTTGTCTGGGAGCAAGAGCATTTCTTTTAAGGCCTCATCAATTCGCCCTTCTCATCTGAGAGCAGCAACCTTGCAATTCGCCCTTCTCGCCTGAGAGCAACAACCTTTCTTTTAAGCCCCAACAACTTCGTCTACAGCTTTGCTTTGGTTTTTATTTTGGAAGATAATGGAGTTGCCACTGAAACATTCTTCGTAGTTTGTGTGGGATTATAAATTTCACCTTCAAAATTGTTTGTAAGCACCCTCGATTGATCATATTCTTGCCAACCCAAATCTTTTATTATCTTGGCAAGTTCAGGGCCTCCCATATCTTCTTCGGTTACTTCAATCAATTCATCATCTTTATCGTCTAACCTCAGAAATATTACATCTTGCCTTGGTGATTGTAACTTTTTTTCCACGTGGCCAGGCTTTAGTTTTTTTTTGTCTGCTGGATTAAAGGCCTCCTTAACACCATGGACCCGATGTTCCAATTGTATGTCTCAAAGTTTCTGCATACCTCGTGCCACTACTCTTTCAGGATCTTCCTTCACCTTAACTGGCAATCCCGCTGAGACACTACCTCTGCCTTTATCATTTTCTTTCTAAACCTCTTGAAAAACATTTGAATACACATTTCAAGTTTTCTTTGACTTTTCTATCTCTTCCAATTGCTGCTCTAATAACTTTCATTTGCTTAACTCTACAACTGCTTCATCAATTCGCCTTTCTCGTTTGAGAGCAAGAGCCTTTCTTTTAAGGCCCAACAACTTCTTCTGTAGCTCTGATTTAGTTTTTGAATTTAATGGAGTTGTATTTGAAACGTTCTTAGTAGACTCTTCATGATGAAAGTTTTAACCTTCAGAATTGTTTGTAAGCACTTTCAATTGCTCATTTTTCTCATTACCATTTCTAAACATTTTCCTTGAAACAACGATTTCACCACTTCTCATAGAATGTATCTTTCTATTGTTTTATTCTATAATTTCACTTTTCTCATGGTGTGCCTTGGCTTCAATAAAATAAAAATCCAAGATAAATTTTTGAGTCCCTCATTTACCGTTTCTAGACATTTTCCTCAAAATCACCATTCTACCCTTTATTTCTTTCTCAGTAACTTCTATTACCAACTTGCAGATATCATCATGCTCCATGAGACTGACTTCTCGAATATAAAGAGTAGATTCCCTTGGTGCTTCCTCCATAGTTTTTCTTCACCATTTAAAACAAGTAATCCTCAATCTCTTGGTTCTGAATCTTCTTGTGCCTTTTGTAGTCCATATGAAGTCATGCATCCTTTGCTCAATTTCTCTGACATCTGCAATAGTTGGCCTAACATTGATAATACTTCAAAAAATTGATGTTTCTTGATATGGTTGTGCACTGCAACTTAAATTTAGGTGGCAGAATATACATCCTCAATTTCCATCAAAGTTGGCATCATATTTTGGAATTTGGATTATGTGTTCGTATATGTAACTGACATGAAAGTTCTGATGCATCCTAACATAGGTTGGTAAATGCAACTTATAAGCTAGCTCATCGATCGCTCTACTATTTAAAAAGGTCCTCAAATCTTGGTGTTAACTTGACAGTTAACACATTTTATTGGACAAGGAATCCTTCTGTTTCCCTACAATATACATTTTATCCCCATCTTAAAGGATTGTGATGATCTATGTGGGCTAGCATACAACTTTGCATAAATTTAAGGCCTCTTTATATTTTTATTTTATAATTTCAATTCTTATATTTGATATAGCATTTCCCAACAACTTGCGTTTTTTCTTTGAAAACCTAATATCTCAACATGTCCTTAATGGTTTGCTTGGCCTTCTCAATTTGCTCATCTATGTGAGGCATTTTTTTGTTGAACTTCATATGTTTACCCAAACCTACGAGAAATCTCTTCTGCATTCGGAGGTAACACCTCCAAAGGTAGTTCATCATCACTATCATCTTGAGAACTGCAATAATTCCACATCATAGGGGGTGAAACAAAGTAGTTTTCTTGTTATCAAAATAGAAGTCTGTGATTTGAATGAACACACACCACGCCAAATCTTGAGCCTTTCCCAAGATTAGGGTAGTCCTGTTCACATAACGGATGAAGGAATGTTCACTCCATTTTCACTCATGACCTAGTTAAGCGTGTGGAGAAATGGAGATGTTGGGATTTCAAATTTACTAATAGAAATTTAAACTAGGGTGTTTACTATTGGTTGTTCTCATAGGCCAAAAACCTACAAGAAACAATCAACAAAAACATTAATTGTTTCTTGCATTATAGGTTGTTGTCCCAAAATGGAAATAATGGGTATGAACAAGTTTCTGGTGTGGTTTATGTTCTGGGATGGGTTTTTGTAAGAGATAATCTCCTTAGGTGTGGTTTCTGGTAACATGATGCATGCGATCAGATGACTAGCATAAGTTTTAGAGTACAATGAAAAAAAAATCCTAATCATACTGTTACAGATCCATTTGGGCACATCACTCCCATCATTCAGATCAGTACTATTAGGGCTCGTCAAACCCTAATTCAGTTGCTACATTCCCTAGACAAGTCATCACTTTGAATTCCTCCTTCCCTGAGAGTTTCTTGGCCTGAAGCCCTCCAGAAATGCCTCCTTGAGGGACCAACGCAGCCTTGGTCAGGGGTAAGTGTGCTTCAGTGTAGGTAGGTCCATGTTAGGGTGCTTCCCAAAGCACTTAGGCCCACTTTGACCTGCGCTAGGCGAGATTGAGTGAAATCATCATAGGGTTCTGGGAATATTCTTATCTTCTAGAGCCATATAGAAGATTCCCACACTTGTCATCTCTTATGAGCTCGAAATTGGATAGGGAATGAGTTAAGTAACCTCCTATCCTCACATCCCTTCCTCCATGGAAACTAACCCTAAGTTTGGAAGGACATTCAATACCCTCATTTATGACCAAACCTCTGCCATTTTCCTATAAATTGAGCACTCATCTAAGTGATCAGGGGCTTGACTTTGAGAATTTGTAATGAGATATTGTTGGTGTGAGGTTTGAGATTATAAGCAAGTATTTTTATGCTGTCATATTGTTGTGCTTTTGATGTGATGTTGGTTGGAACCTAAGCTAGAAGAGTGAAAATGGATCGGACTTCATGGTTGTAATTCTTCCTTCTACTTAATAATGTTGTTTACACCTTTTCCCATATTCTTGTCTTTATGTATGATGATTATATGTGTAAATGATTTCGATTCCATTTGCCTATAGTAGATAGATCTCTTGCTTTAATTGGGTTTTGTCTTCTGTTTATGATTGCAGGTACTTGTCAAGCGAATTAAGTTCGAGAAATGGGAGCCATCCAAAGGAGACAAAGGGAAAGTGAAAGATAACAAGTAGGTCATTTTCCTTATTTATCTTCTATAGAGAAATGTTAAACGCTTTAAATATGTTGTTCTAGGTGTAGCTACCCACCTAGGGAAATTGTGCTTATCCGTAGATGAAAAATTCCACATAACAAATTGGCGACTCCACTGGGGAGAAATCATCGTTCTGAGTAGTTTAATTTCATCCTACTACACCCTAGTAGACTTTACTTGCTTCCATTGATCTTGTTTTAGCCTTTTTGAAGAGTTTTTTTGGTAAAAATTTTGCTTGAAATCCCTTAGGATGGCCTCTCTGGCACCAGCATAGGTTTGGTCTAGAGACAGAGCGCTGTAGAGCACCCCTGACTTGAGGACAGTGCTCTGAAGCGCACTGTCTCCCATTCAAGGGTGCACTGATCCTCCTTAGGACAAAAATCCCTCCTGTGTCTTGATTTTACCCAAATTTCCTTCTGTTTTTGCTTGCTGAAAGATCAATGATGCTTGTGTCTCTGAAATCAATTTGTGTTTCCTTTGCTAGCCATACTTTGGCCTTGATTGTTTAGTGTTTATTAAATGATTTATTTATCACTATCAATTCATTTTCAAAGTTGTTTTATAGTTGATTAATCTTTGTTCAAAAGAAAGTGTCATAAAAGTCTTCATTTCTTTCGAAACGGAACTGTCGTAAAGTCTTCATTCTTGCAAAAGATTGATTGATTGTATGTGCATTAGTTTCCTTTTATTCATTCCAACATTAAGGGAATTGAAAAGAAAAACTTGCATTGTGCATTGAAAAAGTTTGTGTGTGCTCATAAGAATAGTTTAGGGAAATTGCATTAGATGTGTTCTTTGTTCTTTGATTAAAAGAATTGGATTGCTCTATCCCTACTAGCTAAGGTTTTCATTGTTAAAATTGAATGAAAAGAATGCTTATCATGTTAGTTGCATTCTAGGAATTTCAAATACATCACCTGGTGAACCTTGAAAGGCAAATTCTTAATCAAGATCAACTTAAAATTAACATCAATTAACCTAATGGAACATTGTCACCTAACGTGAAACGTTTAGGGGTTCTAGTCTAGAGACGTGTTCCGGTGTCGTAAAACATAGCAGTTGTCACTAACTTGTCTGTGATACATTCCGAGTGTGATACCTCATTCCACGTACGTGAGTATATCGTAGCTTGTCCACGTACCTTTGGGTATATAGGACGGTGTTACAATATGTAAAGTATAAATGAATGCTCTCACTGTGCGGTTTCGCATTAGACAATGCTAATACAGATTGGGCCTCCATGTATTTTCGGGTATATATGGGAGGAAAACACCAGGTTGCTATCCATCCTTAGGTAATCGTGTCTTTTGCCTTGTACACTGTGATACACCGAACACAACATTCGGGGAGATTGCTTGCCCGTGCTTCTTGGTTCACCGAGAGGTATTCTGCAGTTCGCAGTTGCTTTGTAAACCTTTTTGCCTAGTTTAACCCTTTTTGTTTATTTCTTTTTTGTAATAAAATCAATCAGCAATTTTGGAGGAAAATCAACCCTTACCCCGTCGTTCGTAGAGAGCAGCGAGTAAACCACCTTTATTGCCCAAAGCTACACCTATCCGGTCGAAGCAGTTTCGTTTGACTGGATCCAGTACTTCACAAACTTTTGGTTCTTCATATTAATTACCAAAAACACCTATATCGGTAAGTACTATGACCCCAGTTACTCCTACGGTTACTGGTACATATGTTACTGGAGTGGAATTTCCACAATTACATGAGGAAACTAGAACTGAATCTAGTGAAACAATAACCCAAGTTGTTCAACAACAAGTTGATTCTCAATCCGAAGTTGTTCAATAAGAAATTAATTCTGAATCTGAATCTGTTCAACCAAAAGTTGATCCTGAACCTATCACTGTTCAATCAAAAGTTACTTCTGAACCAGAAGTTGTTCACGAAGCCCAACCTGAACCTGTTCTTTTACTAGAACATTTAGATCTTGAGGTTGAACAATCAAAAGTTGTTACCATACCGGAAGAACATCGACCAGTACATCCTCAAACATCCGTAATTGTCGAGACTTCCTCTTTACCTCAGGAACAAATACCATAAATATATTACGGGCCTGACGGTGAAATCCTTCCACCTAGTTTGATTTCAATAGAAGAGGAACCTGAGGTAGAATCACCCAGAAATCCATTCCATTTTGGAACTAGACTTTATCTGTATCCTCATACTCCTCATTTTATTGCTCCTTTTGATCTTGATTACTTTCAGACACCCATTGATTCGTTAGGAAATTTATTTGGACATTTGACTATGGCAAAGTCAACATCCCAAACTATACCATCTGTTATAGCTACGCCAGAATCTTCTGTCGAAACCTATTTTATGTTTACTATGACACCTGAGTCACACTTGTATGGTGTTCCATCCATCCCATCGGGTTACTGATATTTATCTCGAACCCACTCAAGTGTTGCTTCTAGCCCTTGGTCTTCACCAATGTTCTCTACAGGAATTCTATCTGGTTCCTCATTAACAAATACCGAACATCTAGACCCACCAAGTCAATATCAAGTTGGTTAATCTCGTTACCATCCTATGTATCCGCTTTACACTGGACTACCCCCATACAGAGAACAATATGCACATTCTCCTTATCCTCTATTTTCTGGGGGGGCAACCATATGTCGGTATACCGTCGTCTTTAGATCGACCTGGAATGATTGTCTGTCAATGGCAGCCAACAATGCCCGTTCAACCTAGGCTTGTGTATCCATCACAACCTATGCAATTTGTCTCATCCATATCTACAACGCCTGTTGTTACAGCTTTACCGAAGTCACAAGCTCAGATTGTCGTATCTCAACTTGTGCAAGCTAGTCCTTCAACCTCAGACCCCCAAGTTTCAGGTGTATAGATTCAACCTTCTCAGGCAGTTTTACAACAACCACTTGTGTGTGGAGTCCAACAACTTCAGGCTTGTTTACTTTTTACTGGAATGACTCAGAATTACATTGGTTTAGTGTATTCACAACCTGGTCAAGCTTACATTGGTGGGCAACAATCATTAAATCAACAACCGTTGTATCAACAACAACAACAGTTGCTTCAACAACCTTGGCAGCCCCAATATCAACAACAACAATTCCAGCAATACCAACCTCATCCTGGACTCGATCAACAAGCCTATGTTGGGTTTGGTTAATAACAAGTTTACCCAGGTCCTGGTCAACAAGCCTATGCTAGGTTTGGACAACAACAAATGTATCCTGGTGCTCAACAACAACCGTACACCATATTTTCTCAACAAACTTACGAAGGTTACCAGTAGTAGATGGCTTATGCTGGTATGAAAAGGCCTATTTCCCAGGCAATCCCATCTTACCCTGGATATGCTCAACCTAACCTCAATAGACAGTTGCCTTTCGTTGTGACACTAGAGTTACCATATCTAAATCGGCTCACCAATAACCCAATTCTTTATGCACCTTGGTGGCCAGTGATTCCTCATAAGTTACTTTCTGATATTCTGAAATTCAATGGAAACCCTAGAGAAGACTCGTCCAACCATGTCATGACTTTTCATTTATGGTGTTCATCAAAATCCTTGAATGATGATTCCAGAGAACGCTTACTGGACTGGCTGCGAAGTGGTACATTGAGTTACCACAAGCTTCTTTTGATAACTTTACAACCTTGGATACCACGTTTTTAACCCACTTCCAGTTACTCATACGATATGAAACTGGAACGAAACTATTAACCAAATTTAAACATACTACTGCTACTCATATCTCTGATCATATTCATGAGTGGCGTTGTTGTCGTTGAATGGTTAAAACTTATGTTCCTGATCAGCTCTTAGCTGAGTGGTTTATAAAATCCTTGCTGCCATCTATCATCGAGGATGTGGCGAAAGGTGGAGTTGTCACTGAAGAGCAAGTAATTGCTCGTGCCCAAAATTTGGACTTAATTTATACATAGTCTGGCACACTCTATGACAAGATCCTAAATGCACCCCGACCAACTTTCATTGTTCCTCCTCCACCATTGAGTAAGGACTCTCATGCTGGTGATGATGTGATTGGTTCTTCGAGCACACAAATGGCAGGTAGACCATATGGTCAAACACTTGCCATTTCCATTCAAACATCAAATTCATTTGATAACACTCTTGCCTCCAAAATCAATGCCGTGTCATTTGACAAAGGCAAGAATGAAAAGAAACCAGGAAGTAGGAAGAAGGGGAAAAACAAGAAGAAACAAAATAATTACCCTCAAGAGAAATCATCTGATTCCTCTCCTTCGGCTAGGAAATCTCATTACCCATGTTTAATCAATAACGATGAGAATTTTACGTGAGATTTTCCTCACCGCTCCGAAGTCTCAAAGCTTCTGAAGACTTCTAATACATCTGCAGTGTTGACTGATCCTTTTCCGAACCCGGAGACACAAATGGTTGCTACAGACCATGCTTCCACTTCCCAAGTGCTTATGCTATCCGCCTCTAAGCCAAAAAATGATATTTTGGTGTCAACGCAAAGTAAAGATCATGGAAATCAACCGTCGTCATCGAATAACTAGGTTGATCAACCTAATCCTTCGACTTTGACTTCGTCTGATCCTATTCCACCACCTATTGCACCAGAGTTAACAAAAAAATCGCCTAAGGGAGTTGTACATAAATCAACATTTAACCCGCAAGCTCGAGCTGCATAGAACTATAACATAGTAGAATATTTGGCTAAGTCACCTTCTGCTATGTCAACGCTTGAGGTCCTTCAAAACTGTCCCTCCCAAAGTAGGCTTTGTTGTCAGCGATTGGTGGAATCGATCTAACTGATTCCAATCTTATGGTTTTTAACCATGCGGGTTATATGCCACAGTTACCAGCACAATTAACATTCCTGATTCAAGTGAATGCCTTGAATAAACTTATTCACTGAACCATTATTGACGAGGGGGCATCTACTTGTATTATGTCTATGAATTGCTGGAAAACACTTGGCTCACCACCTTTTTCACATTCACCAACAACGTTAAAATATTTTTAAGGTCGCACATATACGCCTTTGGAATATTGAGTAATCTGCAAATCGAAATAGGAGGCAAAACAATAACTTTTTAAGTTGAGGTTGTTGACGGACCCCTTGAATACAACATTTTTCTAGTTTGACCGTGGGTCTATGCTATGGTTGTTGTGGTTTCAACATACTTTCATGTGATTGCATTCCCTTGTAAGGCTGGAATCATAGTTATCGACCAACTCGCCTTCTTTGCCTCTAGTTCATAGGCTACTGGAAGCGTTCCGTTAGTTCACGGACCCCTGCTATCACTTCAAAACATTGGTGCAGGTCTCTTCAAAGATCCTTCCCTAATGGGTACTTTTTCACTACCACCACCATCAAACATGGCGGAAGTGGAAAAAGTCGAGACATGCAACATGATATCTTCCACTTCTTCTGACTTAAGGGAGATTACCAATAGTTCTAAAGTTGATAGTAGTAATGAAATCATGTTGTTAAGAGAAATCATCTGATTCCTCTTCTTCGGCTAGGAAAGCTCGTTACCCATGTTTAATCTATAATGATAAGCATTTTACGCGATATTGTCCTCACCGCTCCGAAGTCTCAAAGCTTTTGAAGACTCATAATACATCTGCAGTGTTGACTGATCCTTTTCCAAACTCGGAGACACATACGGTTGCTACAAACCATGCTTCCACTTCCCAAGTGCTTATGCTATCCGCCTCTAAGTTGAAAAATGATATTTTGGTTTCAACACGAAGTAAATATTATGGAAATCAACCGTTGTCGTCGAATAACCAGTTTGATCAACCTAATACTTCGACTTTGACTTCGTGTGATCCTATTCCACCACCTATTGCACCAGAGTTAACAATAAAATCGCCTAAGGGAGTTGTACATAAATCAACATTTAACCCTCGATCTCAAGCTTCACATAACTATAACATAGTAGAAAATTTGGCTCAATCACCTTCTACTATGTCATCGCTTGAGGTACTTTAGAACTATCCCTTCCAAAAGCAGGCTTTGTTGTCATCAATTGGTGGAATCGATCCAACTGATTCCAATCTTGTGGTTTTCAACCATGCGGGTTATACACCACAGTTACCAGCACAATTAGCATTCCTAATTCAAGTGATTGCCTTTAATAAACTTATTCACTGAACCATTATTGACGAGGGGGCATCTACTTGTATTATGTTTATGAATTGCTGGAAAACACTTGGCTCACCACCTTTGTCATGTTCACCAACAACGTTAAAAGCTTTTGGCGGTCGCACATATACGCCTTGTGGAATATTGAGTAATCTGCAAATCGAACTAGGAGGAAAAACAATAATTGTTGAAGTTGAGGTTGTTGATGGACCCCTTAACTACAACATTTTTCTAGGAAGACCGTGGTTTTATGCTATGGATGGCGTGGTTTCAACATACTTTCATGCGATTGCATTCCCTCATAAGGGTGGAATCATAGTTATCAACCAACTTGCCTTCTTTGCCTTTAGTTCATAGGCTACTGGAAGCGTTCCATTAGTTCACGGGCCCTTGCTATCACTTCAAAACATTGGTGTAGGTCTCTTAAAATATCCTTCCCTAATGGGTACTTTTTCACTACCACCACCATCAAACATGGCGGAAGTGGAAAAAGTCGAGACATGAAACATGATATCTTCCACTTCGTCTAACATAAGGAAGATTACCAATAGTTTTGAAGTTGATAGTAGTAATGAAATCATGCCGCTAAGAGAAATCATCTAATTCCTCTCCTTCGGTTAGGAAACCTCGTTACCCATGTTTAATTTATAACGATGAGCATTTTACGCGAGATTGTCCTCACTGCTCCGAATTCTGAAAGCTTCTGAAGACTTCTAAAACATCTATAGTGTTGACTGATCCTTTTCCAAACCCGAAGACACATATGGTTGCTACATACCATGCTTCCACTTCCCAAGTTCTTATGCTATCTACCTCTAAGCTAAAAAATGATATTTTGGTGTCAACACCAAGTAAAGATTATGGAAATCAACCGTCATCGTCGAATAACCAGGCTGATCAACCTAATCCTTCGACTTCGACTTCGTCTGATCCTATTCCACCACCTATTGTACCAGAGTTAACAATAAAATCGCCTAAGGGAGTTGTACATAAATCAACATTTAACCCTCGAGCTCGAGCTGCACAGAACTATAACATAGTAGAATATTTGGCTCAGTCACCTTCTATTATGTCAACGCTTGAGGTGCTTCAGAACTGTCCCTCCCAAAAGCAGGCTTTGTTGTCAACAATTGGTGGAATCGATCCAACTGATTCCAATCTTGTGGTTTTCAACCATGCGGGTTATATGCCATAGTTACCAACACAATTAGCATTCCTGATTCAAGTGAATGCCTTGAATAAACTTATTCACTGAACCGTTATTGACGAGTGTGCATCTACTTGTATTATGTCTATGAATTGCTGGAAAACACTTGGCTCACCGCCTTTGTCACGTTCACCAACAATGTTAAAAGCTTTTGACGGTTGCACATATACGCCTTGTGGAATATTGAGTAATCTGCAAATCGAACTAGGAGGCAAAACAGTAACTATTGAAGTTGAGGTTGTTGATGGACCCTTTGACTACAACATTTTTCTAGGAAGACCGTGGGTTTATGCTATGGCTACTGTGGTTTTAACATACTTTCGTGCAATTTCATTCCCTCATAAGGGTGGAATCATAGTTATCGACCAACTCACCTTCTTTGCCTCTAGTTCATAGGCTATTGGAAACGTTTCGTTAGTTCACGGACCCCTGCTATCACTTCAAAACATTGGTGTAGGCCTCTTCAAAGATCCTTCCCTAATGGGTACTTTTTCACTACCACCACCATCAAACATGGTAGAAGTGGCAAAAGTTGAGACATGCAACATGATATCTTCCACTTTGACTGACTTAAGGAAGATTACCAATAGTTTTGAAGTTGATAGTAGTAATGAAATCACGATGCTAAGCCCTATTGAGCTTGCATAGTAATCAATATTTTTGGCTTGTGCGCCGAACCGAAATCCATCTTCATCAATTGTATGGGTAGATTGTTCATTAGAATATGGTACTTCCTCTGATCCTTTTTCACGTATATTTTCTACTGATGAAGGAATCATCCAATCAATGATGATGGAAGGAGAACCATGGGAAGATTATCATCATCGTTCCCATCTTCCAGATCACATAGAAGATTATTCAAATGAACTTAATCACCCTTCAGTTGTCGATTTCCTTTCGAATTCTATTTTCATAGATACAGTAGATTCCGAGCGAAACTTGTCAAATATCGAAGAAACCATTTCTATCAATATTTCGACCAAACCTAACATTGTAGAAAACATTCATGTTGGAAAATCTTGTTCTCCATCAGAACTTGATATTTATCGTGCTCTCTTTCATGAATTCCGAGATATATTTGCATGGTCATATAAGGAGATGTCAAGAATTGACTCTAGTATAGTTGAACATGAAATCAAAATGTATCCTGATGTCAAACCAGTGTGACAACACCTCCGTCTTGTTCATCCAAAGAAGGTTGTTGCTATTAAAATAGAAGTTGAAATTTTTTTGCATGCTGGTTTCATTTACCCTATTCCTCTTACTGATTGGGTTTCCAATATTGTTCCTGTCATGAAGAAACAAGGGACAATACGAATGTGTGTCGATTATAGGGATGCTAATCAGGCTTGCTAAAAAGACAATTATCCCACTCCCTTTATCGACCAAATTATTGATGAATGTGCTGGATGTGAAATATTCTCATTTATGGATGGCTTTTCCGACTATAATCAGATCAATATCCACCCAGAGGACCAATCTAAAACTACTTTTATTTGTCCATGGGGCACATTCGCTTATAGGAAACTCCCTTTTGGTTTGAAGAACGCAGAGGAAACTTTTGAGAGGGAATGAACTATGCCTTCCATGACATCAAACATATTGTTCAACCATACCTTGATGATTTACCTACTCATTCATGAAAGCGGATTGATCACTCGCAGCATTTGAGAGCTATATTTTTATGGTGACGACACTACAAAATATGACTCAATCCGCACAAATGTGTGTTTTGTGTTGGTTCAGGTTGTTTTCTTTGTTTCGTAGTGTCTAAGGAGGGAATTTGACTCAACCCACTCAAGGTTCAGGCAATTATTGACTTGCCTCCACCTTCCAATCTACTACAGTTATAGAGACTCCAAGGGAAGGCTAACTTTCTGAGGAGGTTCATTCCCAATTATGCTGAAATGGATAAAGGATTTACTCGTCTTTTGAAAAAGGGGATACCCTTCCATTGGGATCAGGTTGTGCAAGCTTCCTTTGATGCTCTTAAAGATACCTTGATTAGAGACTCATTAATGTATCCTCGAATTATCAAACCGACTACCTCTTGTATCTCGTCGCTGTAGATACAACCATTGGAATGGTTTTAGTCCAAGAAGAAGATGGGATTGAACATCCGATATATTATTTGAGCCGCAATCTCAATGACACAGAAGTTAAGTACTCTTACGTCAAAAAGATAAATCTAGCTACTGTTCAAGGTGTACAGAGATTTCGCCACTATATCCTGATCTGAAAGACCACTGTCATTTTGGATTGCAACCCTATGACATATATTTTGTCACGTCAATTCATGGGGGGGAAATACTTAGAATGGATAGTCATTTTGCAGGAGTTTGATTTGGAATTCTTCAAATCCAAATCAAAGAAATCTCTAGTCTTCGTCGAGCTTCTTTGCGACCTTACCTCGAATACCATTGATTCAACATCATAACCATCAATTCTGGATGAGTCTTTGTTCCTGATTTTATCATCTGACTCGTGGCATGGAGATATACTGATTTATCTCCAGACCCAAACTTTCTAGCCTGGTACCTCTCGCTCGTAACAACAACACATCTTACCAAGCCAAAGATTATTTGATCATTGGCGACACTCTTTACCATTGTGGTATCGATACGATTTTACGAAGGTGTCTCACTCATGAGGAAGCCGAGAAAGTTTTGAATGATTTCCATTTAGGTGCTTGTGGTGGACACTTATCTGGTTATGCTACCATGCAGAGAATTCTCTGTGCTGGTTACTTCTAGCCTACCATATTCAAAAATTACATTATTGTCATCAGAAGCTGTCATGCATGCCATATTTATGACCATAAAGCTAGATTATCACTTACACCATTGCATCCTATAGTCAATGTTGGACCACTCACCAAATGGCGCATTGACTTCATGACATGTAACCCCACCTCGGTTGGGGGGCATGGGTATATTATAGTCACCGTTGACTATTTCACAAAATGGGCCGAGGCGATGCCAACATTAAACAACAGTGGCGAGTCGGCTACACTTTTCTTTTTCAACCATGTGGTTGCCCGGTTTAGTGTACCGCAGGCTATAGTTACAGATCATGGGTCGCATTTTCACAATCACATGATGATTGAGTTAACTACCAAGTTAGGACTTTCACATGATAGTTCTACTCCTTATTATTCGCAAGCTAATGGACAAGTTGAGGCCATCAACAAAGTCCTGAAGTGAATGCTTCAAAGAATTGTTGAAATATGGCATCAAGAATATTCCAATTTAATTTGTCCTTGAATTAAATTATGAATTAAAATCGAATTTAGTCTTAACAGCTACTTGGAAATAATTAATTAATTTATTTTAAATTAATTAGCTGGAGAAATTCAAGTTAGAAGTCTTTCCGAAGTAATGCAAGAGTTATCCCTTAAATTAAGGAGATAAGATTAAGTTATATTTGAGTTGTAATTAGTTAACTGAGTTTACTGAGTTAAGTCCAGTTAAATTAGTTCCAAACTATTTGAGGAACTAATAGTGAGTTAACAGTCAGTGGATGCATTAATGCACTCAACTAGTGCTACTCCAGTTAACTAAAGATTCCCTCATCAAAAACTCATGCATGTCTATTCTGAGAAAGACCCAGTTGAGATTAATTTTCAAGGACAATGTAATATCAGTTGTGTGTGTTTTCTCATGGAGAAAACTCATGCATGCAGTCAAGGATTTATCCTTGAGGATTGCGTAGTTTTGAAGTTGGTTTTCCACTTGGTAAGAGGCTAATCATCCACAAGGAACAACGCAAGGAAATAGGAGCTTGGAGGGCAGAGAGGAAGGTTGGAGAGAAGCCAATATTGCCTGTGAGCATTTGTGAGGATTTTACTGAGAGTTGGCTAGCTGTGAGAGCTAAGGCTTTGTATAATTCCTATGTATTTCCACAATGTATTATAACACAATAGTGTGGGGTTTTTAGCTGAGGCTTTCCCCAAAGTATTTTCATGTGTATTGTGCCATTGATTCTTCTTCTTCTAGTTATATTGTTCAGCTCGATCTTTAAGCTTCCGCAAATTGATAGTAGAAGTAGGTTATAGTATTCTTCTTTGATTTATATTGCATTATCGGGTTAACCTATCACAAATTTTCTACATGGTATCAGAGTTGTGAATAGTATATTGAGAAGAGAATTTGAAGTTTGAAGTTCAAGGTTGCAGGTGCAAATCAAATTCATATCATACTTCAAGGTTGGCCAATGGTGTTCTATGGCTTGAGACTCGAGTATGCCTTGGAAGGTAGCTCAGATAGCATGGAAAGATAGAATGGAGGCTGTATTATAAGACAATAACTTGAAGGAATTCATTGATCAAGAAATCTCAAAGCCAGCTTCAACCAATGCCCAAGAGTTGGCTGAGTGGAAGAAGTGTGTGGCGAAGGCGAGATGGATCATCCTTGAGGGAGTTCGAGACCATATTGTCTCGAGTCTCCATGGGAAGGATACTCCATTTTCAATGTGGAAGACATTGAAGGACCTCTACCAGAACAATAACAACTAGAGGAAATTAGCGCTCAAGGATAAGCTTCGAAGAATCAAGATGGAGAAGGGTGGTACTATTTCCACATATCTGAACAACCTCACCACCTACAGAGATGAGCTTGGTAGTGTGGGAATAACTACTGTCGATGATGATATGGTGAGCCTCGCTCTCCTTGGCCTTCCAAAGAGTTGGAATGGCTACCAGGACTCTGTGAATGGAAGGGAGAAACTGCCGGATTGGGAACGACTGTGGTCAGATCTTATGTAGGAGGAGATCGGGAGGAGCACACAAGATGGTTCTTCATCCAAGAATGATGGTGAAGAAAATCTAGGCTTAGCAAGTAAGGCAAGGAAAGGGAAGGGGAAGGCTCCCCATTTCAAATCGAATTCTTCTCATGGAGGGAAGAAGGGTGACATGTCTAAAGTAATATTCTTTAATTGTCATAAGATGGGACATTATGTGACTAATTTCCCATCGAAGAAGTCCAAGAAGGGATCCTTGGAAGGATTGGAAGGTGAGGCATTAGCCTCTTAGTTCGAAATGGACTTTACCCTCATCACATGCATGTTGTCATCGATGATGTGTTTTGTATGGTATCTTGACAGTGGAGCCTCATTCCAAATGACTGGTGATAAAAATTTATTCAGTTCCTTGGAGGAGAAAGACCTCAAGATGTGCATAGAGATGGGTGACGACGATAGGAATAGTGTTTCAGGAGTGGGCACGGTTGCTTTTTAGAGGGAGCATGGAGCTCCTCTCACCATGACAGATGTGATGTATGTGCCTGGACTAAAGAAGAACTTGGTATCAGTCGCGATGTTGGAGGACAAAGGCTATGATTTTGTCTTCAGTAAAGGAAAGGCATTCCTAAGAAACGTATACACAGGTCATACCAAGAGGATAGGGATTCAGATGAAGAATCTCTATAAACTAGAGGTAGATGATTGTGCAGCATTGAGTACGAAAGCAGAATTGGTGCAAAGCCAAGACTTTGGTGAGTTGTGGCACACGCAGTTGGTCCATTTTCATTATGGGGCTTTGAAGATAATGCAGCAGATATCTACAGGACTTCCTAAAGGTAAACTTGAGCAAGTTGACACATGCAAAGGTTGTACCTTGGGAAAGTACACCAAGTATTCCTTTCATGATCGAGACAGTCGAGTAGAGGCTATCTTAGAGCAAGTTCATAATGATTTGTGCGGACCATTATTGATGGCATCCATAGTGAAGCAAAGGTATTATGTGATTTTCATTGATGAATATTCTCATAAATGCTGGATTTATTTCATGTAGAAGAAGGACCAAACTTTCACAAAGTTTTGTGAGTTCAAAGCTTTGGTCGAGAAAGAGTCAGGGAAGAAGATCAAGGTCTTAAGAAGCAACAACGATGGAGAATATGTCTCTCAAGAGTTTAAGGACTTTTGTGCAGTAGAAGGAATTAAACGAGAGTTGATGGCACCTCATAACCCACAACAGAATGGGGTGGCTGAGAGGAAGAACATAACTATTGTAGGGGCAGCATGGGCAATGCTGCATGACCAAGGCCTACCACTTCACTTGTGGGCTGAGGCATGCAACACAACAGTCTATTTGCAGAATAGAAGCTCGCATCGCATACTTGGGATGAAGACACCAGAGGAAGCTTTCTCTAGTAAGAGACCAGATGTGGGTCACTTCAGGATCTTTGGCTCATCGGTATATTTCCATGTGACAAAGGAGGAATGGAAGAAGCTTGAGCCAATAGCAAAGTTGGAGATATTTGTAGGGTACACTGATACACCTCACGACTATCGGGTGTAATTTCCTACCAGCCAGAGGACAATGGTTCGCAGAGATCTCAAGTTTGATGAGCAGAAGGCCATGCGAGTTTCCCTTGAGAAGGAGCTCCAACTACAGGCTATGGAGGAACTGTTGATTCCTAAGGAGGAGGAGCCTCAGACTGATGCAGAGCAACCACATGTAGAGGTTCTAGGAGAGGAGACATCCACTCAAGCAGAGTCTTCCAGAGATGGACAGAAGCGCACAAGAGAAGTTGACATATTATTGGAGGATGCGAGAGAGAATGTGGGAGCACCATCTTCTCAGTGCAGATAGAGGAGGTCACCTGAGAGGTACACTGGATACATGGCCCTTGCTGGGGAATTTGTTGAGATCGAGCCATCTTCCTTTGAGGAAGCAGTGCAACAGCCAATTTGGGTTGATGCTATGATGGAGGAGTATGACTCCATAGTTCGTAACAGTGTTTGGGATGTGGTTCCAAGATCATAGAACAAGTCAGTTGTGAGTTCCCGTTGGCTTTACAAGGTAAAGCAAGCTGCTGATGGTAGTGTGGAGAAGCATAAGGAAAGATTTGTTGCCCATGGCTTTTCATAGGCGAGGAGGACAATGTTGCTGCAATATTTTTCGACAGAGGAGAAAGATGCTGACATTTTGACAAAGGCATTGTCAAAGTGTAAATTCGAGTTCCATAGAGACAGGATCGAGGTGGCAGATAATCCCTTTCTTGATGAGAGGGAGTGTTGAAATATGGCAACAAGAATATTCCAATTTAACTTGTCCTTGAATTAAATTGTGAATTAAAATCGAATTTAGTCTTAACAACTACTTGGAAATAATTAATTAATTCATTTTAAATTAATTAGTTGGAGAAATTCAAGTTAGAAGTTTTTCTGAAGTCATGCAAGAGTTATCCCTTAAATTAAGGAGATAAGATTGAGTTATATTTGAGTTGTAATTAGTTAACTCAGTTTACTGAATTAAGTCCAGTTAAATTAGTTCCAAATTGTTTGAAGAACTAATAGTGAGTTAATAGTCAGTTGTTGCATTAATGCACTCAACTAGTGCTACTCCAGTTAACTGAAAATTCCCTCATCAAAAACTCATGCATGTATATTATGAGAAAGACCCAATTGAGATTAATGTTCAAGGAAAATGTACTATCAGTTGCATGTGTTTTCTCATGGAGAAAACTCATGCATGCATTCAAGGATTTATCCTTGAGGATTGCGCAGTTTTGAAGTTGGTTTTCCACTTGGTAAGAGGCTAATCATCCACAAGGAACAATGCAAGGAAATAGGAGCTTGGAGGGTAGAGAGGAAGGCTGGAGAGAAGCCAAGATTTCCTATGGGCATCTATGAGGATTGTACTGAGAACTGGCTAGATATGAGAGCTAAGGCTTTGTATAATTCCTATGTATTTCCATCATGTACGATAATACAATAGTGTGGGGTTTTTAGTTGAGGCTTTCCGCAAATTATTTTCATGTGTATTGTGCCATTGATTCTTCTTCTTTTGGTTATATTGTTCAACTTGATATTTAAGCTTCTGCAAATTGATAGTAGAAGTAGGTTATAATATTCTGCTTTGATTTATATTGCATTATCGGGTTAACCTATCACAAATTTTCTACAAGAATGATAGAGGTTCATAAAAGAAACTAGAATTTAATCCTTTACTCTGCTTTGTGGGCATATCAAACCTTGGTGAGAAATGCAACTGGATTCACACCCTTTCAATTGGTGCATGGTCTGGAGGAAATCTTGCCAATACAATGTGAAATTTCATCTCTTAAACTCGTGATTGACCTGTTACCCGACACTTCTAATGAAGAAGCACGTTTCTTAGAGCTCATCCATCTAGATGAAACCCATCATGAAGCCGCATTGGCTAACGAAGAACATAAGAAACAAATCAAGGTGCAATACGACATAAATGTCAAGCCTCGCGTTTTCTCAGAAGGAGACCTGGTCTTGCTTTATGATCAGGAAGCTAATAAACTAGGAACAGGAAACTTTGAACCACTATTGATGGGTCCTTACATTATCAAGCGTGTTTTGGCAAAAGGTGCCTACGAATTGGTGGATTATGATGGAATTCCATTGTCGCAGCCCCGAAACGGCCTGTACCTCAAACGTTACTATGCTTAATTGAGTCTAGTAAAATCACTATATATATGCTTTAATTGCATGTGTGTGTGTGAGTGTGTATTTTAGAGTTTTTATGTGGTTAAGTAATCCGATTTGCAATTGTTGCAGATGTCAAAATATTTGGAACCATTTGTTGGTTACGTTGTTGGTGCTAGTCATAGTACGCAGAACCTATCTTCTACAACATGGGTCATTTTCGCTCCAAGTGGCGAGTTAGTGAGTTTTCAAGGGATTTGTATCGGTTGATCGACGAAAAATATCACTGAGTATAGCGCGTTGATCGAACCTCTCTCTGATGCCATTTCACTTAGCATTCACTGAATCATCATTAGGCTGGACTCACAACTTGTCGTACTGCAACTAACAACATTTATACTGTCTGAAACCTAACAATTCTTCTTATGTTCCTTAGAATTTGTCTTTTGGAAGGATATTTTGAGTACATTCAATATCAACATATTTCCAGAAACTTTAACATATTAACTGATTCATTAGTGAACTATGTGTTAAACAGACATTTGTGACACATGTAAAAGTAAATTTTCAATTCACATTGTTAGTTGAATAGGAATGCATATAGCCATATATAAAAACTATGAAAGTAAAAATAGATAGATGTTTTAAAGTTTTTACAAAATTTGTGTCCAAGGCATGTTTGGTCATCTGACCTAAAAACTCAAAATGCATGCAAAAATCAACCTAAGTAGACCTAGTGATGCTCATGATAACAGGTCACAACCTGAGCTATCATACGTAAGAGCCGCATCCAACGACCTGGAACACAAATAGTATGGCGTTGCAGCCCCATAGGTAACTCCTCGATTCGAACATCTGGAATACCAAGGGTTAGTCCCTCTACATGATCCTGCAACTCTGCCAGTGTCTCAACCAAATCCAAATTCTGGAGAATTTCTCTCCCAACATTTCTTCGCACTGGCCCGCCTACCTCCTGTTGGTGCCTCATAGGTCGAACAGTACCAACATCTACATGCATGAGAACAATTTTAGTTTAGTCTTGGAAAATCAAAACACAAAAACATGTAGAAACTTGAAAAATCAAAAAACATTTGGTCAATTTTTTTTTTACCTATAGCACCCCATTGAGCACCCACTAGTAAACTCAACTCTGGATCTCCACGAAAATCCATCCCTGCATATGGATGCTCCTTGATGACAATGTGTTTTCGATTGATCCAACTGGAGAATGCAGTAGAAAATGTAATCGATGACTAACCAGCATGTCTAGCCATCAATTCGACCCACCTCTACATCCGTGGATCTCTAGTACCAGCTACACCTAGTGTCCCATGCTGAGGTTGCATCAATGGAGTTCTCTCTAACGTAAAAGCAATTAAGAGTGATCCATAGCTAAAGTTCTTCGTCTTACCACTCTTTACCTTTTTTAGTTGTTCTTTCAGTGAAGAAAGTACTGCCTCACACTAGTTGAATAAAGTTGGCTCAAGACACTCAAGTGCATACTGCATGTATGATTTGTTCGCCAGATGAAGTGTCATATTGCCTACCAACTTTGTGATGGGGAAAAGGATTGTTCTCATGGGTAAATCACGAATATATTTGATGATTGTCTTTCCGTACTTGCTAGGCTATGTACATGTCCGACAGAATTGTCGAACATAGTCCCTCACTGATTCCCCTCCATGGGAAGAACCTGAAAGTGAAATGGGGGCACCTCGTCTTGGCAACCCTGTAATAAAGTAAACATCATCAATCATAATAAGGACCACTTTATCCCTTATGTGAAATGCCCGATCCGTTAGATCCCATGAATGAACTAGAAACTGCAATAGTTCTGATTGTTGCCTCATTCCGAATAACCTGAAGTATTTGAGCAACCCACAATTTTTGAGGGTCTCAACTGTACCCGGATTATTTAGGGCAACCATGTATTATTCTTCATGCTCTCTTTCTCACCAAGTAATAGACATTCTGATTCGATGAAATCTTGAAATCAAACCATAATCTTAGTTAGGATCCTTTTCATGCAAAAAACTGGAGAAATTTTGGGCCAAACAGGTGAAACAAGTTTGTGAAACTTGCCCAACGCAGCCTAGGCAAGGAGACAGTGCGCTGCAGTGTAGCTAGCCTTCTGTCTGGGTGCTCCCCAATGTAGTTTTCAACATGGAAGCCTGCACTGATACCAGGGTGAAATATTCAAACCCCAGGGGCCCTAAAAACCGTAAAAAATTGCATGAAACTGTAAAAGAATTCCATGAAAAGAAAGAGGAGGGGTAGATCTCCTACTTGGTCTGGACGTCATGAGAAATGATCCACAAAATCTCTCACAATCAACTGATCAAGATCGAGGTAAAAAATAGGGTTAGAGCACAAACGTAATGGTAAATATCAAATGGTGAAAGTAACATGGTAAATTCTTGTTTTTATGTTTATTTCATGATCATTAAATGAGTAAACTTCAGTATTTACCTAATGTTACCAATGAAACTGGTATGTTTGATCCTTTTGGTGTTGCTTTGAATATATTTACAACTGGCTTACAGAATTTGATGTGCATGATCATGAATTGTACTTTGACCACAGAGCATACTTTTATATCTTTTTTGAGCTCTGTTAAACAATGATAGAAAAAGGAACCCCCTTGGAGTCCTCTTTAAGCTCTTTTCAGACTCTCGAAATATGAAAACATTTCCGAGCACTTGTCCTTTTCAGCTCGTTAACAGATTGGAAATGACATCTACTCAGTATAAGTTTAACCCTTTTCCGGACTGAGATAGATTATTTATGAAAAAGGAATACGTTGACCGAACATGGTCAATAGATTCTCTCTCGTATTGTTTTACACTTTTTCGGACTTGAGAGAGAAATATACGAAAAAGAACTTGTGGAGTTTTTTTTTTGTCCCTTTTTAAACTCTGTAAACATGAAAAGGACCGAGTTATCATTGTCGTTAAACTCGTTAAAACATCAAATAGTGACCAACTTGTCCATCATGACAATACTGAGTTTCACCTTCGCTAGACTTGTTAAAAAATCACATAGCAATGGATTCACCCAAAGGGTGGAATTATACAACAAGCATATGTTATCCTCCTTAAGATTGATAAAAAATAAAGAGGTATTGGTCAGCAATGACTGGTGAAAATGAGAAAAGGTGTAAACCACTTTATGGCAGTAGGTCGCTCTTGAACATGACACTTTCACTTCATCACTGTGACTACATGGGTTGGGTTATCTGCTTGATGGTCAACATACCTTGGTCTATCATACCATCCATTATGGTTTTTCAATTCTGCCAATTCATCCAGTGTCGCCAACATGTTCAAGAGAAGTCATTCAGTTAAATTCATCCTTTGCAATACTCATAAATCTTCATTTTCATGATCACCATTCCTAAACCTTGTGTCGTCAGTCAAATTCCGTCTCCAAAATCATTACACTCATTTCGTGTCGTTGATGTGGGATACATCAAGGCCCTCCTGCGACGAGTCGCTTCTTTTCGACATCAACACATTATCCAAGAAGTTGACTTAGAAACACCCTTTTAGTACCTTGGGGCTTGCATACATAAATGACAATTTTCTCGCTTCCAGCGATAGGTTGACATCATTGGCCTTCAACCGAAAGGCTTTGTATGGTGTTCGACATCAAAACATCCACTCACACCATGCAGAATGTAATACAATACCTTGAGGATCATTATCATTATCAGTGATTTCTTTCGCGTCTATTAACGACTTACATCATTGGCTGGTAATCAGACAGTGTCTTCCCATGTTCGACTTCAGATCACATATTCACATGGTTAGACTTGTAATTGAGTGAACGATTGAACGAGAGAGAAGAAACCGAATCTAGTTTCATCCATCTGGGCTGCGATTTCAGGAAAGTACCAAATCATACGTATAATGGCTTTACATTGATGGTCATCCGATCATGGGTCTATATCTATAGATGACTATTTATGTACTTGTAATGAAAGTTTATATGCTGAGCATGGGTATGCCTTCCCTCAACAATTCATGAGAAAAAATCAAAATATAATGATATTATGTATTGTAATCAATGCAGGTCACAATCCACTTCAGAACCTCCTCATCACATCATAAAGCATATCACTTGACATTATCATTTTCGACTTCATGCTTTAGGGTGCAGCTGTTACAAATCCATTTGGGCACATCACTCCCATCATTTAGATTAGTACTATTAGGGCTCATCAAACCCTAATTCAGTTGCTACATGCATTATACAAGTCATCACTTTGAATGCATCCTTCCCTGAGAGTTTCTTGGCCTGAAGCCCTCCAGAAATGCCTCCTTGAGGGACCAGGGCAGCCTTGGTCAGGGGTAAGTGCACTTTAGTGCAGGTAGGTCCATGTCAAGGTGATTTCTAGAGCACTTAGGCCCACTTTGACCTGCTGGGCGAGATTGAGCGAAATCATCATAGGGTTCTAGAAATATTCCTATCTTCTGGAGCCATCTAGAAGATTCCCACACTTATCATATCCTATAAGCTTGAAATTGGATAGGGAATGAGTTAAGTAACCTGCTATCCTCGCATCCCTTCTTCCATGGAAACTAACCCTAAGTTTGGAAGGCCATTCAATACCCTCATTTATGACCAAACCTCCTCCATTTTCCTATAAATTGAGCACTCATCTAAGCGATCAGGGGTCGGACTTTGAGAATTTGTAAGGAGATACTGTTGGTGTGAGGTTTGAGATTATAAGCAAATATTGTTATGCTACTGGAGTGTTGTGCTTTTGATGTGATTTTGGTTGGAACCCAAGCTGGAAGAGTGACAATGGATCGAACTTCATGGTTGTAATTCTTCCTTCTACTTAATAAAGTTGTTTACACCTTTTCCCATATTCTTGTATTTATGTATGATGATTATATGTGTAAATTATTTCGATTCCATTTTCTAATAGTAGATAGATCTCTTGCTTTTATTGGTTTTTGTCTTCTGTTTATCCGTAGATGAAAAATTCCACATAACACATCCTCTCTCTTTTTTCGTTTCCCTGCTGATATGCACTCTCGCAATGGAGAATCTATTACATCTTCATTTCCAATACCGAAAGCCAAATATACGAGTCCTTTATTTTAAAATCCAAAGTGCCAATTGTGAATACTATATTCCAAGGCCTTATGCCAAATTTTAGTTTGGAGATTGCCTTTCGAGTAATATGTTGTGAAGTGGGATTAATGATTTAATGAGTTTCTTGAAATTAATTTTACATCTATAAAAAAAAAAAAGTGTTGAAGGTCAATTGGAGTTATGATTTTTTTTATTTGGCTCGTTGGATATGGGTTGATTTTGAAGTCAAATCATTCCATGGGTTCCTAGAAAATGCTTTCACATCTACAAGAATAAATTCTTTTAGCTTAATTGGAGTTATGATGCACTTTTTCGATTTAGTTTGTTGGATATGGGACGATTGATGGGTCTGGTCATTGATTATTAGTTTCTTCTCTTTGATTTCAGGCGTTAGGATTGGAAGCATTGGGGGTGGTTGATTAGTGCCCCTTAGGTGATACATCACCCCTTCCCCCCTCTTATTGGAGGAGTTCGTAAGTCCCATTTGTGGTCGAGAGAGGGACAAAACTGAAATTGTTGTATGAATAGAAATAATGATTGCCCATGTGCTAGTAGACGATGTATATATAAATAGGATATGCAATAAAATAAAAGACAAATTCCCACTAAACAAAAAAAAAGAGGTTGATATTGTTAAGGCAGTTGTTGTGCACGTTTTTGCTGCTTGACCCAACATAAAGAGTTGCAAGGTATAACCTGTAAGTTTGAGTTGTTTCTGTCTTTTCTACCTCTTCCACAGGATAACAGTTCAAGTTTTTTGTTTAGCAGGGCACCTGGTAGAATTCTAGCAATAAAAGTTCATTATTTCCTTGGTCCTCCTGGGCCAGAGGAAATGAGAAGTTAGTAGCATAATTATTTTACCCACCTACTAGAATTTCTCTTTGGAATTGATAATTGGATAAGGCACTGACTAGCTTTCCATGCCTCTGTAGGTTCAATTTTGTGAAGGCGGCATCATCAAAGTTGTGTTGCGTCCATACCTAAGATAATTGCCTTGGGGGTCCATTAAAATTTAAAAATAAGTTCTTTGAATGGGGAACTTATTAGTTTATTCAGTATATTCGGGATACCATCTGACTAAAAGAAGTAGCTTCATGTCATTCATATAGGGTGTTTTACCTTGGATCACACACATCTCAAGTTATCAAGGATCTTGCCTTTATGCCTATTGTGTTTCCATACTGAAGGGGACTTTTCACACTTTGTGACATTGTTCATTTGAGGTCTTCGCAAGGTATCTTGTATAATGCTTTTCTTTACAACACTGTAAATGAGCTTGAGTTGGAATTATTTGGACAACATTCTCCATTAATATTTGCCTGGATTGTCATTTTTTTAATATAAAGGGTAACAAATTCTTGTGGTTTAATCCCCTATAACTCATTATCCTAAATTTTAATAGCATGGATAATACCTTAGAACTCTTAGTAGCATATGGGTATCTTCTCTCAACATTGCTCTTATTTTGCCTTACTATAGCTTTGCCATATTGAGTGATTATTGCGTTCACAACTACTTGATATGCATCATTGTAGATGGTAAAAAAAAATTTGCCCAGGTTGAGCAAGTGAGAGTGAGCACTATGATGAACAACTCAATGATAGTAGCCATTTTTAACTAATAGGTCCAAAAGACCTTGCCCGTGTCTATATTAAAACCCTTAAAAAAATAATTTCTCTAGGGTTATGAGAACCTACCAAACATGGGAGTCAAAACTGTTGTTGCAATTATTTCCCATTACAGAAGCATATTACATAGTATTATGACATGCATTGCATAGATAATATTTGCCATGTTCTAAATATTGAACAAGTGAGTACATATTTTTCTTGGAGAATCAGTGCCACATGGCTGCTACTTTGCAAATGATTCATGGTATTTTACAAAGTTTGTAATTAGAGGCATGACTTGGCCAAACTATTTTAGTCATTTTCCTTATAATATTTAAATACCACTTACCTATCACATATATGTTTTGACTTGGCAGGATATATTGTGTTTTTCCCTGTCGAGAGGTATGCAACTTTGGTTTTTGCTCTTTATTGCATTGTTTTTTACATGTTGAAAGGTATGCATGGACACTTTTCCTATCCTTAGGAAATTAGTTTAACATTTATTTTCCCCTATTGTGGAATTTTTTACTTTATGGTTGTTATCTATTACTATGTTACACTATTTATGTTTGTTATATAATTGATGTTACATGTTGTCTAAACACATTTTATTCCCTTATTTCTACCCTCTATTTTCCTTCTCACATTTGTTTTGCAAAATGCCACATGCTCTTTTATTTTTAATATAGTCGTAAATTTTCTCTTGCATAAAGAAACCTAGCCTATATTCTTTTTTTATACTATTAATTGACTGTATCCATAGATCTAGTTCATAAGAAAAGTTGCAAGGTCATTTGAATAGGGTGAAAAATTGTAATTGACATAAATGCATAAAGACACTTTGCTTTACACATAACTACCATAATCAAAACAATGCTTCCTACTTTGCCTTGCTACTACCAAACCTCTTTGTTTGAACAAGGCCTCAATGTCTATTAGGTATCTCATTCAAATTTACTATCCCTTTCTCTCTTCCTTCCAAAATTGTTCTTCACTCAATAAAAAACAAATTCATGCTAGGTGTTGTTTTCTTCTTTCTTTGTTTTCTTACCCACAATACACTTAACTTAGCCACATGAAAATTGCACAAATCATAATGACAATAGTCTAGCAATCTATGTGTTTCTTGTATCACACTTGTTCTTGCACATTTTTTTTCCCTCATGCTTTTTTATCTTCCACACTTTTTCCTTCAATTTCTATTGTTGCTTCATCTCTTTTAAGATAAACTCTTTAACCTTTTCCTTCATTTTACTACACAATTTGTTCTTCACTTTCATACACTTACAATTGATATTCTCTTGCAACACCTTTCTTTCAACAACAAAGTTGTATCACCATGGATCCAACATTGACTATCAATGCACTTCCATTGTTGTTTTTTGGCTCTACTGAGATGCAAGCAATCATCTAGGTCATTGCTGTTGAATAAATCCACCTTGCTAGGACGTCAACCCCTCACTACCGTGTCTCTCTTTCTAATGGTACTCACAAGCATGCAATATTTATTCTTTCTTCACATGACTCCCTTGTAAAAAATGGAGAATTGCAAATAGGCTCTATTGTGCTCCTCAAAAAATGCACATGCACATATGCACATCATACTATGTATGTTGCGCAGTGAGGATCCTGCCCATCTGCCCTGCCCTTCCTCTCCTTTTATGTCTGTTTTAGAATAAATTTGCTTTAATAGTGTTTTACTTCCCCTCTACACTCACATATGTTCGCTCTTGTAGGTCGCTTTGTGTCCTTGAACTTGAAATACTCCACCATGTAGCAACTCTGTTTGGCAAGCCAACCCCTCTTATTCTCTCTACCGAACAAGCCCTCAATGCAAACTCGTCCTCATCTACTGGCTCTTCCTTTTCATCACCCCCCCAGTGACATCCAATATACAAACTTCACAAATTTTTCTGTTGCATCTACAACAACTCTAACTTTTAAGGCACTTACCCCAACACATAAATTTTGGTGCATACAAGGCAGAGTACTCGCAGAAACACCCCTTTGTGAATACACTAATGTATGCAGCTTTGGAAAATCTCTTGGGTTTGACCTCAGTGACTGTGAGAGTGTAAAAATCCATGTATCCGCATTCAATGACTTGGCGGAGTCGCTCCATGGTCTCATTTAGCTTGGCCAGTCTACATTGTTTCAAATGGCACCATAAAGGTTCTGAACCCAATGTACAACCATCTTAAACACTCATTCGAAATCCTTCACTTATCCACATCAACTATATCTCATCTTATAGATGACAATAAAAAAATACCTTCCCATACCTTCCATTTTGTGCCAATAAGTTCACTCAACCTTGCAACTCTCAACTCATTTGTTGATCTTATCGGTGTTGTTAGCCTAACCTCTCCTACCTTTATCGTGTACAGACGCGATGGCTCTGAAACTCCCAAAAAAATATCTCATTGCAAGACATGTCTAGTAATAACATTGATGTCACCTTGTGGGGCAAACACTGCCACGTCGAAGGATGTGCACTCTCCAATCTCCTCATGGCATGTGACATCCCAGTCCTTGCAATCAGAGGGGGCCGACTTGTCGAGTTCAATGGGCGGACTGTCAAAACTATCTCGATGAATTTCCTTCTTATAGATCCAGATATTTCTGAAACACGCCAACTCAAACAATAGTCTCAACAAGAAGGCGTCAACTCTTCCTCATCTTCTCTCAGCTGGAAATACACAGGCAAGACCAACAGGCCCATGCAAACAAAAACAATTGCTACCATTGTTGCAATGGCCCCCGACGAAAAATCTTTGTGGGTTGCACTCCATGCTACCGGTACAACAATTAATATGGATGACTTCTACTTCCTCACATGCCCCCTTACCATTGATGGGATGCAATGTATCAAAAGGGTTGTATGACAAACTGACAACACATGGAATTGTTCAAAATGTGAAGGCTCCTTCCTCGAATGTGACTATCGCTATGTGCTCCAGCTTGAATTGCACGACCACACTGGGCATCTAAAAAATGTGGTTTCTTTCGATGATGCCGCAAATTACCTCTTGGGGATATCAACAAAGAACCGTTGCCTTCTCTCAAGCAAGCCAGAAGTTGTCAGAGACATATCCAATAACATCACAACACGTCAATTCCTATTCACACTGGATGTCACAAAAGACACTTTCAATGGTGTTGAATGCCTCCACTCAACCCTCATGTATTCTGAAGAGCTTCCTTACGCATTTTCATCCGATCTCCTCCTGTAAGACCTTCAACCCTCTCCTCCGCCCGCTAAATTTTTTTCTCGTCAACTATAAACATGCCTTTATCCCATCTCCCTCTCTATTCCCCATCTCTTTTTCTATACACCCTTTCCCTTTAACATTTTTCTTCTCATATCCCTCCCCTTCTCCATTGATGCGCATCCTTCATCTTGCAAACACTTTCCGTTTTATGCATGTAACAACCTCTGGGGTAAATGTCCATATAAACAACATAATAGGAACGTAAATACAATAAGCATATCAGCCATCACAATCCATATATACATCAGTACATTTGCACATGAAAATCAAGAGAATGATTTTTTTCATTAATAAATGTAATGAATCAACCGGAGATGGGACTACCACATTCCACCCGACCATAGATTGGTTGAGCCAAGTCTCTATTCAGCCAATCACCCCCGTGCCATATTCAAAGCATGAATGTGGGATCTCATAGAACACATGAACCAAAACTCATCCAAGGCTTCCAGAGGCCACCCACGTCAACCCATCAAACAATGATTCCACCTCACGTTCGGACATCACCAAAAACCATCATCAGATTGGTCTCCATCCAAGCCTTCTAGGGCTTCTAGAGTGTTTGTCTAAACAAGGCTTCCAGATCATTTGTCCAACCAAGGATTCCGGAAATAGTAATTGAACACACAACTTATACGAGGCTTCTAGAGCATTTTTCCAACCAAGGCTTCTAGGACTAGTAACTCAACCCACCAAAGGATTCCAGAGTGTTTGTCCAGCCAGGGCCTCAAGGACTAGTAACTCAACCCAAGCTGTTACAGGGCTTCCAGGACTAGTAACTCAACCCAAGCTATTACAGGGCTTCCAGAGCATTTGTTCAACCAGGGCTTCCAGGACTAATAACTCAACCCAAGCTAAGGAAACATGAGAACCAACAAAAAAAAAGTAATGAAAGTAAACCCACAATCACCATGGCTATCTAGGAAATGGCAAGGCTAGGCAATCCACTGTCGATCCAGGCAATCCTCCATGCCAATGATAGATCACAACCAAGAAACCACATGCATGTGCCATGCATGCCAAAACTAGTGAATAAATCATACATGCAACTCGATACCTGCAAGAAAATCTAATGTAGTTGTTGATGTTGATGCCTTCTTGCTCTTTCCTATTCTTCCTTTACCTTCTTGCTCCAAGAATCCAAGTATGCCACACCCTCCAAGAGTGTTCCAAGAAAACTCTAAGTCTCCAAGAGTATGAGAGAGAGAGAGAGAGAATAATGAGATAGTTGCAAAGCTAAACTGACCAAGTCTTGCCCACTGATAGTCAAAAGCCATTTTATTAATGAGGCCTCTATTTTCTTCGTTTTCCATTATTTTCCTTCATTTTCCTCCTCACATGCAACATGTGACCTTTCACCTTCCTTTTCTCCTAATTTCCATTATTTACATAAATAATTGTGCCAAAATACCTTTTTTCCTCTTTAATGCCTTGGCAATTGCCTTTGCCAATTTCCTTAGCCATAAACAACCAAATGAACACACACTATGATGTCCTGCCCACCATTGAGCTTGGAATACGTGTCCCATCATCTGTGGCATTTATATATTTTTACATGGAATTTTCACAAGCACTGTTACAAAACCCTCCCCCTTGGCGGAACACTATCCTTGATGTTCGATGACATGCATAACCAACATGACTACTGAAAAAAAAACATACTGCCCATGGAGCTTTATAACACAACTCGTTGCAGTATTTACAATGAATAACCCACTCAAAAGAAAAAACATCATGAGAACATGACCAGATAAAAACCACACCGCATATTGGAGCTTTATAACACAACTCATTACATTATTTACAATGATATACACATATACACATATACACATATACACATTTACACATATACACATTTGCTTAATCAACAAATAAATGATATGATGCCATATCAATCAACAAGGGAATCTAGAGGCTCACACCTCCACCCTCAAAGTAATACCAGGATTCACCTCCTTCCTAGGAAGTCCAAAATCCACTGCAAATTCAAATCTGCATCCAATTTCCAGCACTATAATCCTATGCCACTTGTCCTCCCAGCAAACAGTTATTGACTCATTGTCCCAGGGTGCACTCCCAATGTGCATCTGATTCCATCTAGCAATGCTAATTACCAAAAAAAATCCATCTGTGACCTTCCCTTCTCGGCTACACTATCCCTCGAGAATCTGGTCACCTCTTCCATGCAGTCACTCACCTTCCAAGTTCTGTTGGCATCCCCATCCCGGGCAGTCTATCCCTTGGCAAGGCTTCCTCACATCAGAAGATTCAAAGACCAAGGAATATACCTACCTAAAAACTACCATACCAGTCATATCATGCTCATGGAAACCAATGGACACTATTGGGTACCAGTTCCCCATAATGGCCCTGCTCCTGAAGTGCTTTACAAACACACTGTTGCATGTTCCAATTTCTTTCATTGTTGTTGCTAATTTTTGTAGTCGATTTCAACCACCCAACTCGGCATGTTCATGCTTCCTATACCAAGAACATAAATTTTATTAGATTCAAAATAAATTGAAATAACTTCAAATCAGACCTTATTGGTAGTTCGTCAATAAGGTGCACTTAGAATCCTATTTGCTTCTTGTCACAAGAAGTCAAACTAGCATCTTTGACCAAATCAACATGTATAAAAATATCACATCAAGTTAGCTCAAAACGCAACCATCATAGGTCAAAATCATAAATCACATGTAACTATCATAAAATAGAATCATAGATCACATATAATCATCATATATCATAGTCATAAATCACATGCATAATAAAATTGAAATAAAATGATGATACTTATCCTTTCCTCAATCCTTAGCTTCTACCTTTGTCTTTATTCTGTACGCACTCTGGATTGGTTGCCACACCCAGCAAACACCCAGTGCCTTCTCCTCTACTAGGTGCAGATACACATAGTGTGCATCACACACATACAACCACACCTAACACACAACACCATGCAATACATGCACCTACACCTGAAATACAACACATACACCTACAACCAATGTACAACACAGTGCATCCATCTATACCCGATGTGCAATACCACCCAATACATGTACCTACACAGAGTACAACACAACAGGTACGCACGTCGTAATACCATAACTACATGATGCACATACATAATACCGCATGCCCATAACACAACATCGCGACATGCACACAATACCACACATACACTAGTACCATAGGTACAACATGTACATAGTACCACCGGTACACCACACCGCCTGCACAACATGTGCACAACATCACATATACATGGCACCACCTACACAACACCACATGTACACTATACCACTATACAATGCGTAAATAATACCACATGTACACAATACCACACACACAACATGTACGCGACACCACATGTACATAATGCCATATGCACGACATGTACATAGCACCACATGCACACAATGCCACTTTTACAATGTGTACACAACACCAAACGCATACGGCACACTTGTACAATCATGCACACCTCACCATATGTACATAGTACCAATGTACCACATGCACGCAACACCACTTGTACATAGAACTGCATATCCCACATGTACATAGCATCATCTATACACAACACTGCATATCCAAAATGTACATAGCACCATATGCACACACGATGCATATACGTAATGAAGATAATACAATATGTATACAACATCCCATATGAAATATTCACACAACCCTTTTTGTACCATCTTGTTCATAACATTGCATAAATAACATGTACAAATTCTATGTATACACAACACCGCATGTGCATACATCATATATGAAACATATACAACATATACAATATATGCACAATAGTAGTACCACACATCCAAAACCATACTATCCTTACCAAGAAACCTTGCTTCCCGTGTCTTATCCATGCTTACCCTAGCATGTCGCAAACCAAACTGCTTTCACTTTGTTGATGTATCCTTCAACATTACCTATCATAACATAAACATAGGCATAATACAAGTATATAATATCAATTCATATCCACATGATACTGACCTCGTATATTTTTCGTGACTACTCTTCCCAATTGATTCCTCATTGATCCAGGTGATGTTGGTGGCCACCCACCTATCCCATTTGGACCCCCACAACTGTCTCTTTCAGTTTTCCAGTTTCCTTAATTATAGCGCAATTTACTATTTTTAGCAGTTTTTCGGGTCCTAAACTTCCGGAGCCGTTTTGAGGCCCTAAACGACGTTTTTTGGGAAATCTACTGATGAGCCCCAAATTTGGTAACATTTTGGGCTTATTTGGCCTAACTACCCTTGTTCAATCCTTCATTTTTCATAACTTATGAATTATCTTTTAGTATGTTTATGTCATTTGTACGAATAAGGGTAGTCACTATTCCTAGGTGGCTAACACGTGCTCGTTTCAGGATTTTTTGACACATGTTGGAGCAAAACCGAGAAAACATGGGCTAGGATACAGCCAAGCTTGGGTTTAGGATTCATAGGGGGGTTGTCTATGGCATTAAATAGCCTCCCTCGGGATCTTCACCCCCAACTCCGAGCTCTAAAGGCCACCAAAACCGGATCTAGAAGGCAGCCAAACATATGTCTTCGAAGGAGCTGTTCACTCACAGTTTGGACAACCAAGTCCCATAGATTTAGGAGGCCAGCTAGGGCCTCGTGGTGTATAAATGTTAAGACCTCAGCCTTCGAAAAGGACTTTTGGAAAAACTCTTGCATATTCTGCACTATAGGTGTTTGGTCAATTTAGTGATGTCTAAATTGCAACTTTTAAATGTCAACCCGGGGCTCGTAAGCTGATGAAGTGAGGTGTACTATATGTACTTAGATAACCGTTTTCTTAATCTTTTGTCGTTTTTAGCTTTTTTTTAGTTTGTTTTCGAATGTATCTTTCCTACTGTGATGTGATGGAAGTAATAAAGCAAGTGAAATGTGGATGATTGTGGTGATCTCTAAATGATTTCTCAAAACTTGAAAAGTATTCTATAAGAAAGCTTTGAACAACAACTGCAATAAAATCAACTCTTAAAGGAAAATAAAGACATCAAGTAAAGGAATAATGACATCGGCCCAGTATCTCTGTTGCTGATTGAAAATGAAAATGAAATCTATATTAAATCCTACTAAAAGAAAAGACAACTATCTCACACTATTTCAACTCTTCAATCTTAATCTTCTCTATGAAAAGACATCATGAAATGTTAAGCAATGTGAAATCTAAGTGAAACTATATAAAAGAGACTAGTCACAACACTTTAACTTCCTCTTAACCTTTTGCCTTTCAGCTGAATTTATCATGTGAGAAACAGTTATGAATAAGTCAAGTAATGTGAGTTCTAAAGCAAACTAAATCAAGTTATACTAAGTGATATTTTGGCTCCCAATAAAGTTATTTGATTATGAAAAAGGAACCATAAATAGATGAACAACTTGATATCTAAGAGCAGAAAGTAAATTTGCAAGTTAAAGAAATGACAGTAAGGAAAATCAAAACTGCAAAATAATGAATGTCAGCAACATAGACAAGACAATCACGCATGCCACTAGTTATGAAAAGAAAAGAAAGAAAACTGTCCCAGGCTTGCCTAAGAAACCTGCATAACGCACTGATCAGTCATGAACATAAAAGTGCAAAAATGTAAATCAACAGAATTCAAAGTTTATGTACAACTAATATACATGTTGAAAAGAAATAAAAATGCAGCAATTTGAAAAGACATCTGTACAGCTATTATACATGAAACAAGAAAAAGAAATGTTGGAAATTAAAAGTTACTGTACAGGGCTTCAGCAAATAGGGGCCCTCTGCCTACTTCAGCCGATTCAAAGAGCAGTTATACGCTTAAATGCCAAACAGTCTTCTCATGTATTAACAGCAAATGTAAAGTACAGTGGGGAGCTCAAAATTACATACAAAATGATTATCCAACGACTAACTCTACAATGTTCAAGGACGATTTATTTATAAGGAGAAAAAAAAACTACTTGAACGAAATCTATGCTATTCAACCAGCTGTTAAAAACACGTGAATCCTCTGCGTCCTCGGATCTAGGTAACTGTCATCGTGCTTATTCAATCTGGGGAATATGGTTGTTGGATTCGTGCTTCTAGATTGTCTCCGTGGCTGAGGACGATGCCACCTAGCTTCACGTGCCCAAAAACAGAGCAACGCAGAGCCGTGCCACCGCTGGACACTTCTGTTGACTGGTATTTGCCTCCTCGTTGACCGCGGGCTTTTATGGCTGTTCTGGGTGATCTGGAGGGACACGTACCATGTCCTCGACCCCTGGAACTTGCCCATGTGGCTCATCTTCTCAGAGGACACCTGCAACATATCGTTTAATAAAACAGCTGCGGAAACCTATGTGGGCTGCGGAAACGCAACACTCTGAATCAAAATTCTAAACCAAACAACAGTCACTTAACATAGTTAGAAAATCATGTAAAAGACCCTAAAATACAATGATTTAATCAGTTTGATGGATGAAATGAGTGGGAAAAGGAGGCTGAGAGGTGTATGGGAAGATATAGGTTCAAGGCTCTACAACAGGCTGCTAGCTCTGTGTTTAGTCAATTTAGTGTTCCTAAATTGATGTCATTAATTGTCAACCCGGGGCTCGTAAGCTGATGAAGTGAAGGTGTACTATATGTACTTAAGCAACCTCTTAGAGCTTTTGTCGTTTGGGGTGTTGTTTATGGTTAACTTATCTTCCTAAGATGGAGTGATGATTATAGACAGATGAGTGCAAGTGTGTGAAAAGTGAGTTCTAGATGAGTGAAAGTGTGTGATTGGTGATTTCTAATTACTTGCTGAATTTGTAAAGGAAAAGAACTTGAAAGAAATGAATAACTTGAAATGACTTTAAAGCAAATGACCACGTTCTAATGGCATTAGTCTCTACCCATATTGCTGCAAATAAAAGAAACAAGAAAATCACTTCAAGGACTGATGATAATGGTTATCTCTTCCTAACTCCCTGCTTCTACCACATAGTACTGTGTAAAACACGATTAGGAAGTAGCTGAAAACAAATCCAAGAATTGATAAAAACTCTAAATGACAAATTATGACACTACTAAGCCTTTTCCATCATACTGCTTCCTACATATGTGATTATGTGTAACAAGTGGAAAAAGTATTAGTGCCACAAGCCAAGACTACTTAAAAACAAGCTGCAATTAATTAGTGTTCTATTCTCTTGAAAGATAAACCATTCATGATAAAGAGAGCATAAATTAGTTAGCATCCAACTTGTAAAACTAAGCTAAAAACTAATCTAGAAAACAGAGTAAAAAGGGCAGCATTACGAATAAGACAACTGCAACTACCATTAGATATTAAAGCAAATACAACACACTCAATCCCGGGTGAAAACCTGCAAAGAAGCAAATCTGATCAGTGAAAATAAAGGCTGCAGCAATGAAAAGAAATCAAGCTGTACATAACTCAAGAAAAGGAAATGCTGTATGTGAAATAAAGAAATTGCAGAAGTATAAACATGAAATACTTATACAAGGGCAGTCATGAACGGGGGCCCTCCATCCATACAACCCACAGAAAACTCAGATGCTTTAAAACCTCAAAACAGCACTGTTTCCATTACTTTATATGCAGAAATACATAGTCAAAAGTGCTGGAACAGCTCTATAAAAACAGAGTTCAGAAAGGTGCTAAAATTCTCACAAGTTCATAAACTACAGCAGCTAAAAAGTTAACATAAGCATACGCAGACGCAAGTATTTATAGGCATCTGCAAGATGGCCTAATGCGTAAAGCATAAAACAGAAAATAAACTGAATATCATGCGTATTAAAGGTGCAGTGAACACGTCATATGCTTCATGGTCGAGCTGGAGGTCCTGGTCGTTATGGGCAATGAATCCAGCATTAGATCATGTTCCCCACGGCTTACAAAACACAGACAAGTCATCTTTTCCACCGACGTGACCAAACAGCTTACGCATCAACGTTAAGCTGCCTTTATTTGACCGTAACTTGACCCCCTTTGACCGGAGGTACAGATGACGTGGCTGGCTGAACTGATGGCACAGGAACCTCGAGCACATATATTCCAACATGCCCATGTGGCTCGTTCTGCAAAATAGCACGTGGAACCTTGAGATCAACAAAATGGCTGCGGGATCATCAGATGGCTGCGGAATCAGCAGATGGCTGCAGAATCAGCAGATGGCTGCGGAATGCCTGTAAGTATGTCAAAATCTAAACAAAATAGTCACCCATTAGCAAAGCTCACTTGATCATGTTTAATGACAACTAATGTAATGATCTGGGTGGAAAATGAGGCAAAAGAGAGAGGAAAGTGATGAAAACAGTAGGTAATGATGGATGATAAGGTGTAAAGTAGAGGCTCTACACTCTGTTTTGTTCTTTTGTAGCCATTATTGGCATAACTCTTGACTTATGATTATTTTTTGATAATGGGAAGCAGTCAAATTTGATATCAGCTATGAGTTTTTTATAGGAGCCATAGCTCTCGGGGTTGGGCCCAACCTGAGAGCCTAGGGCCTCCTTCTTTGTATTGTTATCTTTCCTTTCAGCACTGTGATTTTCCTTTTATGCATTTGAAACGTGGTTTTGTTGAGCTAGATTTAGTTGTGTTGGTTAAGTAGGTCATTGTTGAGGAATAGAATTGCTTCAGATGTGTAGAATAGATTGATAGGATAATAATTGATAAAGCTCTAGAAAAAAGGGTTGCCTGCACTCTCAGTTTCACCTCTCCCTTATTGGATCAGGGGTTGGAATTGTAGAAACAGTGCTGCCCAACAAAAACACTAGTTTGCTTGACCATGCAATCTTTGGTGTAATTTCTTCATGTGTAGAAGTGAATCATGCATTCATACCTTTTTATATGTTTCTTTGATTAAGTGCTGTACATGGTTCTCTTTGGAAATAAAGCTGCTGTTCATTTGTTTCGTTGACAGTTCAGATAGATTAGCTAAGATTTTGATTGTATGCAGGATTTGGTTGATTCAGTTAAGTACACACCGTGCAGGGCATATCCATCTTTCTCTCATCCACCTAAGCTTCGTCCAGGCCAGCTGCTCCATCTCCTAGTTAGCTTCTTCGTCTCACAACTACTCTTCTGTCCACGTAACCCTACCTTCTTGCTCTTCCTTTACCTTAGCCTCCTTTAAGCCAAGTGAGCTGTCCACACCCTCTCATCACTTCATCCATCAGTCACTGGGCCATCTCAGACCCCTACCCTACCTCTCTATCCATTCATGCATCCTCCTTCACTCACCCATCCTTTAAAATCCAACTTTAGAACATCCTGTAGAAATTTCTGAACATCCTGTAGAAATCCCTGAAACATCCTGTAGAACCCCTGCAGACTTCCTGTAGAAGCTCACAAGTGAGGTTGCTGGATAGCCAAACTTTGTGAAACTCTCTGGAAGGGTGTTAGGGACTCCTTAGACCTTCTCTGCGCCTTCCCAACCTTTTCCAAGCATTTCCCTCTCTTGATCCACCCCTGCACAGTGAAAAGCCAGTTAAAAGCACATGTATGATAATTCTGATAACTTAATCAAAAATACAAAAAGATGTGTTCTTCAGATAGAGATAGCATAGGCATGTGCATTTTACCTTTGTAGAAGTAATGGCATCTTTTTCAATAGTTTGCATCCTCTCCTTTGCATCAGTAGGACTAGCTAGTAGAATTAGGGTTTGCTAGGGTTTATGATACTCTTTGGCTTTCAGTTTCTTTCTGCAAGTAGATCATATTCCTTTGAGTTAGCTTCCATCCATCAGTTACAAAGCTTCTTCGAAGATCTCATAGAAGTTGGCTTGAGCCCCTAACGGACTTGTGCCAGCTGACCAAGTGACAGCTGCGGCAAGAGCTAGTACTTGTGCATACAACATCGTCGCTTCCAAGTTTGTTACGAACTACCGGGTTGATAAGAGTAAAGAAGGGAGTCCCAGGAGTTGCAGCATTATTGCTGCAATACTAGAGCCACCATCTTTTTGGCGTCGTTGCCGGGGAAGCTTCAGAGTATTGGTGATTGTTGCTTTTCTTCTATTTTTCTATACTCGCCTTCTGCTAAATAATTTATTTCATTTCCATCCTGCAATTTCATTTCCGCAAAAGTAAAATAGATGTTTCCTTCTTTCATAGATTAGCATTTCAATTCTGCAATTTCAATTGTGCAAGCGCAGATTAGCAATTTCAATTCTGTAAGCGTAGATTAGCAATTTCAATTCTGCAAGTGTAGACTATCATTTCATTCCTGCAATTTCATTTGAGAAACGTAGCTTAGTCCTTTCCTGCTTTCATTTCAATTCCGCTTCTTCATTTCAGCAAGATAGCTAGTTGCAATTCAATCTATTTTAGTTTTGCAGGTACAAGCAGAAAAAGCAAAAAGCAATAAAAAGCCTTTCCATTTCATGCCTCGTAGGAACAGAGATAAAACCGGCAAATTCTTACCCAACACCCCCACCACTTCACTGAGTCACCCTTCTCTCTTCTTTGGTGACAGTGACCCAGAAGAACCTATAGGCGAGCCTCCTGAGATATATGAAGATCCTATACCAGAAGAAGAGTTAGAAACCACTCCACCTGAAGCCATGGCTGAGAATGGAAGAGAAGACGAGAGAATAGAAGGTGCCTTTCCCATCCAAGAGACCAATGGAGACATGAAAATGAAAAACATAAGCCCCTCCGCTTTACCTCACTTCCATGGATAGACTACTGAAGACCTTGATACCTTCCTGTTTGAGTTTACTGTCCTTTGTCGAACCTATGACTATACAGAAGATGAGAAAAAACTGAAACTCTTTCCCTCTACCCTCAAGGATGCAACATTATGCTGGTTCATGGGATTACCTGGAAACAATATCACCACTTGGGCTCAGATGCAGCAAGCTTTCAATACCAAATATCGGGACTATTGTAGGTCCAAGGAAGCCAAGGGAGAGATCTTTCGGATGACCATGGGAAATGATGAGTCTTTAGAAGATTATGAGGAAAGATTCCAACTTAGCTATAAACGGGCCAGGTGCACACTCGACCCTGAATCTCTCAAGTTGGTCCTGCTCCGAGGAGTCCCTGAAGACCTTCTAGATACCCTTCACATGCTAGCTGGAGGAGACATTTACCAACTACCTTATGAGGATATAAAGACTATGTTTAGAAACCACTCTAGGGCAACCCAGAAAAGAGGTAGGGGAAACCCCCTTTCAGCTAGTGCTACTTTCTCCAAGCATGAGTTTGTTAATCAGCTGGAGGACCTCAAAAGTGAGGTGAGACAGACCATTGCCATGCAACTTGATACATTCCGAATCCAGCAAAAGAAAGAGGAAGCTGAGAGGGCTTTGGCCATCTTCTGTCCTAGGTGTACAAGGAAGCACCCTAAGAACGAGTGTCCATTACACTCGGTAGAGGTATGCTTCATTTGTGAGGAGGACCACCCCATAAACCAATGCCCAACCTTACCTGGGTTTAAGGCCATGTACCAAGGAATTGAGGCACCCACTGAACCTCTCTACTTCCTCAACCAAAGGAGGTCGCACGGACCTAGACCTTCCCAGCAGGGGATACAAGGGACATCCAAAGCCTATTATAGCCCCAACCAATATGCTCCTATGCCTTCTTGGGGTCCCCCTGCTCATCCTCTCTGGTCTGTGCTTCCTCCATGGTCTTGCCCACCTCAATACCATACTCAGCCCACTACTCATTCATTTCACTCACATGTCCAGCCACAGCCTCAGTGGAATGCACCTCAACCGGGGTGGAGGCCCCAGTACAACACTCCTCCCGCCATTTTGACTCCACCACCAGTTCAACCGCAACCATTACCTCCTGCTCCTCCAAGACAACCCCAAATGCCTTCTCAACCGAACCTGAATCCCAACAACCGACAGGCCCAACAGGTATATACCGGGGAAACAACCTGCCCTACCTATGTTGTGGAGATCCAGGAGATCAACCTGCGATCCGGGAAGACTCTTCCGGATCGCCAACCTCCTCCCCTAGAGGACGAGGAAGATAAACAGGAAAGTGAACCCAAGACCACTCCACCCTTTCCTGAGAGACTAACAGTAACCACACAACCCGACCCAGAGGAGAATGAGCTTCTGGGAGAACTCAAACAGTTGTGTGTGAGAATACCACTTCTCCAAGCCATCAAAGATGTACTGATATACAACAAACTGTTAAGGAAAAGTGTTTCAGGCACCCAAGCAGGCAAAAAAGAGATGCCTCAACCATCAATGTCATAGGACAACTGTCTGATCTTATGTTGGGGCAAGTAATCTGTCCAAAGTATTTGGATCCTGGGAGTCCTGTAGTTGATGTCCACATCAATGGCACCATCATACCCCACACTTTGATTGATTTAGGGGCTGCCATTAATGTGATGACCAGGGATACCATGCTCAAACTCAACCTTCAGGGTTCCTTAAGGAAGACCTCGACAGTCCTACAGTTGGCAGATCGCTCCACCGTGACTCCCGAAGGGATTGTGGAGGATGTCTTGGTCTTTGTTGACTCTTGGGAGTATCTTGTGGACTTCTTGCTTCTTCAGCCAAAGGCAAAGCTTACCGGATACCCCCTTATTTGGGGAAGACCTTGGTTAGCCACTGTGGATGCTTACATAACCTGTTGAGCAGGGAACATGACCATAAAAAAAGGTCTGATGTCCAAGCAGCTAGTCCTATACCCTCCTGCCCAACCTCTATTAGAGCATGACTTACCACTTTGGTTGGAAGAAGGAGAAGAGGATGAGGTGTACTCTGCACCCTTGTGCACCTTAGAAACCACTAGGGGAGGTCCTCAAACTGAGGATGATTTGATTGAAACCTTGATTCAGAATCCGCCTCCCAGTGCATTGTCCTTAGAGAAATTGGTGGAAGATTGTTACACAGTAATTTGTCACCATCCCTGTTACTCCTCTTGTCGTACCTTGGAGGACTCATTCCGGGAGTTATAAGAAGTGACAAGGGCTAAAAACACTTGCATTATGTTCCCCTGAGTATGTACTCCATGTTCCCTGAAGACACCTTCTGCAGATCATCCCTAAAAAGTGCTCTTTTTCCATTGGCGCAAGTCCACAGTATCCTACCCGCACCAATGATGGAGATCCTCAAAAGAGGGAGCGACCATTGGCGCTCTATCTTAGAGCAACAGTCGCGCCAACCAAATTTAGTCGTGCTTTTTGCCTTAATGCACGTCCGACTGTTGTTTCCTTCATTACATGGAGCTTTTCTGAGGATAGAAAATCAGTTTTTTGTCGAGCTTTATCCATCTTTATGTCTTTTTCTAAATCCGCGAAAGGTGTCCCGGTTCATCGCATCCTCCTCCCTTCTCCATCTATATAAGCTTGTCATTATGCATTGGACAAGCTAGTGCTAAAGGGAGCTAGATAAGAGAGAGTGTTGGTGTTAGTGTTATGCTAGTGATTTGGTGATTGAGTGATAGTAGTGATGATTATTGATCATGGAGTGTTAGCTGTTGAGTCCTTGGAGGAATGCTAGTGAGTGCTAGAGAGGTTATGCTGCCGGAAAAGAGATGCATGTCGAGACACATATAGTTACTTGCCCAGCCAGGAGAAGGGTCGACGTCAGAACAATGGTTGTAACTTTTCCAGTTTATTAATTGATGAGAGACTGCTATTATAGTTCCAATCTCATTATCTATCATGGTGATATGTTGATTTATTTCCTTTCTGACTGAAATATAGTTGTGCCTTGGTAGTTTTTATGTTGGTATTTGTCTCTTCCTTTGCATGTGCAGGTATTCGTTATGATCTGTTGGAGCAAGGGAGCGAGGATATCAACTCTGCTTCAATCATAGCGTTGGACTCCAGGTTAGTCTTCTTGATTCACCTTTGATGCATAACTAGGAACTTGCGTAGCAGCGTGGTTTGTTTGTGGCTAGTTCTGTGATAGGCTAGTGGGATCGCCTCTGTCCGCAGAGGGGATTTACCTTACCAACTGATTGGCGACTCCGCTGGGGAGTAACTCTTTGATTTCTGTCTTGCATGTTAATTTTCTTCTGCTTGCTTGAGTGCATGAGCTTCCTGAGTCAGTTTTGAGTTGATTCTTTACTGTTTGACCCATTTGAGCACTGTCAACCCGACCTGAGGTCGTATCATTTATCTTTTTAGTTGGCAAGCTTGATTGGCGCGGTTATTTCTCTGACAGTCGCGCCAGTTGGCGCATGTTGCTCAAAAGCAACTCGCGCCAATTCTGTGGTAGCGCAAGTTGCAGGCTGACAGTCGCGCCAGCTCTGTAAATTTTTCCTGTGTGTGGGTGGAAAGCTCATTCAGTCTCTTTATATATCTCTTTCAGCCTCTGAAACTGTGTTGAACCTCTGCTTGACTGGTCTTAGCCTGTATCCCTCAGCTGTTTGCTTATTTCCAGTGACTTTGCATGTCTAGCCTTCTGTGGGAAGTTTCGGTTTTTTGATCATCCAGTCAGCTTGTTGATTGTTCTACACCTATCCAGTGCTTTGTTAAATCTTTATCTTCTATACTCTGAATACTTCACTTCTAGCCTCTTTGAAGTTCACTAGTTTTTGTGTTTTTCCTTGCTTGCATGGTTCATTTTGTGTTTTAGAATTGGTTCTATTTCATTGACTGAACTTGGATTGTGCATATCTCTTAGAATTTGTTTACATGCATCATGCCATCTTAAAGGAAAGAAAAACAAAAAATCTCTTGCATTATAGTAGTTAGCATTTATTGTTATTTGTTGCTATTGAAAAGAAAAAGACAAAATTTCGTTTCTTGTTATTAGCTGCATTAGGATCTTTGTTCTTTGTTGAAGTGATCATTTCGTTTGTGAAAAAAGATCTCAACCCTTCTGTAGATAGAATTCATCGAATCAAATGATTTAATTTTGGCATATAGTTTGCATGTAAGAAGTTTTCGAGATATCACATACGGTAGGACCAAAAAACTGAAACATAATCAAAGATAAACTTTAAAATGAACTCAATGAACATAACAATGCATTGGAACATAACGCAAACACTCTAGAGGTCTAGGTTAGAGACGTGTTCCGGCGTCGTTAAACCTGGTAGTTTATCGTCGAGTGGTTGGGTGATTCCTCCACGGTGAAACGGTAGCTGCCAATACGGACTGTGCTCCCACGTACCGTCGAGTATATATTGGGAGACCCCTATAGGAATAAAGCCTTTATCCATAGGAAGCCGTGTCAGCCGCCCTACGATTCGCAATGCAGTGAACACAGCATTCACGAAGATCGACCACCCGTACCCTAAAAAGTATTCTGTGGTTTTGCGAAAAGTTTGGCACACCCTCTACCTAGAATTCCAGAGCAGTCACTTTTGATCCTTTTTGGACTCCCTAAACCAAAAGGTTCCTATGAGCGTCTTGTCACTTCGTGCTCATTAAATATTCGAAGGAGACTAGAGTCATCTTTTACCCTTTTCTCGACTCTTAAAAAATGAAAAGGTTAAGTTCAGTGTCTTAAAATTTATTGGCCACGATAACATTACCCAATTAGATTTTGCGTGCGTTAGTTTGAGTAGGGTTAATTCTCGTTCAATGGCAGCCTTTCCGGTGCCCACCGGCCAAGGTGTTCCTCCTGATGGGTACCCTCGCCCATTTCCTTCTGTTGGAAATGTTGGTGTTCAGTATATCGCAGCATTGTCTTTGCCTGGGTTGACCATTGGTTTACCCGTATGGTTGTTTTCAAACTCGGTGGTCTCAAGTGTGATGACTCCTGTCCCACCACCACCTCCTCCACCCGAACAACACCATGTTGATCCTAAGGTGGACCCCTTCCCTTCTTCGCCTATTGTTGCGTCCTCATCTTCTACTTCGCCTGGTGAAACCTTGGATTTCACTAACCACGTGGCTAAGAAGAAGAAGAAGAAGACCAAAAAGAAGAAGTCTCCTAAGGGAAAGGTCGTATCTACCACGAAACTATCAGAAATGGAACCACCTTCTGCTCCTCCGCGGAAGCTCTGGTCTCCTTGTCGATTATGCAAAGGGGACCATTTTCTTTCTGATTGTCCTGGCATTCCCAGGATCCTAGATATATGGTCCCGTGACCCGACTCACCCCTTGCTGTCGCAAATTGACGACACCTTACTAGTTGGTAACAGAAAAGGGAAGGTTTGTTTCCCTTGTCGACTTTGTGAAGGTAATCGTCTCCTTCGCCTTTGTCCACCTATGGATGAAGCTTCCCGTCTTTTGGCAAGTCTGTCGGATTCCTTACCCCAACTACCCGCTGGATATCAGCGTCTTTTTACACCTGCAGAGCGTCTCTCCGCTAACCAAGTGATCAAACATGATTCCTCTTTGGTCCAGCTTTCTCTTCCTGAACCTACCTGTGCTCAGCCTGTTCCAGACCAGTACCTGGTCGGAAAGAGTGTTGCTCAGCCTGTTCCAGACCAGTACCTGGTCGGAAAGAATGTTGCTCAGCCTGTTCCAGACCAGTCCCTGGTCGGAACAAGTGATTTATATTCATCATCTACGCACTACTTGATCATCAAAGATGAACCCCCTGAGTCCAAACCCACCGAAAGTCCACAGTTCAAGCTTACAAGTAACCCGGTCTTTCAAAAGGTCCAGCTTACAAGTGACCCGGTTTTGCCTACAGAAGTTCCATCTTTAGCTGCTCTTACATCTGAATCTAAACCAGACGAAAGTCAAAAGGTCCGGCTTACAAGTGACCCGGTTTTGCTTTCAGAACTTCCACCCCTAGATGATCCTACATCTGAATCCAAACCAGACAACAGTCAAACGGTCCGGATTACAAGTGACCCGGTTTCGCCTTCAGAAGTTACCTCCTCAGATGATGTTATCACTGCCAAGAATGACGAACCCACCGTCCAAATTCTATTCATTGACGTAGACGTTAATGATCAAGTGAGCATCCCTCTCATTACTTCACAACAGGAAGAAAGTCCATTAGAGGCATATCCGGCTGTCTATCCAATCCCACCTCCGAGCAACCTAGTTATTTCCTTTAATTGGGATCAACTAGTCAATCCTCGGTTACCAGCCTCCATACCATTTCAAATTATAGTTCAAGTCTATCGCATGGTTATGGCTGGTACAATTATTGATGAAGGATCTCCTGTGAGTATCCTTTCTTCAACAGCCTGGGAAGCACTTGGTTCCCCACTGCTTCTGCCTGAGATGCGAAGCCTTATAGGTTTCCATCGAGAAGTCACTCGACCTTTAGGAATTCTTCCCAATGTACCTATCACGTTAGAAGGGAAGACTATCCAAATGGGTCTCATGGTAGTCCAAGGTCCGTTAGATTACAATTTACTCCTTGGACGAGACTATATTTATCGCATACGTGCTATTGTGTCCTCACTCTTCAGAGTGATGTGTTTTCCGCATGAAGGAAGAACGATCAAAGTCGTAGACCAACTTTCATTCCCCGGTTCGCACTTCACATATAGCCATCTGCCATTCCTAAATGGTATTATTTCCACAGGAAATGCCCCAGCACCCACCCCGTCATTCTGATGACGGCAGTTCACCCGGGCGCATGACTGAAGCCCGGGGGCATCCTCCAATCGAGTCTTTCCAAGTAAACCTTCATTCCATCCACTTCGTGAATGCCATGAAGCTTGGGGGGCCTGTACCTCGATTGGTATAATCATGCTGGGGGCATGCAACAAATTTTTTTTTACAAGCATAGTTTTTCGTTTCAAGCTTGTGTAAAAATGAAACTGAATCCAAGCAAAGTTCTTCATGGTTCAAGCTTGTGTAAAAATGAACCCAGTTACATCCCGTGATTGCCTTTTATCCGCTAAAATTCTGCTAGATGAGCCTTGGTTGTTTCATTCCATCGCCACCATCTTTTTGGCCGATCATATGCTTTCACTTGGTTGTTTCTCCTTTCCTGAGGAACCGCAACGATGAGTGGTCTTATTAGCCAGCCTCTTAACCTTTACGTGTTTCAAGTAAAGTTCCACCATTACCGGAACCAGTTGCTATCCCTTATACCACTCGTTCCTTCAGGACGAGTCGCCTTTATGCTCTTTTCTGACTCGTAAAATATGAAAAGATTGCCGAGTATTTTTCCCTTTTTGACTCGTTAAAGAAAATAAAAATGAAGGTCCGCTTTCAGCTCTTTTCTGACCATTTAAAGAGGAAAAGATTGCCGAGTCGCTCCTCTTGACTCATTAAATGGTGATAAGGGGCGGTCGTGTTAAGTTCTTTTTGTCGACCGTTAAAACATAAAAAGATTACCGGGTTTTTGTCGTTTCAAACTCGTTAGTGGTTACGAAACGACGTGGTTTCGACCGTTTTTTTACTTTTTCAGGTCGAAACCACTAATCATGAAAAGTACTCCTCGATCGTAATGATCGGGCGGTTCTTTCGGGTATTATTTTATACTTTTTCGGGCCCGAGAGACACAACTTTATGAAAAAGGACATCCTTGGAGTTTCCTTTTCTGCTGTCTTTTCAAACTCTCTAAACAAGAAAAGATGCCGAGTTCTTCCTTTGTCAGACTCGTTAAAACTTAATGACATCGGATTTTGTCACAACACAAGCATATGCTATCCCCATCAAGCTTGTTAAAAATAACTGGGGTACTCGCCAGAAATGGTGGGGGAATATAAAATTTTTTGAACCATAATTATTACCGTAACGGCAGTATGTCGCTCTTGAACATGGCACTTTTTGCTTTCGTGTCTAGGGTAGGGATATTTCATCTCATATCTTTCACTTGCTTCCATGGATTTGGGTACCCTATTTGACCTCTCATTCACTCATTGCCTCGTCATAATGACCTTTGATACATTGATGTCAAATACTGCCAATTCCGTTAATGTGTCGCCGATATGTTCAAGAGAAGTTGACCTCTGCAAATAAACAACCTCCCTCTGATAGTTCGCACAATCTTGATTCACGACATTATCTCTCTGTCTCGTGTTGATGATGTGGGAAACATTATGGCCCACCTTCGATCAAGGTCACTCCCTGTTGACTTCAGCTCATTATCCAGGAAGTTGACCTAGAGACTCCCTTCCGGTGCCTTGGAGCCTGCATGCCTCAATGGCAGGTTCTTCGCGTTCGACGTGAGGTTTTCATCATTGGCCTCCGATCGAATGATTCTACGGGTGTTCGACTTCAGCTCATTGATTCACACGCCGTAGATTGTACCTATAGTACCTTAAGGGCCATTGTCATTATTGGTGGTACCTCTCGCGTCTGTTAACAGTTTCCATTATTGACTGGTAATCAGGCGATGTTCATGCATGTTTGACTTCAACTCATATATTCACATGCTTGGACTTGTACTCTTGTTCGGGTCGAGATGGAGCGCAAGACCCTGGATTGTGTCTGTCGTAATCCAGGCGTGATTCTTGGTACTTGACTCATTCACAGGATGGCTGCAACCATACCTGAGTCAGTTCATTGATCCTAACCAGATGGCTGCGTCCATACTATGGATCCATATTATTTATGTACTCTCTTATGGATGGATGCGACCATGCCACGTACATCATGTAATTGAACTATCAGTCATGTCTCTTAATACAGCTCCTCGGCGGCAGTAACTATATGTGCTCTTGTGTGCTCTTATGTGCGTTCTAGTAAAGCATTTCACCCCTCTCCACCTCTCGGACTTCATGCTTTAGGGGGCATCTGTTACACAGTAATTTGTCACCATCCCTGTTACTCCTCTTGTCGTACCTTGGAGGACTCATTTCGGGAGTTATAAGAAGTGACAAGGGCTAAAAACACTTGCATTATGTTCCCCTGAGTATGTACTCCATGTTCCCTGAAGACACCTTCTGCAGATCATCCCTAAAAAGTGCTCTTTTTCTATTGGCGCAAGTCCACAGTATCCTACCAGTGCCAATGATGGAGATCCTCAAAAGAGGGCGTGACCATTGGCGCTCTATCTTAGAGCAACAGTCGCGCCAACCAAATTTAGTCGTGCTTTTTGCCTTAATGCACGTCCGACTGTTGTTTCCTTCATTACATGGAGCTTTTCTGAGGATAGAAAATCAGTTTTTTGTCGAGCTTTATCCATCTTTATGGCTTTTGCTAAATCCGCGAAAGGTGTCCCGGTTCATCGCATCCTCCTCCCTTCTCCATCTATATAAGCTTGTCATTATGCATTGGACAAGCTAGTGCTAAAGGGAGCTAGATAAGAGAGAGTGTTGGTGTTAGTGTTATGCTAGTGATTTGGTGATTGAGTGATAGTAGTGATGATTATTGATCATGGAGTGTTAGCTGTTGAGTCCTTGGAGGAATGCTAGTGAGTGCTAGAGAGGTTATGCTGTCGGAGAAGAGATGCATGTCGAGACACATATAGTTACTTGCCCAGCCAGGAGAAGGGTCGACGTCAGAACAATGGTTGTAACTTTTCCTATTTATTAATTGATGAGAGACTGCTATTATAGTTCCAATCTCATTATCTATCATGGTGATATGTTGATTTATTTCCTTTCTGACTGAAATATAGTTGTGCCTTGCTAGTTTTTATGTTGGTATTTGTCTCTTCCTTTGCATGTGCAGGTATTCGTTATGATCTGTTGGAGCAAGGGAGCGAGGATATCAACTCTGCTTCAATCATAGCGTTGGACTCCAGGTTAGTCTTCTTGATTCACCTTTGATGCATAACTAGGAACTTGCGTAGCAGCGTGGTTTGTCTGTGGCTAGTTTTGTGATAGGCTAGTGGGATCGCCTCTGTCCGCAGAGGGGATTTACCTTACCAACAAAGATACTCAAGCCAACACCTTAGTGGACCTTGGTGTGACCAATCCACTCTCTCCCAGAGTAAAAAATATGGAGTTTGGCCCCGAGAGAACGTTAAAGATTAGCTCCTCCCTATCTCCTTCCCAGGAAAAGGAGCTGTATAGTCTGTTGGCCAGTCATCTAGATGCTTTCGCTTGGAGCTATAAGGAGATGAAAGGAGTCCATACTTTGGTCTGTACCCATCACATCTACATCAAAGAAGATTGTAAACTGGTCAGGAAACCTCAGAGGAGAATGAATCCAGCCCTTAAGGACATTGTCAAAGAAGAACTGCAAAAACTGTTGGATGCAAAATTCATCTATCCCATCTCGAATAGCGAGTGGGTGTCCCTTTGGTGTTGGTACCCAAGAAAAATGGAAAGTGGAGAATCTGTGTGGACTACCGAGAACTAAACAAAGCCACCAAGAAAGACCACTTTCCTCTGCCTTTCATAGATCAAGTGTTGGATGGACTAGCGGGGAAGAAGTTTTTCTCTTTCCTAGATGGGTTCAGCGGGTATAACCATATCCAAATCAGCCCGGAAGACCAAGATAAGACCACCTTCACTTGTCCTTGGGGTACCTTTGCTTACCGAGTCCTTCCCTTTGGGCTATGCAACACTCCTGCCACTTTCCAAAGAGGAGTATTGAGCATCTTTTCTGAGCTGGTCCATGATTCGGTGGAAATCTATATGGATGACTTCACTCCCTATGGTTCCAACTTCCAAGAAGCATTGTCCAATCTGGGAAAAGTCCTAACCAAGTGCATTGAGATGAACTTGTCCCTTAGTCCTGAAAAATGTGAATTCTTGATGACTGAAGGGACTGTGCTAGGACATACCATTTCTCGCCAAGGATTGCAGGTGGATCCTAATAAAATTGCTCTCATCAAAAAGGTTCCACCTCCTCAGAAAGTAAGAGATGTTTGGAGTTTCCTAGGCTTAGCAGGATATTATAGAAGATTTATTAAAGACTTCAGTAAGCTAGCCTCGCCACTGTTTGGCCTCTTAGCAAAAGATGTTGAGTTCAAATGGACGGACGACTGTCAAAGGGCTCTGAATGAATTAAAGGATAAGTTGGTGTCCGCCCCGATATTAAGAGGTCCAAACTGGGCCCTACCTTTCCACATCCACACTGATGCCTCGAACAAAGCCATAGGGGCAGCCTTAGGACAGGTTGAACAAAAACTCCCATATGCCATATAATTTGTCAGCAAAAACTTATCCAAGGCAGAACTGAACTATACTGTAACTGAGAAAGAGTTCTTGGCCGTGGTCCATGCCCTGAACAAGTTCCGACACTACATCACTGGCTATCAAACATTTGTACATACTGATCATGCTGCAATTAGATATTTAATGAATAAACCAGATGTGAATGCTCATATTATTAGATGGTTACTTCTGTTGCAGCAGTTTGATTTGACTATCGTTGACAAACCAGGTAAAGAAAATGTTGTTGTTGACTTCTTGTCTAGACTGGATTTACCTGCAGGTGAAGATGGAACAGTGGACGACCAGATGCTAGATGAACATCTGTTTGCTATCTCAGTACTCTCTCCATGGTTTGCTGATATAGCAAACTATCTAGTCTCAACACAGTTCCCTCCGCATCTATCTTCCAAAGAGAAAAGCAGAATTGTAAGGAAGAGTGCCTCATTCACCTTGATCGGGGGCAACCTGTTCAAACTTGGCCCCGATCAGATCTTAAGGCATTGTGTAAGGGAGGAGGAAGTCTTTGACATCCTCCTAACCTGTCATGACGGGCCTTGTGGAGGACATTTTTCAGCCAAGAGGACTGCCTTCAAAATTCTATGGGCAAGCTACTATTGGCCCACGCTTCATCAAGATGTCAAGAGATACATCAGCCAATGTGACCGATGCCAAAGGATGGGGAAGCCAACCCCAAGGGATGAAATGCCTCTCCAACCTCAAGGGACTCTTGAACCATTTGAAAAGTGGGGCATGGATTTTGTGGGTCCTATCAATCCTCCTTCAAGGCAAAGGTCTTACATCATTGTGTGCACAGACTATCTGAAAAAGTGGGCAGAAACCAAGGCAATCCAAGCAGTGACAGAAGAAAAGGTGGCTGAGTTTTTAAGGGAAAACATCTTACTACAAATTTGGCTACCCAAGAGAGTTAGTCACCGATCAAGGAAGCCAGTTCACCTCCAACTTAATTGAATACTTGCTTGCTCATCACAAGATCAAGCATAGGACTTCCACCCCCTATCATCCTCAAGAAAATGGGCAGGTGGAAGTCACCAATAGAGCATTAGCAGGGATTTTGACTAAGGTGGTGAGCAACAGTAGAAAGGATTGGGTAGATCACCTGATTGAGGCCACCTAGGCTTACAACACCACTTGGAAGACCACAACCGGTTTCACACCTTATGAACTGGTCTATGGGAAGAGAGCTTTGCTGTCAATTGAGTTCGAGTACAACACATTGAGGATGGAAGCTCAGTTGGACCTAGATCTCAGCCATGCCCAACAAGAAAGGTTATTGCAGCTGAATGGGCTAGATGAACACCGAATGCAGGCCCTTCTCCACTCAGAAGTGGTTCAACTTCAGAGGAAGATATGGCATGACCGGCACCTCAATGAAAAGAAATTACAACTGGGAGATTGGGCGCTGCTGTATGATTCGAGACACAAGGATTTCAAGGGGAAGCTGAGGACAAGATGGCTAGGGCCATATGCAGTGGAGAAGTGTAATGATAATGGGTCTGTTCTTATTCGAACCATCGATGAGGAAGCCATCCCCATGCTCGTTAATGGGCATCGACTAAATATCTACAGGAAACCTCTTTCGAGGCGAGAGTTCATCAAAACTGTGGAAAAATCAGTGCTGGTCATAGAGAAGGGTTCTGCCTCTATTTTGGGCATACCCTGAGCATCAAAAAACAAAAAAATCATAATCAAAATATCCTTGGGTGAAAACATTTCTGAGGCTCCCAAGGCAGATGGTAGGGGTGAAAACATCATTGAGTCGCCCCTGCTGTCTCTCTGAAAAAATTGGAATAAAAACAAAAAGAACCTTGGGTGAAAAAACTCTTTGAGGCGCCCAAGGCAGATAGTAGGGGTGAAAACCTCATTGAGGTGCCCCTGCTGTCTCCTCAAAAAAAAAAAAAAAAAAAAAAAAAGAAAAAGAAAAAGAAGGAGGCAAAAACAGAAAAACAGGCTCAGGCTTTGGAAATTAATGCAGGTTGCAGGAATTCCATGCAAAAAAGGAGGCCTCTCAACTCAAGGATAAGGGTCCCTACCATGCTACCAGGTGACCTCACCAGCACTCCCTCCAGAAACATTCATCTCTTCCAAGGTTTGGGCATGATCTGGTCATAGTTTAGCCTCCTACAGGAAGCTACAGGACTTTCTACAGGAAGTTCTGTATTTCTACAGGAAACTTCCTGTAGAATCTTGGGACGGGCCAGGACCGACTGTGTAGAAGAATTTGAAGCCTGAAGTCCAATAAGGAGGCATGCAACCAATGTTTTTCTCCATCACCCACTGCTGTCGCCTCCTTCCACCACCATTGCTGCCATACAATTGAAATACCTGCACAGTCAAACCAGAACGTTGGACTCTCAGAAGAAATAATTTTCAAATGGAGAATAAAGCACGCAGAGGCCCAATGCGCTACCTGTCAAGGCAATCCGAGGACCCTGCAACCGTGAACGTGACTCCACCATTTCGGCATGCACCCTAGGAGGAGAAATGGCTATAGGATGTCCTACAGGAATCCTGTAGTAGTTGATCCGGCTAGAGCACACACCATGAAGATACCTGAAACTCATGAGCCGGCGCATGCACCATCCACAGCCAGGCAACCGGTCTCGTAACCAGCAGCAGTCAGCGAAAAGGAGCTCCCGTGCCTGTGCACGAAGCGGCAGCAAGCAGATCCGTCACCCTCGTCCTGAAGCATGAGAAAAATAACGTCCACGGCCGCACAGGTAAGTGCCTCACCCTGTTTCGTCAAATTACATGAACAATGCTCTAAAATGTGTGTAAATATGAAAATGAATGGGTTGAGCAAGTCAGGTAGCCATTCAACTGGCCACCACAACCAGCCCGACGGCCTTGTCCGATCCGAAAAGCTTTGGGTGTGTCGACGAGACAGGAAATGGACACGTGGGAAGCGTCCAGTCGGAGAGAAGCGGCGATCTAACAGGAGTGGCGGTGGTAGATATGCAGGGAATGATTCGGCGGTCAGGCAGACATACAGTGGAATGATAGCAGGTGACGTCGGCCAATGGGGACAGCTCACCCCCGCGCCACGAGTTCCGCAGAGATTCAAATCCACCGGCTAGATCGCGTATGGCGCACTACACTCATTTACTCTCAACCGCTTTGCAGCCAAGTACGCATCCGCAATTTCCTAAAGGCTGGTACTCCGAGTTCTCGGCCTGTTCAAATGTCCTGTTGTTGCACAGAAGGCCTAGAACCACTGAAGCGCTCCCCAGAACCCGTGCACGACTTCTACAGGAAGCTGCGCTACAAGAAGCTCAATGTTACGGAGCAAAATTAAACTGTTCACATCAAAGGTGGAAATTCTGGAACGAGGTAAGCCTGAACATAGTCCTCCCATGCAATTGGTTCGAAAGGTGGTGAAGTCGACGTATTAAAGGGGTAGAAAACCGTAAATTACAGTCTGTGCATGAATTTGCAAGCGTCTTCTTATTTCTGCATGAGAATTGTCGTCGTAGTGTGTATGCGGGATTTTCTACAGGGTTTGGTTCATAATTGAGCCACTGTCAAGGCTCACCTGTAGACAGTCGTGAATTTATAAACTGTGTGCATGATATAGGCATAACTCTGCACTCTGTCTAAGGAAATCCCAAAGACACATCTTTTTATATGCGCCAACCAGCTCAGGCCAACACAACAAGATTTTACCATGCCGGGTGGGTTCATCAGGAAAGACCTTATAGACTCAAATAAACTACGGGAAACCCCTGAGGTGGTAGACCTGTTTTCTCGTTGATTAGGTGCTCATGTCCTAAGTGTCGTAAAATGCTCAAAATTAAAGTGCTTAGAACTAGTTCAAAGTTGAATTACTAGAAAGTGCTCGTCTTCCCGATTCCGGCGCCGCAAACGGTTCGAAAAACGGTCGCCGTATGAGGAAGTTATGGCAAAAAGAAGAATTTGTCCATAACATTAGAAATTTTAATTTTTCAAAAAAAAAATTAAAAAAGGAATATTCCGTCGGACACGAAATCCGAGGCAACCACCAAAAATTAAATGCAACTGCAGTTAAGTTGGCAGAATTTTGGCGGACCCGCCATAATTGGCGGAGCTATCTGGAGTTAACTAAAGTTAGCTGGAGTTTTTCTAGGGGCAAACTGGAGAAACTTTAAATGGCCATAACTTTGGCTAGGAAAGTCGGTTTTGGACGATTTTTTTTTTTTATTTTGGGTATTTTCGACCTTCTGAAGCCATTGGTGCAGTTCTTACAGCCATATGAGGTCATTTGCAGAGGTTTTGGAGCCGTGAAAGTTCTAGGAGCCACCAGGGCCCAGTTTTGTGAAGACTGTATAGGGTTGCAGGTATCCATTAGAGGTGATCCAATAGTCAATCCTGAAGGATTCAAGTGTTTTGAATCCATTTTTACCATCTATTTCTCTTGTAGATGCTTCTATTCAGCTTTATTTTCAATTTTAGCATTTAATAAAAACAAGGACAAGCCCGGTTGGGAGCTTTGGACCCAGCAGACGTAGCCCTGGAGGGGGTGAACTGCTTTATCAACTTTTTTTGCATTTGTGGTTGATTTATTTTGCAGATAAAATTCGTTTTAATGTGTTAAACAGTAAAAGGAAATAACTCTGCTATGCTTAAATGGGTCATGAACAACTGAAAATTTCATGTGTTTTCTTTCTGCAAGACATGGAAATCTTTTAAACATGTTTAATTCTGAATTGAATACCTTGCAAACAAATTTCAAGTAGTTTCAAATTCAGATCAAGTTGGTATCAGAGACAGGTTTTTGTGCAAAGATCTTCTAACTGTCTTGCAAAGTATTGATGCTTACCAGTTGAAACTCAAAAGAGGGGAAGGAAAGTTGACTAGAGAACGAGAGAATCCTTAGTCAAGGAAGGCCAGAGAGCCATCACCTCCACCTTCAATTTCACCCTCAAGAGTCTCAGCAGAAGCTTCAAGGATGTCTGAACATGAAGGAGAAATTCCTATAGAGACAGATCCAAGAGAAGAAGAAAGAGTCTTCAGAAAGGCTTTCTTGGACCTCACTGAAATGGTGAGGATATTGTACCAAGAAAGAAATGAGAAATTGGCTGGAGAAGGGTCCAAACATCCACATGAAGGAGAGGGCTCTTCAGGAGGTAAGAAGGATGATGATCATTCCAAGAAAGGACATGGAGGAAATGGTGATCCACCACCCCCATCTTCACCTTCTTCCTATTCATCCTCGTCTTCTTCTGTTCATAAGCATAGATCCTCTGGAAAAAGTTCTTTTTTGAAGCTTGATGTAAAATTCGAATTACCTATGTTTAATGGTGAAGTGAATGCAGAAAAGCTTGACAACTGGATTAGGCAGTTGGAAGTTTACTTGAGGATCCAGAATATGCATGATGATGCCACAAAGATTCAGTTGGCTTCTTTGAGAATGGATGGAGCAGCATTGGTCTGGTGGGAGGCCAAGACTAAAGAGGAGATCAAGAAATTTGGTAAGGTTACCTTAACATGGCCTGAATTTCTGTTAGCCATTAAAAACAGTTTTATACTCTTGCTCATATGCAGAAGGCCATTATGAATTGGAAAAATTTCAGACAACTTAAGGGTCAGAGTGTCCAAGACTACACCCAAGAATTCAGGAGAAGAGCTCTCTTGTTAGGGGTAGATTTGCAGACCCAGGAAACCTTGCTGAAATACATTGGTGGCTTGCATAGCTACCTTAGACACACCATCTTGATGTTTAACCCTACTAGCCTGGATGAGGTTTGTGTCCAAGCTACCCATTTAGAGGCAAGGGGAAAAAACACATTTGAAGAGGGTAGAAACAAGCCCCCCAAGGGGAAAAACAAAGAGAAAACCTCCAAGGGAAAGGGCAAAAAGAATGCATCTGTCAAACAGGAGAGTGAGAAAGTGACCTGTAAACACTGTTCTAAACCAGGTCATGAGGAGAAAAACTGTTGGAAATTATAACCTGAAAAAAGACCTCAATTTAACAAATCCAAAGGGAAACAAAAAACTGCTGCTACTACATATACACCACAAGATTTAGGGGAAGATTCAGGTGATGAAACCAAAATTACAGCCATGGGTTTGAAAAACTTGAAGGAAAAAGAAATTGAAACTCAAGCCAACACTAGTACCTCAAACTGCCATGTACAAGCTCCTAATGAGGAAGAAATAATTGAACTGTTTCATGTGAGGGTGATTTCAAAACATACTAAAATTGAAACACTTTTTGATAGTGGGTCACAAGCAAACCTTATATCAGAGGACTTGGTCAAGCAGCTTAAACTTGAGACTGTTCCACATCCGAAGCCATATCCACTTGGATGGATTTGCAAGGATGCAAATTTACAAGTTTCAAGAAAGTGCACATTGCGCTTTGCAATTATTGCACATTTTATTGACACAGTTGAACTTTATGTGATACCTTTTGATATAGCAGGAATTGTTTTGGGAAGTCCTTACTTATTTGAAAGGAAAGCTATCTTTCATCGCCATGAAAACAAATATCATCTGTTCAAAGATGGCAAGGAGTTCATTGTTAGAGCTCATCGCAAGAAGAAAAATATAGCGATGGTGAATGTAGGACAGGTAAAAAGGCTAGTCAATTCAAGTAAGAATTTTGTTCTTCTTATGATTAAGCCTAAGGTTGATGTGAATCATGAGTCATTTGACAATTGTGATCCAAAACTTAAATCAGATCTATATGATGTAGTTGATGCATATCATGAGATGTTTCAGGAGCCTACAGGTTTTCCTCCTAAGAGGGAGATTCAGCATGAAATCCATTTGCATCCAGATTGTCCTCTTCCAAACATAGGCATGTATCACATGTCTATTATGGAGAATGCTAAAATAAAGAAGCAAATCAAGGACTTGTTGGACAAGTGTTTCATAAGGCCAAGTACTTCGCCATGTGGGTCACCGATTGTATTGATTCCAAAGAAAGATGGCACTTGGCGTATGTGTGTTGATTTCAGGGCCTTGAACAAGATAACGGTAAAGAATCGTTACCCACTCCCAAGGATAGATGATTTGCTAGACCAGCTGAAAGATGCTCGATATTTCACTAAGCTAGACTTGCGCAGTGGATATCATCAAGTAAGAATTGAAGAAAGTGACATTTGGAAGACAACCTTTAAAACCAAACAAGGACTCTTTGAGTGGCTTGTGATGCCGTTTGGTTTGTGCAATGCACCTGCAACTTTCATGCGGGTAATGGATGATGTCTTGCGTCCTTTTCTTGATGATTTCGTTATTGTCTACTTAGATGACATCTTAATTTTCAGCAAGTCTAGAGAAGATCATGTCATGCATGTTAGAAAAGTACTTGATGTTTTGAAGAAGAATCAGTTATTTCTTAAAATGTCAAAGTGTGAATTTGGAAAGACTTCTTTGGTTTATTTGGGACACATAGTAGGAGGAGGTGCTTTGAGAATTGATCCTGCTAAGATTGAGGCTATTGTGAAGTGGCCTACTCCCAGATCCATAACAGAGGTAAGAAGTTTTTTGGGTGCAGCTCAATATTGGAGGAAGCTTATCTCTAACTTCTCTTCTATAGCAGCTCCTATGCATGCAGTGACAAGTGTGAAGCATGCTTTCCAATGGGGAGGAAAGCAGCAAAAAGCTTTCGAATCTTTGAAAGAGAAGATTAGTTCAGCTCCAGTCCTTGCATTACCGGATTTGAGACAACCATTTGAGATACGAACTGATGCTAGTGATTATGCTATGGGTGCAGTTCTTCTACAGCATGGTAAGCCTATTTCTTTTCATTCTGAAACTTTTAATGGTGTTGTTGTAAATTATCCTACATATGATAAGGAGTTGTATGCGTTGGTACAAAGCGTCAAAAAGTGGAAACACTACTTGATGGGCAAAGAAACTGTTATACATACCGACCATCAGCCCTTACAGTACTTGCAATCACAAAGCAAGTTACAACAATCACGACACTTCAGATGGATGGGCTTCTTGCAACAGTTCCATTTGGTAATAAGGTATAAGAAAGGTACTTTGAATAAGGTTGCTGATATGATTTCAAGGCCTATTATTGGTGCTGTTACTTTACTTAAGAATGATTCCATTGTACATGATAGTTACATAGAACAATATGCATCTCATGATGACTTTCAAGATGTGTATGCTAACTTGAGTAAAGGAAATCATGTAGAGGAAAATGACTATCACATGCATAACAATTTGCTATTTCATTTGGGCAAGTTGTGTATACCACAGGGGGAGAGGATAAATGTCATAAGAGAAGCTCATTCTTCTCTTATTGCTGGCCATTTTGGTGTGAGCAAAATAGTTGCACATCTACAGAGGTATTGCTATTGGCCTCGCATGGTAGATTCTGTTTCAAGGTTCATAAGAGGTTGTTCATTATGTGCTACAAGCAAGCCTAGCAATAGGAAGCTTGGTTTGTATACTCCTTTGCCGATACCTTCTAGACCATGGGAGAGCATCTCTATGGATTTTGTAGGAGGTTTTCCAAAATCTAGAAAGCAACATGATTATTTATATGTAGTAGTTGATCGTTTCAGCAAAATGTGTATACTTATGCCTTGTAAGAAAACTATAACTGCTGAACAAACTGCTGAATTATTTTTTCATCATGTATGGATTCACTTTGGTTTGCCTACTTCCATTATTAGTGACAGGGATTCCAGATTTGTGGGGAATTTTTGGTCCAACCTATGGGAGATGATGGACACAAAGTTGAAGAAAAGTACTGCTTTCCATCCGCAAACAGATGGACAAACCAAAGTTGTGAACAGAACCATTGTGCACCTCTTGAGAGGTTATTGCAGCAAGCATCCCAAGCTTTGGGATGAACATTTGCACTACATACAGCATGCTTACAATCGTGCCAAGCACTCTTCCACAAACACCTCACCGTTTGAAGCTTGTTTTGGTTATTTGCCAAAATCACCTCTTGATTTAATTCTTGAGAAAGGTGTTGCCATTGAGGGACATAGTGACATTGACAAAGTTCGTTCATTCATTGAAAGGATTCAACAAATACATCATAAAATTCAAGAACATCTTGAGAAGAGTCAAGGCAAGTACAAGGAAAGACACGACAAGCATAGAGTCGATCACAAGTTTCAAGAAGGAGATGAGGTATGGCTGTACATTAGTAAGGAAAGGATGCAAGGAGAAGGTAAAAAGCTGAAGCCTATTCATTATGGTCCATTCAAAATCCTCAAGAAGGTTGAAAATAATGCTTTTCAATTAGATTTGCCTTCCTACATGCAAATGTATTCTGTTGTCAATGTGGAGAACTTACGTTTGTATGAACCTCCTTTGATTGCTGATCATGAAAGTGTTGTTCAACTTCCATCTATAGAAGATTTCTCGCCAGAATTCTTAGATGAGCTGAAAGAAGATACAATCCTTGACAGAAGGACACGCACTTCAAGAAGGGGCAGTGTAGATTATGTTCGGGTTGGTTTCAAAGGCAGCAAACCGAACAAGGCAAAGTGGATGGAGGTGGACAGAGTGAGGGAGCTGTACCCTCACCTCTTTAACAGGTAGTTGAAGGCTTTTGGGGTCCAAAAGCTTCCCAATGGGGAGGCGTGATCAGGTGCTCATGTCCTAAGTGTCGTAAAATGCTCAAAATTTAAAGTGCTTAGAACTGGTTCAAAGTTGAATGACTAGAAATTTCTCATCTTCCCAATTCCGGCGCCGCAAACGGTTCGAAAAATGGTCGCCGTATGAGGAAGTTATGGCAAAAAGAAGAATTTGTCCATAACATTAGAAATTTTAATTTTTCAAAAAAAAATTAAAAAAGGAATATTCCGCCGGGCACGAAATCTGAGGCAACCACCAAACATTAAATGTAACTGCAGTTAAGTTGGCGGAATTTTGGCGGACCTGCCATAATTGGCGGAGCTATCTGGAGTTAACTAAAGTTAGCTGGAGTTTTTCTAGGGGCAAACTGGAGAAACTTTAAATGGCCATAACTTTGGCTAGGAAAGTCGGTTTTGGACGATTTTTTTTTTTTTTTTTTTGGGTATTTTCGACCTTCTGAAGCCATTGGTGCAGGTCTTACAGCCATCTGAGGTTATTTGTAGAGGTTTTGGAGCCGTGAAAGTTCTAGGAGCCACCAGGGCCCAGTTTTGTGAAGACTGTATAGGGTTGCAGGTATCCATTGGAGGTGATCCAATAGTCAATCCTGAAGGATTCAAGTGTTCTGAATCCATTTTTACCATCTATTTCTCCTGTAGATGCTTCTATTCAGCTGTATTTTCAATTTTAGCATTTAATAAAAACAAGGACAAGCCCGGTTGGGAGCTTTGGACCCAACAGATGTAGCCCTGGAGGGGGTGAATTGCTTTATCAACTTCTTTTGCATTTGTGGTTGATTTATTTTGCAGATCAAATTCGTTTTAATGTGTTAAACAGTAAAAGGAAATAACTCTGCTATGCTTAAATGGGTCATGAACAGCTGAAAATTTCATGTGTTTTCTTTCTGCAAGACATGGAAATCTTTTAAACATGTTTAATTCTGAATTGAATACCTTGCAAACAAATTTCAAGTAGTTTCAAATTCAGATCACTCGTGCACGGTGGATGTCATTCTGTGACAAGCTTCAAGGTCACGATGACGAGGTTGCAGAATAATTCCTACGATCCTTGCAGCCAAAGTAAAAAACGTTGGCTATCATCAACTTCAGAGGTTTGGCCCTCAGACTCACCCCACAGTTCATTAGCAGGGTCACTGATCTACCAATGGGGGTACCTTGGGATAAGAAGGATAGAAAACTGGGCCAGAAGGCTAAGAAGGAGTTCTTTTTGCCGAAGGAGCAATTCTCAGAAGACAAGAATGGAGTTCGAAGAACCAGCCTACAACCATTCTGGAGTGAGGTCAGCCTCAAAATTATGAAGTATATCACGTGCGAGGGGCGATTCAACATCGTGTATGGATATCATTTCCGGCTGCTCACAGAACTTAGGCACCAAATGGACCTACCCTCAGAGAAAAAGTTGAGCATTCCTTACTTCCTCCTGCAGTCCATGACTGAGTGTGCCACTAAATTGAGAGAGGGAACGCCAAACCAGATAGCCCATCATGGGCTCATTAAGCTCCTCGTGGAAGATGCACTCCACACGTACACCGTCCCTCTCTCCTGGGAAACCTTTCGAAATTTGACTAAGGATGATGACATCCGAGTGCTGGCTGAGGAGCTCACCTCCTCCAGCAGCGAGGAGAAGGAACCAATTCAAACAGAGAAGAAAGAAAAAGGCCAAGAAACCATGGCCAAAGCACCAAAGAAAGAGCACAAGGAAAACAAGAGAAAAACGAGGCTGCCAAAACAGAGGGTGACAAAACCACACTAACACCTAGGGAGAAACGACTACAGAGCAGGGTGGAAAGGACTGAAAAAGTCCATGTCAGTGAGGGCACCTCTAAGGCAGCCTCAGCAAAATTGAAAGAAAAAGCACCCTCAGCCAAGCAGGCTAAAACGGTGCCATCTGTTTCTACAGGAAAGTTAAAAATGGCTTCTACAGGAAGCCAGAAATCAGCCACTACAAGGCTTTCTACAGGAAGTCCTGAGAAAAGAACACAGAAGGAGAAGACGGCCGAAATTCTTGCTCGGGAGGCAGTAGCTGTGCTGGCCACCCTAAGTACCTCTCCCAAGCCAAAGGAGAAACGCAAAAGGGAGACTCCTCTGTATTTCAAAGCGAGGAGAAGTGTAAGAATTAAAACCGGCAGGCCCCAACCTCCATCTAAAGACCCAATTACCATCGAAGACACCCCTACCTCGCCAAAGGAGAAGTCCCCCTCCAAAGTATCAGTCACTTATGAGCGGGGGAGCCCCAAGACAACTACCTGGAGGGAGAGAATGGAGAGGTCAGCTTCAAAAACCCTCTACAGGATGTTGAAGCAGTTCTACAGGAAACATTAGCCAGGCTCAAGGAGACCGAAAGAATGGAGGGGGAGCATCCACCTCACCACAAAGGGAAGAAGAGGTAGAACACACTATGGAGCCTAGCACCTAGCCCAACTTGAGCTCTTATTATAACTTTTTGGAGGCTGGGAAAATTATCCCACAAAAATTCACAGTACCGCTTTTCTTTGCATTGGAAGAAGAAAGAGTGCGGACCCACACATGGATGAGGACAGCTAAATCTAAAGGGTAGAAGATATAGACCCCTTGGAGGAACAACTCAAGGAGGCAAGAAGGGAACTAGCTATGGCCAAACACATGGGAAATTGCCAGCGAGTATTTCTACAGAAGAGAATGAGAAGCTCAAACTGCAGCTACAGGAACAAAGGAAAGAAAGGGGCACAACATCAAAGGACAGTACAACAGAACCTCAAGGCAAAGAAGGAATGCAAGATGGTCTTAAGGAACTAAACTAGCATATACAGTAAAGGGAATTGCAAGCAACCATAGAGATACAAGCTCTCAAACAGCAGTTGCAAGAAAAAGAGGTACAACTAGCCTGCATGGCCAGTTGGGCTATGGATGCTCTACAATGTAGGCAGCCGACCAAATCTTATGGCCTATACCTACGGGACCAGTGGCTGCAGTTCCAAATTAATGCATTAGCATAGAGGGGTATCTCCTAGATCCAAAACCCCCAGCAGTTCACAGATTTATGCAATAGTAGCTCCATAGAGGACAAGGCCAAGCTATTAGAGTTCTACGTCCATAATTTGGCCCTTCCTAATGTAACTTCATGGGATCCCAACACAGTTGTGGGAGATATGCAGCTGATGGTATTTACCTCATGGTTAAACCAAGAAGAAAAGAGAGCGACAGAGGTCAAAGATGTTATGAACCGAGAATTACATGAACCACTGTTAATCAGAGCAGAGCCAGGGGACCCCACTGCATTGATATCCGCCCACCAACACCTAACAACCAACCCTCAGGCTTTACTAAAATACATGGATCAGCAGGCTTAGGCTATAGCACATTTCGAGGATATGGAGCGATTATTAGGGGACAATTGTGTCCATGCTTGCACTCGAAGGTGGAACACATTGTCCCACAACCTCAAAATCAGGGAGTATCACACTCCAACTAGAATGAGGGAGGGCCTAGTACGGGTATCTCTCTACAAGAAGTCCATGCAGAACCTCCAGGCTAGCTGGATCGGCCTCAAGCTAAGCCCACCTTTGCTTTTGGGATTGGTAGAAGGCAGCACAGAAAAAGAAGAGCATAAGCAATGGAAAGAGGTGGAAAAGAAGGTCGGGTTCCATGACAGTGAGGAGGATACTACTTCAAAAGCCTGGGATGTGAGAGTGGCGGTTAAAGCAATGAAGGACGAGGAGGTGGATTAGATGCTCAGGGATGAGCAATAATTTTAGCAGGGGGGTGATGATGAGCCCCAAATTTGGTAACATTTTGGGCTCATTTGGCCTAACTACCCTTGTTCAATCCTTCATTTTTCATAACTTATGCATTATTTTTTAGTATTTTTATGTCATTTGTACGAATAAGGGTAGTCACTATTCCTAGGTGGCTAACACGTGCTCATTTTAGGATTTTTTTACTTATGATTATTTTTTGATAATGGGAAGCAATCAAATTGATATCAGCTCTGAGTTTCTTATAGGAGCCATAGCTCTCGGGGTTGGGCCAACCTAAGAGCCTAGGGCCTCCTTCTTTGTATTGTTATCTTTCCTTTCAGCATTGTGATTTTCTTTTTATGCATTTGAAACGTAGTTTTGTTGAGCTAGATTTAGTTGTGTTGGTTAAGTAGGTCATTGTTGAGGAATAGAATTGCTTCAGATGTGTAGAATAGATTGATAGGATAATAATTGATAAAGCTCTAGAAAAAAGGGTTGCCTGCACTCTCAGTTTCACCTCTCCCTTATTGGATCAGGGTTGGAATTGTAGAAATAGTGCTGCCCAACAAAAACACTAGTTTGCTTAACCATGCAATCTTTGGTGTAATGTCTTCATGTGTAGAAGTTAATCATGCGTTCAGAACTTTTAGATGTTTCTTTGATTAAGTGTTGTACATGGTTCTCTTCGGAAATAAAGCTGTTGTTCATTTGTTTCGTTGACAGTTCGGGTAGACTAGCTAAGATTTTGATTGTATGCAGGATTTGGTTGATTCAGTTAAGTACACACTGTGCAGGGAATATCCATCTTTCTCTCATCGACCTAAGCTTCGTCCAGGCCAACTGCTCCATCTCCTAGTTAGATTCTTCGTCTCACAAATACTCTTCTGTCCACGTAACCCTACCTTCTTGCTCTTCCTTAACTTAGCCTCCTTTAAGCCAAGTGAGTTGTCCACACCCTCTCATCACTTCATCCATCAGTCACTAGGGCATCTCAAACCCATACCCTACCTCTCTATCCATTCATGCATCCTCCTTCACTCACCCATTCTTTAAAATCCAACTTTAGAACATCCTGTAGAAATTTCTGAACATCCTGTAGAAATCCCTGAAACATCTTGTAGAACCCCTGCAGACTTCCTATAGAAGCTCACAAGTGAGGTTGCTGGATAGAAAAACTTTGTGAAACTCTCTGGAAGGGTGTTAGGGACTCCTTAGACCTTCTCTGCACCTTCCCAACCTTTTCCAAGCATTTCCCTCTCTTGATCCACCCCTACACAGTGAAAAGCTAGTTAAAAGCACATGTATGATAATTCTGATAAATTAATCAAAAATACAAAAAGATGTGTTCTTCAGATAGATATAGCATAAGCATGTGCATTTTACCTTTGTAGAAGTAATGGCATCTTTTTCAATAGTTTTCATCCTCTCCTTTGCATCAGTAGGACTAGCTGGTAGAATTAGGGTTTGCTAGGGTTTATGATACTCTTTGGCTTTCAGTTTCTTTCTGCAAGTGATCAGCTTCCTTTGAGTTAGATTCCATCCATCAGTTACAAAGCTTCTTCTAAGAGCTCATAGAAGTTGGCTTGAGCCCCTAGTGGACTTGTGCCAGCTGACCAAGTAACAGTTGCGACAAGAGCTAGTACTTGTGCATACAGCACCGTCGCTTCCAGTTTGTTATGAACTACCGGTTGATAAGAGTAAAGAAGGAGTCCCAGGAGTTGCATAATTATTGCTGCAATACTAGAGCCCATGATTTTTTAGATAAAAAATCATCTTTTCCATCGTAGTCCTTGGAGAGATCTTTCCAACGGGCTATCATGCGCGTCAAACGGAGATCGTATGCCAAAGTTACGACCCCGGGAAGTTGATGTACCAATTTACCCAAACGGGGCCCATAGTTTGGCGTTTCATCTTCTAGGTTAGGTTTTGGAATGTTAAGGGTTTTCCATTGTTTCTCAATAATAAATAGGCCTTCGAGCCTCATTGTAAACACAGTTCGAAACAGTTCAGAGGCATGTAGCCGACACATCTCTTCTCAGAGATAAGTTACCATCATCCTAGCTGGGTTATTTCTATTTGTAAGCATATTTCAATATTCTCCATTAATGAAATGAAGTATTATTTCCGTTGCATCTCTGTTTTTATGGTTATCGCATCTCTGTATTTATGGTTATCTCTGTAATCTATTGCGTTCCTGCTTGAATCCGGATCAGTGGTATCAGAGCGGTCTGCTTTTTCTTTGTTTTTCTTTGCATGTCCCCAACGAGGTCGGGATATAAGGAGTTAGGGCTTGAATTGGTCGAACCTTTGCAAGACCAGCCTCACAAATCTCGACGACCTCCCATGGCAAATGAGAAGAAAGAAGAGGGGGTAGAAGATCCTATCAGAATCTTGCTCGAAGAAGCCCTCGAGTGGCAAAGGAACGCGATGATGGATAGCTTTGCGCAAATCCTTCAGCGGCTACCCAGAGGCGACGCATCGGCTTCCAATAGCTACTCTGGAAATGCCACACCGTTTAAGGTACAAGTTAATTTTGAAATCCCCATCTTCGAGGGTCAAATAGACGCAGATGCCGTAGATAAATGGTTAAATCTGCTAGATGGGTATTTTTCTGTTCATGAATTTTCAAGTAGGGAAAAGATTGTTTTCACTTTCTCAAAGCAGCCCCCATGTCAAGGACTGGTGGGAAACATACTGCGAGCAGAAGGATGAACGTACAGGCTCACTGTTTTCAGCCGCCCCCACTTGGAATGACTTCTGGGATGCCATCAAGGAGCAGTACTACCCTGTCAAAAGCTATGAGTACAAATACATCAAATGGACCACACTGCGGCAGGGACGAGACCAAGATGTACCAGAGTTCACAAATATTTTTCATACCCTTCGCACACAGTTGGGTATCAAAGATTCTGAGCTGCATCTGGTACTCAAATACCGCGGCTGCCTACACAGATACATCCAGGAAGAGATGGAGTTCTTGAACATCTTCTCACTCAGCACAACATACCGATATGCTGTCAAAATCGAGCAAAAGTTCAAATAGAAGAAGCGAGACTTTGATCTGAAAATCTAAAGCCCAGAGGACAAACCAAGGCGGGGTGACCTAAGACAACCCCTCTAAGCTGCAAGAAAAGAACAACACCACGAAGCCGAAGAAGGACACAGGAAAGTGGTGTGAGTTCCACAAGAGTCCCACTCATAACACGAGTGTCAGACCAAGCAGTCGCTGGTAGCCGAATTGAAGGCTTCCGAATCAAATGCATGTTCTGACTCTGAGCCGGAACCCGACAAGGGGGATGGCAAAGGGAAGCAAATCATTGATGCGGATCCTAGTGCCACTGTTGCCACTGCCAAGATCTAGAAGAATGAGCCCGAAGAGCCAGAGGAGGGGAACGTCTTTTCCACTCACAGATGTGGGTGAAGGGTTCGCCGTTGCAATTCATTGTCGATAGTGGCAACCTTCCATGAATCTGCCACTATCTTCAGCAGAGGTCGTGAAGCGGTTGGGCCTACCAACTACTCCACACCCACAACCGTACAGTATCAGGTGGCTTCACGAAGGACGAGATCTCAAAGTTCACCAGTAGTGCCGCCTTCCCTACAGCATCGAGCCCTTCACAAATGAGGTATTGTGTGATGTTACACCTTTGGATGTTTGTGATGTACTATTAGGCCAGCCATACTTGTGGAAGCGACATGCTGTGTATGAGTCAAGGCCTTGCACAGATGAGGTATTGTGTGATGTTACACCTCTGGATGTTTGTGATGTACTATTAGGCCAGCCATACTTGTGGAAGTGACATGCTATGTATGAGTCAAGGCCTCGCGCTGTCATTATTTCTTTGGATAATTCATTATACAGGATACCAGAGGTAGCTCCACCTACCACCACCTCTTTGATCACTGCTAAGAAAGGCAGCAAGCTCATCTCACAGACTAGGAAATTTATTTTCTATCTGGTTCGCTCCCAAAGTAAGGGGAAGATCATTGCTACATCCATGATCCCCGCAAAGGGTTCCTCCACGCAGCAGCAACAACATAGGGATACAGTCATGACAGAACACAGGAACAACTTCTCCTTACCCAGAGGGGTACCACACAAGTTTCAGGTGGGCGAAAAAGTTTGGTTACATCTGCAGAGAGAACGCCTTACCAGAACCCATCAGAAACTCAAACTGCTTCGACATGGTCCTTACACCAGTAACAAGGCTGTGGGCAACAATGCTTTGAAGCACAACATTCCTCCATTCCTTCGCTTGCACTGATTGTTCAATGTGGACCATCGCCGACCATGCTTCCCACCATTTCTGGACACATCAGAGATTGCAGAACAACTCACTGGAGACCCAGCTTAGCAGAAGCTTCCTCATCTCAAGGAGGAACTCAACGCAATGGGGATCATTGCTTCCTAAGGGGGGAGGAATGATCCAGGTGGATGTTGGTGGCCACCCACCTATCCCATTTGGACCCCCACAACTGTCTCTTTCAGTTTTTCAGTTTCCTTAATTATAGCGCAGTTTACTATTTTTAGCAGTTTTTCGGGTCCTAAACTTCCGGAGCCGTTTTGAGGCCCTAAACGACGTTTTTTGGGAAATCTACCTTTCCGCAATTCTTTAGATAAAAATTCACCTTTTCTGTTGTAGTCCTCGGAGAGATCTTTCCAACGGGCTATCATGCACGTCAAACGGAGATCGTATGCCAAAGTTACGACCCCGGGAAGTTGATGTACCAATTTACCCAAACGGGGCCCATAGTTTGGCGTTTCATCTTCTAGGGTTAGGTTTTGGAATGTTAAGGGTTTTCCATTGTTTCTCAATAATAAATAGGCCTTTGAGCCTCATTGTAAACACAGTTCAAAACAGTTCAGAGGCATGTAGCCGACAAATCTCTTCTCAGAGATAAGTTACCATCGCCCTAGCTGGGTTATTTCTATTTGTAAGCATATTTCAGTATTCTCCATTAATGAAATGAAGTATTATATTCCGCTGCATCTCTGTTTTTATGGTTATCGCATCTCTGTATTTATGGTTATCTCTGTAAATCTATTGTGTTCCTGCTTAACCGGATCACTCATAAGGCTAAGAACCTCTTCATGTTGTTCTTTTGCATAAGGAATCATTCCTCCACAAGAATAATCCCTGACAACCCTGTCAGATAATAACATAGATGCATGGATACATACATACATATATAATCGTTAGCATAAAAAAATCATCACCTTGTTAGAAAACGACATACATACATTCATGTATGCATATATAAACATCAACATAATCATGATCATAACATAATTACCAGATAACATAAGGTCTAGGTTAAGAGAAGTTCCTTTATTCATGCAACACGTGCGTAACATTGAGAACAACAGTTCCCAACGTAGTCAAGGCATATGGTGCCTCAAATCCACTTACTTTACCTTTTCCTGTTACCTTTCTCATGACTATACTGCTACCATCTATTTACCAGAATGGACCCAACTAGTCCAACCGAATGTCATAGCCTTACCTTCAGCTGCACTTACTCATGCACCAAGATTCATTTGAATCTTACATTATCTTTCGGGTACCACACAAGTCTCCCCGAGCTCCATCAACTTTCCTCTTTCGCAACCAATTCCCAGACTAAAACAATAAAAGAGAAGACAAGAAAATACCAAGAAGAAGACCATGCAATCCCATATCGATATGACACTACAACAAAGTGGCAACGCCTTGCATCAGACATAAACAAAACCAAAAATCAAGCTCAAAAGACCAAAAGCACAAGACTGACACCATGACTCAATCCCCATGGTTCCCAAGGAAATCTCAACCTGAGCCATCTTCAAGATTTCATGGCAACCTATCTTGCC